>PVLD010000651.1:0-258934 GCA_004027595.1 Dinomys branickii
CGCCCCGGCAGCCTGGTCCGCCCTACCACATCTCCCCCGGCATCTCAGAGAAATACGCCCAGTTTAAACTTCCCAGCCGAGGTTCCGGCATTCACGCTCACCAAGTCTGTCTCGAGCTGGTGGTGTTTATTAAGGAGGTTCGCTCCCTTGCTGCTCACCCGGTCGCCATCTTCTCCTGAATCCCAATGTATCACTTTTTAAAGTTAATTGTGCCCTGTTCCTTTAGAGTCTATTAAAGAATTTTACCTTCCCCAACAATTTTGTAACAGAATTGTTTAATTACATACTATTGTTTCCAATGGTCAGCTTGTTTTTAAAAATATTGCTTTTAAAAGAGATTGTAAGGATTATCTTTTCCCAATAGGACACAATTATCAAACATGTGCAACAGAAGGGAATTAATTTTTCTCTCTGTAAAATGTATACACCACTGACTGTTCACACAAAAGGCTATCATTTGAACTGTACTAGTATTTGTCGAGTCTAGTATCTTGCATTAAAAAGTACAAAACCTCACAAAATAGAAATCTGTGGAAAATAGAAGTTTTGAGATTGGTATGAAAAAGAAGAAAATGAAAAGCTCCCATAGATTGTATTTTGTAAGGGAAAACATAAACTGCTAAAAGTTTTAAATTAGAAAATATAAAGTTCAACAATAGGATACTAGTTAAATAAATTACTATCTAAATGTCCATTGACAAAAGGCTTATTAAATAAATGCTTAGACAATCACATAATGTAACTCTCCACATTGCCAAAAGAAGAAAAAAAGGATAAAAGTTCTCCTGTTCTAATGTTGCACATCTGGCAGTAACAAATTAAGTGCAATGTAGAATTGGAGAATAAAATATATTAGTTTTAATGTAAAAAGGAAGGAAAATAAGAATCTATAATTATTTCCCTGTATGCATACAAAATAGTTCAAAACAAGTAACAGGGATTTCCAAGCAGAGAGGTTTGTCTGCAGATAAATGCATGCAAGGGTGAGCAGGAAACTTTTTTGTTTTGGTACTGGGAATCGAACTCAGGACCTTGCACTTGCTGGGCAGGCACTTGCCCCACTGAGCTATATCCCCAGCCTGAGGCAGGAGATTTTCATGAGAAAGTTTTCTACTTTTGGTTTTGATCATACATCCAAACAAAAATAATAAATATCTATATTTTAAAAGACAACTTACAATGTATGAATTTAATAGTAAGAACACCTACCAAATTCTATTTCTATTTGTGGGATAATTTTCTTATTTAATATACGGCTAGTCTTAGGCTCAGTTTTGTATTCCTTACTTAAATGTACCTCTCTTTGATGCATACACACAATTCCTTGCACATTATATATCTATACAGATACCATATAAGGAGTTTCTGTGCCTTAGTATGATATACAGATTCAATTACCTAGAATCTCTTAGAGATTCTTCACAAACTCTAGAAGTAAAAGGTTGAAAACAACCTGAAAAAGCAACTGTAAAAGTTCACTTACCCATTCTGCCACCTTGCTCTGTACTTTGACCTCAGGGTGATGAAGGACATTTTCAATCACTATGGATATTCTATACATAATTCCATCTGTCCATTGGAAATAGGATAAATCCATGAATTATGTTTACATATCAAACAGTAAATTTATAATCACATAACTCCATGCAAGTTAAATGAAACCTTTTACATAAGCACAGAAAATTTCCAGGCTGATTTAATGTTAAAACTTTTGACCTTTGTAACTTTTTAGAAACAGTTATCAATTAGTTTATTTTTATGATTTGATGCTCCTCATATATCATTTGCATATAACCTTTGAAATATTTGCATGTGTCTTCAGACCTTTCAAGTCTATGGATTTCTAGTATGAGCTACCCATAAAGTGTAAACTTTTCCATGTGGAATTTGACCCCTTTTAACAAGAAGGTATGCTTTTTTGCACAATATAAAGATGATGAAGACTTTGGGCTGAAGTGTTGCTGACTGAGAGGATGAGCAGGGATTAATTACTAGGAACAGAACAGTACTTACTTACTGCCCTCAACCCCTCTTCCTTCCCCCTTCCCAGCAAAAACATTTACTTCTACTGACCTGCTGAGTAAGAGTTCACCAGATTGTTTTCATTGAAATTTCTTAAATATGGTCATTTAAAGTAAGGTAGGAAGAAAACAGAATATTTGCAGATAAATTCTAACAGGACAATATAGTAAAAGAGGTTCCGTTTTATTGGAGGAAGCCAAGGCAAACTTTAAAGTAGTTTGCTTTTTTCCCCCCATGAAACTCACACTCACCAGCAAGGCTTTGCTAAGTCTCTCCAGCAGTGTGCTATAGGGCCCTTTACTCAAAGTAGCTGGAGCAGAAAAACATTCCTGAAATATGGTTGCTCAAAGAGAGAAGAAGATGTATTCTCTATTACGGGCAATCATCTTTCTTCAGGCTATGTTTAAGTAAGTCAAGTAAAGTGTGCAGAAAACTTGGAAATATATAACCAAAACAATGTTGAGGAATATATCTAAGCAAAATTGTGGGGAAGCAATGGGGAAGAATACAAAAGCAAGCCTCTGGAAACTCCCAGTTCTGCTCAAATCCAAATTCCAGTCCCACTACTAAAAGAATGTCTTCCAGTGTAGGAATCAGCCTCATGCCAGATGACAGAAATTGCCACCTTCAAATGTAGTAATACAAGTCTGTGAAACTTGTGCAAGTCCAGGGACAGGTGAATTTAATTTATGCCAAATCAGTTATTTCAAATTCTAAATCTTCGAGCGATCTTAACTTTCTATTCTTCCAAAACATGTGAATGAAGACTATTTAAAGGAACATATAAAAGAAATGATAATTCAGACTACAAATCTATTGCCCCATGGAGCTCATCATATTGAGTCATGGGCATTCTGAGGGACAGAGAGGAAGCTCAAGTTGCAGAGGCCCAAGAAACCCTAAGGGTCTTCAGGAACCGGCACAAGGCTTCAGGATCCTAGGGACATTCTGTGAATTTTCACCAGCGCTAGCTATCTAGCACTGGTGCTACCACTGGTGCTACCACTAGATGGAGCCCTGAAGCGCAATTTTTGTGCAAGAAAAAAATGACAAAATATTAAAAATCAGTATTTTTTAACCACTGACGTTTCTGAAATTTTATTTAAGACAATTTATAGATGTACACTTTATATTTGAAGCATTTCTTGCCCTCTTTTATCAGTTGTTTTTATAAATGAAAGACATCCAGTATGAGAGACAAACTCGGAGGCACTCTCTCTAGGATAATATTACTTATAGCTGATAAAATGTCAGTTTTCCAAAAAATTAGCATTTTATGTTACAGAGTCTCCTCCTGTGCTATGAGTAACTATGAAACAGTCTCTTTCTAGAAGCCTAGGAATTATATCATATTTCATAAACTTAGCTAAAAAATACTCGGTGAGCCTACTTGTTACATATTTTAAATTTTTGAATAGTGAGGTCAACAAGCAATCATGAGACATGTCCAAGGGTAAACCGACAAAAAAGATAAAATGTCCACTGAGGGGCTGCTGAGAAGGTTTTGGGTTGCAGCAAACTAACTGGCTTAAACACTGCCACTGAGGAAACACAGCTAAGGCCCATGGATGTAGGTTTTTCCGTGTTATCATAGCAGCAGTCAAGGCTTGTATAGACATAGCAACCACTGTGGGGTCTCAGTATAAACTAGTCACAAATTGTGACTTCCAGAGACTTCAAGAGATATACAGATTGTCCTTCTGATAACAATCAGGTCAAAAGAACCCCTGGTTGACATTTCTTGAAAAAAGTATTTAAGAAGATAGCCACTTTCCAATTGGTAATTCTTCCGAACACACAGAAACTCAAAGTAGAAATCACTGCCTGCTATTACAGATGTGATGTCAAAACAGTTTTCCTTTCTGTAGGCCTCTTCCCAATGAATCTTTAAAAAAAAATTCTTACCACTCTTCAGGTTCTTAGAGGATTTAGAAATAACACTATTCTACCTTCAAGGGTGTGAAATATAGATTTGAAATTATGGGTTTAAAAATACATATTTTGAAAGATATGATAAAATCCAAATAGGATATTAGTTTTGGTTTGCGATTGTGTCTTTGAATTGGTGACTGGGCAATTCTAACATGGTGCTCTGCAGCACCTACACACACAATTTCTTTAAGGTACCTTGCATACACAGCTAGAGTGACTGCTAGATCTATACAAACATCTAGTGAGTGAAATTTGGTATTTGAATAGCTAAACATATGTGAGAAACAAGAAGGAACCCTACAGCTGGTGCTTGCAAACTATAATTTTAGAACAGTAATAAGAACTAATGTCATTAATTCCTTACTTGGGTTGCTTGTGCCAATCTCATAAAAGCTTGTTATCTAGTGGCACCAAGATGTTGTTCAAGCACAGAAGATATTATTTGGAATGAAAATAATAATCAGTCCAGGAGCTTTCTTGGGAATAATGGAAAAGACACACAAGTTCTTTATTCCTGGGAATGGCTAGGTTATCTACTTCTTAAAATATCTGTTTGTGAACAACACCCTAAAAGATAAGACTTTCTTTACATAATTGTAGATATCAGAAGAAAGCCCACTGGAGATAACAATAGTAACATTTCACAAAAGCTGGCAAAATAAATGTCACTGAAACAGTTAGGAAATATATTTGATTGTCAAATAATCTCAGTCCTTCCCCTGTCCCTGCACTGATAGATTATTATTGATAAAATCAGTAAAACCCTGACAGTGCAGAGCTAAATGGCTGGATACTGGACCTGCCAGCTGTGCGGAACTTTCTCACGTACTCCGCATTCACTGTTACAATACATCAGATTTAAGCCTGAGAATGTTTATTGTGTCAGTCTCCCAAACAATAAGAAATTGTTGATAGTATGTAAATGATTTTAGTTTAGGACAGGACATTAAACATCATTTATTCATGAGGAAAAAAAGTAATTCTCTTTCCAATTATTTCAAATTTGGTTACATCAAAAAAATAAATATTATTTCAGTATAACTCATCTTTCTTTTTTCCTTTTAAAAAAGAAAATAGAAGTGTTCCATTCTGAGGTTTGAAAAGCTAAGGAAATATACAGGGAATTCAGAAATATTATTCACATTATACCTATTTGCACAGTATATTCTTTTCACTTCCATTTTCCAAGTAAAAAGTTCATTTTACAATGAAGAATTTAATTTCCTTATGTAAATACCAATGTTTGAGTAAAAATGTGAGTCTGTTTAGGAAAAAATGAATAAAAAGAATAGGTGACTCAAGGATATGGTACAAATTATGCACAAATTTGAGCACAAAACTATGGGTCTATTTCTACCACATGACTTTTAAAAATTTTTAAATGCTAAGATTATATTTTGATCAAAAATCATCTGAATTAGATTCCTTTTCACTAATGTGTCAGGACAGACCATCTGAACTGATTATAACATTTGCTTGCTTTGTTGAAACTACATCGAGGGCCATGACGCAGAGAGAGATGGACTGAACAAGGCTCTCTTCAAGAACACTAGAAATGACATGGCTGAGTGAATACAGCCCTACCCCACCAAGTGGAAGGCTCTGAAGCACCATATACATGTTCTTGGGCAGTAGAGGATGTGCCAGTCCCGGAGGGAGAGCACCACAGAGGCTCTTTGTATGCTCATACAAAGAGTGAACTACTTAGTTAGAATTATAATATTCCCATCTGCTGGCAGGAGTCCATGTGAAATATGCACTGGAAATTTCAGCTGCTGCTGCTTTCCTGGGAGTTGGTGGAATTTCTGTCCCATCATAAATCTTCCTGGTGTAACTAGCAGAATAACCATAAACACCTCTCTGAATCAATGGCTTTATAAGCCTAATGAAACTCATATTTATGTTCCATGTAAAATATTCCATACTTCCAATCTGAATGTCCTTGCAGAGGAAGTTGATGTAACCCCTGAAGCTAAAAGAAAAAATGAACTATGTGGGTTTTTCTTCTCTGGGTTTTGGGTCCCTGGTGATACATTACAGATGTCTTGGCCTCACAAGCTAAAAGACTGGGGTTTAGGAAATGCCTTTGTTTCCACTATCTCATATTTGAGAATATTACTGTACTCAAGCAATAGTGCAGTCACCTGATTGGAATTTCTCTTTTATCACTACCTAAAATCACTAATTCTAAATTTTCAAAAGATTGTGTACGTAATCCATATGGGTAGCAGACTAAATAAGAACTCAACTCACTTTGTTTTTCTCTGATCATTTTCTAACTCTATATAACTATTCTTGCAAATTATTGCTAATATTAATGAAAAATATGTATAGAGAAAAAGAAAAAAGTATTAGAAGTTACTTGAATTGTATCATGCCAAAATTAACTAGGCTTGGGTGTACAGCTCAGTGCTGGGCATTTGTCTAGGATATTCAGGCAGCAGTACTCTCTCCAAAAAGATTTAACTGATAATAATATTCTAACCATTATTCTTCAACAAAATAAACCATTGAACTTGACTTAAATGTCATGAATATTTCAACATACACTTAACATCAATGAGAAAATTAAACTACCAAACTTACTTAGTTTTTTGAAATTGTAAAATCCTTTCAAAAACCAGTTTTCTGAAGAGAATAATCTGACAATATATAATATATGTGGAAAGAATAGGGTTTCTTTATCAGTTCTCTATTATAATGGAAATTAATTCCTTTGAATTAAATGTCTTTCTCTTAAAATTTCCTTTGCACAACTGTTTTTTAGCTAAAAGTGCAGAATAAGAGTACGAGAAATACACACATTCCTCTGGCCATTACAATGGAAACTTGAACATGCAGTATTAACCTACTAGCTTTGCAAAAATTCAAATACACTGGTTACCTCCAATAACAGAAACATTGTTGGAACATTAGATATTTCCACCCTTAGAATACAGTTTTTTTTTATTATGTTAGACATATTACAAATAAAAAAGGTAATGATTTCTTACCATTCTTTTGTTTATCGATTCTATTAGTAACAGGCATGTTAGTGGTGACAGTGGGTGGTGTAGTACTAGAAGAGTTTACAGTTGCTGGTAATAAAGATGAGAAAGATGTAATTTTGTAAGGAGTATATGACAGTTAATATGGATAAGCAATTTATAATTAATGCATGGAACTACACAGAGGAGGAACAGAAACCATTTCTTGCCACTAATTACAACAGACTCTAAGGTTATAACATGTAATATGAAGTAGTGTTTTCTGTGGCACATTGAGAATCGATTCCCATGGTCTTTGGTGCCAAACAGCACGAGGATCTGGAACTGGCACAAAGTGATTGAGGAAAAGTTATTTCGATTCTAACCTTAACTACATTACTAGAAAGCTGCCAATCAAGCAGAAAATCACTAACCCTTGGCAGAACTCATTTCCTGTGTTTGAAAAAGAAAAACTTAGAGAAGGTTGTCTGAATACAGATGTAAACCTTGAAAATTACCTAAACTTAGTCTCCTTGATCCACTAAAATTGGAGAAATGAAGTCTCAGAAAATGTACCTCTCCCTGAGAACATAAATGTAAGGAAAAAGCAAGAAAATGAATGTATAGACTAAGTCATTTAAAGATCCCAACAATTTCACTAGACATTAATGGATAAAAAGTATTTCACCCATAAGGGCACCCATTATAGGGAGATATTTTCAAAATGTTAAATCACAGCTATGCTTCCAACATTTTGAACATTCTCAAAGATCAAATCCTTATGTAAATTTTTTATCATTCTTTCTAAATGATTGGAGGATCTATGTAAACAGTAAAAAAGCTGCACACATTTTTTTTAGTTTACTTTATGAATATATTTATATTAGATGCATATTCATATATACAATCCTGATCTGTTATTCATTTTCTTTAATTAAAAAGTTACTTAACATACTTGAGTGATTACACAAAATTTATCTTTAAAAGGTTCTACAGTATTTAAAATATTGAATTTTTGTACATTTTAAAATGTACATTCATTGACAATTTTTTATTGCAAAGCATATAATACACTTTAAAGTGGAAATAATTTTGAAGGCTGTTTAGAAAAGTATGAACAATCAATGATGTTTATCTCTAATGCAAAATACAGCATAAATTTTAATGATATATGACATATAGGAAAAAACAAAGAAAAAGCTGAGGACCTGGTCCTTTGACTCAAAGAATAGATACTGTAGGTATCTCAGACTAAAAGAACTTTGAAAAGTTAAAAAATGTTTTTGAAAAGCCCTCAGATCTTGAATGAAATACAATTAAGCTTTTCTGGTTTGCTTTATTATAAGTACTTTAAAACCCTAAATTCATGTAAAGAATGTAGGGTGTTAATTGATAATAACATCTGAGAAATGTCTGAGGACAACAAAGATAATGAGAGTCCCCTTCTGCTTCATGCCCTACTCCCACACTCAGACTGAAGAAAACAGGGTCTGAGTTTCTATTCGTTTAACCTCTCTTCTAACCCCATCACCTCTGTGCAATGACCCTCTAAGTAAGAGACCAAGCTTTTATGACAGGTATGGTCATGATTCTCATGTGGCACACAGGGTGTGCTACTTTGGATAGAAGTATTTACTAGAATAAATGGATGAAAAAAGACCACAGGTAATTAGGCGATGCAATGATAAAATTAAAGCAACATATTTATATTATTATTTTAAAGTCTGTATGACTATGTATTATTTAGCATGCATCTATTTAGTAAATAATACATACCTGAATATTGGCCATGATACAGTTATTAAGTATAATAATTCACATAGTTATGCAACATTATCTTAGTATAACCATTTTATCTGAAGACTCAATTTATACATATATATATATATACATTTATGATAAGAATTTATCATAAACTGCCTTATGGCCTTGTGTTAAACTTAACCAAATATTTTAAATTCAATTTATTTTCCTCTTGTTTATAGACATGAACACTTCTTCACAATATTGGACCTTTGCAATATTCTTGAGAAGAAACAGGGGGAAATGAAATAAACCATTGCTTGATAACATATTATCATTCACATTTTCAAAAACTCAGTGCTTTATGGAAATGCAGTCATCCAGTGTGTGAATGCATTCTTTCTCTATGCTGCATGCACTGTGCACCCACACAACTAAAAGATATCCAGAAATTCTTCTGTTCTGGTTTTTAACTTTCCAAGTGAAAATTAAGATAAACATCAAAGCACTGACAACTACACCACTCAAAATAGCATGAAGGAAACAGAGATTGCAGAAAACACTGGCTGCATACCTTGACAAAGGGTCCCCAGCTCTGCGCAGTTGGCTAGTTCTGCTGCCGGAAGTGGGACCAGGTAGGAACCTTGATCAACACAAAGGCAAGATACAAGTTTGATTTATGATCTGCTGACAACATCCAAAAAATAAACATCGTAAATCATATGGTTGATGAAGTACGAACAGCCCCAGTAGAGGCCACCAGTGATATTCAACATGCACAAAGTCTCTCAGGATTACTTATCCTGTTGAGTGTAAAATCAAGATATACACAAGCTGCCCTCAAAGTCTTAAACAGACTGTATCAGACATCCACACGTGAAATGAAAAGAAATGCCACTGTCCCTTAAAGTTTGTGTAAAAAGCGCATAGCTCTTTAGAAGCCATTAATCAAATGGCTATGATGGAAATTCATACAAATGAAATAATAGGGACTTCAAAGAGAAGTTTCAAAGAGAAGTTTCAAAGTACACTTGGATACTATGAATCACTCACAGAATGCATATTTTAGGTGCACAGACACCAGCACAGTTCTGCTTTTTTCCAATTCTAGAAATATGTTTTGTGACTTCGAGTCAGTCTTATGTCTTTTTTATTTCAAACTTCACTTGAAATGAAAAAAACCCCTTTCCTCAGAAGGAAACAGATTTCACAATTTTCTGGTAGTAGATTTTCTCTGTTGCAATTAATCTTTCAGTTAAGACTTTCAACAGCAAACTGTGGCTAATATGGACTAAACCTACTACAAAGCATATTGAACTTTATAAAAACACAAGAATAAGTACAAATATATACAAAGCGTATGTGTGCATATATGCACATATAAAGATATATAAGTACACATAGAAAATAATATATATATAACATTTAAAGGACATTTATATGACGGTGATTTCATTCTAATGTTTAAAATTTCCCCCTATTTTCCCATGGGAAAAGCCAGGGCAGGTGCATGAGCTCACAAAACATGTCTAATTAGGCAAATGATGTACACAAGGAGACAACATCCAACAGCTAAACAGGCATCACAAGAGACTTTGTTTGTACATTCTTGATTGCCTCAGGCACCAGATTTTTGCATGTTAACACAACCAATGTTGACTCATTACCTATGACACATGATACAGGCAGTCCAGAACAATACCTCATGCAATGTCACTGTTTTCAGAGAGGCATGAGCATAAGCCAGCTTCACAACTATAAGTGTGAGGAAAGCACCCTGGGTGTGGTAGTCATCCAAAGGAGGATGTCACAGCAACTTACTGAGAAGAATGAGCAGGAAAACCATTACAAAGTAGGAGATCCTTGAGGTATATGAGATTTTGAGAAATCTGGGGCTAACAGAAGGAATTTCTCAAACGTACTCAGGGGCACTAATGAAGTTTGCCAATGTGTGTAACTTGATACTGGAAAAGATAGAGATGATCAGATACGTAAATCATGAGAAGCTTGTAGAGGGCCTTGTGGCGTGTAAACACCGTGAGCACTGGGATCCTGTGTCTTCTTCCCAATGAAGAATCCCACACCCAGTAGCTATGTGCGCAGGCTTTGCTGAGTAAGTTACCAAATGCATTATTAATGGTTACTAAAATTTAAAACTCTTTCTGAAAGGCAATGGAAAAAACAAAAGGGGCTAGGTGAGAAAATTAGATTTATATTTGCAATCACTTTTGAGGTCCTACAACCCAAAGAAGGCAGTGTGAGACAGCAGGAACAGTATTAATAACTCAGGTCTGACAACATAAGTACATTGAGGATGGACAGGATGAGACAGATACAAGAAATGTGAAACAAGGAATTACATGATGTAACTACTTAAGGGAATAAAAGTGGTAGAGATATTGGAATATAATGATCTCATAAAAGGTTACGGGAAATTAAAGGTGCAAACTTAGATACAAAGGATACAAGTCTAGCAATAAAAACAAGTGCCTGTGTGCCGTCCAGATACATGGGAAGTTTATTGGTTTTGTAAAAAGTCTACCCCAGAAAAACCAAACACGAGTATTGATGTGTTTGGGATCACCAGGGCCAGAGTTCTGATTTCAGAACAGAATACAACCCAGATGGTCCTACATTTGAGTATTAGAAGTACACACGTCAGCAAGTAACAAAGGCCGTTGTAGAAGCAGAGTTCACAGAAATATGCTAAAGAAAGTGTACTGCAGAGTGTGGTGATATTAAGTGTACCGGAAAAGTTAAGAGTGATAAAGACTGAGAAGATCTTTACGTTTGCATTGGATTAAAGTTTTTTTATTAGTACATGTTTGGAGTACGCGATGCTTACACTTAGCTTAGGGAATGGACACATGTCCATTACCCACCTTATTCTCTTCACTCTTTCCCCTCCTTCCCTCTCCCTTCACTCTGTATCTGGAGCCCCTCTCCCCCGCTTTCATTATTACTGTCATTGTGGTTCACATCTGTGACATATAAAGATCACATTTATTGTCGAGAGCAGACACACGCACATGACAGATCTTTAATCTTCATAGGTGCTGTTCTCCTTCCTGCTTCCTCAACCCTCAGCCTCTTGGTTCCCCTTCCATCTGTAAAAAAAATCCCTGTTTCCTTTATCAGTCTTACATTGTGCTCTTTGTTTGTACTTTGGATTAATCAAATGAGAGAAACCAAATGGTATTTAAGCTTGTGTGTCTGCTTTTCTTTACTTACCATGGCATTTTCACAGTGGATACACTTGGAATGCCTTGGAATTTTGATACAGCACCACAGAAATTAGTTTCAGTTGCACGGGAATGATGAAATCTAGATGCTAGAATTTGAGGAGTGAACATAAGAGGAAGCTTGGCTGTGTAAGGAAGTAGCGGTAGGAAGGGGGGTTAAAGACTGAAAACTTTGTACTCTAGACGAAGAGAGTCTGCGGAGGCAGAAGTTGAGAGAGAATAAAGGTGGGATTTTATTCTGAAGGGTTTTTGTCCTTTACCCCTTCCCATCCAAAGTAGGCCTGCATTTTCAGGACCTGCCTTCCTCTGTAAGAGCTTCTATTTAGAGGCTTCTGAAAACTAAGGAGCATTTGAGCCTCAGTGACCAGTGAAATCTCAGCCACTGCAGCATGCAACAGAGAAGACCCTGGGACAGGGTTCCTGTTGTTCTCAAGTTACACACAGTGTTGGCAGTCAAAGGCTCCATGAGCCACTTCTGAAACCGATACAGTATCACAGGAAGACAAAGAGAGATAAGGGGACAATAACGTGTGAAGTCCTTGGATAACCAGATTTGCACTACAGTTAAGTAGGTTAAAGAGCTTAGATGTAAAAATAAGGAAAGAAAATCAGAAAAGCTATGATTTAGAACAAGATGTTTACCAATTTTCTTGAACATTATTATCAATTTTATTATAGAGTAGCAAGCATAAATTTCAGTATTAGCATGCTTTCCCGGGATATTGTAACTTGTTTCTCAATATTTTAATGAGTTGTACTTTCTGGGGAACTTCTAGTTTAGCATATTGATGCTTCTTTAAAAATAATAAACACTATGATGATCCAGTAGAACAATTTCAAGTAGAGGACTATATTAGTGAAAATGTTATAAAAACAAGTGACATATTTAATGGGAAGTAAAATTGATAAATGAAATCGTACATTACAAATACACCAAACTATGTAAATAAATACATGAAATATAAAAACTACTAACAGCCAGGCGTGGTGGTGCATACCTGTAGTCTCAGCTATGCAGCAGGGTGGGCCCTGAAAAATACTTAAACCCAGGAATCTAAAGCTTTCCTGGACAGCCCAGTGAGATTCATCCCCCTCAAAAAAAAACAATGTATACCGTGGTTATGCAATCTTGTTATTTCTTCCCAGCTCCATTTTCAGCATAACTGTGTGAGAAAGACAATGTCACAATTGATTTTGCTAGGTTGACTGATTTAGAAAAGTGGATAATAGGGGAGAGGCGATAATTCTTCCTCTAGGATAGTAATATATTTACCTCTAACTGTTTTTAGAATGTGATGTGAATGTCCCCTGATTTTTGAGGCTACTCAAAGGTGTTTAAAGATATTTAGTTAATGGCAAAATTTAGACTCAAACTTTCTTGAAGAGAAATGTAATCCCTGAAAATGGGCAATAGATGAAAACACTATAAACTTCTAATCTTTTTTCTCTATCTTTTGTTGCTCTTCCCAAGTCATGCTACTGAAATGAGTCACTAGGTATTTACACAAGTTGTGGTGAAACAACTTGAGAAGCCAAGAGCTATTCTCACACCCGCCCTATAATCCAAACAGTGGAGTAAATCCTGACAGTAGGCCGCACTAAGCCAAACTTGTTTTTAAAAATCTTCAAGTTTTTCTTTGCAGTTGTTAATAGAACAAATTTCATAATTTTTCATAAATAAATACATTTGAAATACAATTATCTTTGGAAATCTACTCTCAAAAAGTTTAAATGTCCTCAAAGAATAAAGTCTTTTGTAGAGAGCTTTTACCTTAATTTTATTTAAATATGATTTAGTGATTTTAAAATGCTAAATTTAATAATTTTCCAGGGCAAGAAAGATGAAGCCAACAATGAATTAGAATTTTAAAACTGTGATAGCCAGAACTGTAATGATTATTAAATGGTAGAAATCCAAAAGTTGATGAATACTTAGCAACTAGGTAGAACATTATAGCGATAAAAACACAACTCTGTAAAAATTCAGATATTTCCGGAAAAGAATGACAATAAATGTGGGTACTTATGATTTGTGTCTTATCTCTACATCCACAATGACTAATAGACGAAAGTGCTTACATTATGCTTATTAAATAAATATAATTTGTTTGAACTTGGACTATTCATTGAGATACTGTACCACTCCTCAGGAAAGAGCAGCAATCAGTAAAATAAATAAAACTTCTAGAGAAAGCACTGTCTGTTCTTTGGGAAAACTGATGGACATTAGCCAGTATCTGAACTTGAATTATAACTTAGGCAAATACTTGCATCTATAATTAAAGAGTGAAGTATGGAAATTACTTGTTCTTAAAGGCCATAAAACTGAGTGTGTTTAAAAATTTGTTCTAGGAAAAATAAAGATGATATAACATAACAAATAATTACTGCTAAATAAGGGATATTTCTAGAAAGTTCTGAAAGGATTAACCATGTTTAAATGCGCCTGCTGAAAATTTCTTAACTCAGAAATATTCCACAAATGCACTTAGAAAAGTATAGGAAAACAAAACTTTTCATTTATGAAATTCCTGAAACACTTTTTAATAATAACTTCACTTAAAGTGAGAATATTTGATATGTGAAACAAGTGACAGGATATTTAAATACTAAATGTTTTCCATTCTGTTTGTCTTTCTTTTGTATTGTAATTTATTTCTCAATGTGCCATTAGAAAATCTATTTACTTTCTATCACAAGTTGACCATGGAATAACTCATATGTAATAGACATTATTACACAGGAGCTAGTCTAGTGGAATGCTAGGAATGAGATTCTTTCTTCCCATTGGTTACTGTACTGATCATTGGTTTGTTGGAAGTCAAGATAACCACAAACACCAAGTCACAATGTGTTCTGGAAAAAAAGAAATGTTAAAATGTTAGCAGAACACATTTTTTCTACTTGTTGAAGTTTTGCTTAGCTACAAGCCTAGATATAATCTCTAGGACAGGTATTTCCTGTCAGTTAATAAGTGACTTGGAGTCTTCAACTCCAAAGCTGATGATTAAGTGACAGGAAATTCCCTCTCCCATCATTATTCCTGACTCATAGTCCAAGACATCTGAGTGTACCCGCCGGGGATGTTCAGCATCATCTTGGAATGTCAAAAAGACTTCTATAAAAGTTAAGAGATTCAAATATATTGACTCTATAATTTTGGGCTACTCCTTCAATTATATCATTTGGAAAACTTACTTACTTAGATGACTAAGGCACATGAGCATTCATTTGATGCATTCCAAAAATTTTAAGGCTTGGGGAAGCAGCCTCAGAAACTGTTTAAGAAAATACGAGGCCTGTATGATCTCACATGCATGAGTCTAAAAATGTCAAAATCATAGAAGCATGGAGAGAGTGGAAAGCCCAGTGATCAGAAAGATGATGGTCAAAATATAGGAAATTACAGTGAGACAGGAGGACCAAGTGACTATGGTTAAGAAAAACATACTGGTATACTGAAAACAGCTAAAAGAGTAGATTTTAAATGGTAAGTATATGGAGTAATAGTCATGTTAACTAACTTCAATTAGTCATTCTATGATGTCATAGGGTTTGTAAAAGAAAAGATATAATACAGAACACATAATTTATAGGATTATTTTATAATATTAATCCAAAGAGTCAAATACAAGAATGTAGGAAATCAGTTCACACACTAGAGACCCAAAGAATACAACTGAGGGCCTGGATCCCACAGCAATGTCCTGCATGAGTCTAGCTGAAGACCTACAGCCCATGATAATGCCTCTGCAAGTCCAACTGGAGGCAAAGAGCCCAAGACAATGTCTCATGGAAGTCTGTATCACAGATCTGCACTGGGAAGGCCCAAAGACCAGTGATGGAAGCTAGAAAGTCTGAGCCAGTGGGATAAAGGATCTGTGCTAGTGGGGCTGAGGGATCTGCACTGGAGCCAGGAAGTGATGCTAAAAGCAAGGACCAGAGCTCCCCAAGATGAACCACAGCCATCCTCAGCAACAACAAGGTCCTGAGCTCCTCCAACAAAGAGAACAGACAAGTTCATATCAGGAAAACCAGTGCAAAACACTTCAAGAGAACCTACTGCACAATCTCTTCCTCTCCGGTTCTCCTTTTTATGTTGTTGGCAACAGTGCTCATGTGAGGTTTCCACACTCAGCACCACGCTGATTCAGTTCAGCTGGGTGTTACAGATTGACCACCAGTTGTCAATCCACCATGCATGAAATATACACATGTCAAACACCATGTTTTATACCAGAATACATGCAAGTTTTGTCAACTAAAAAATAAAAATTAAAAAATTTTTATTAAAATAGGATTCCCAGATATAAACTTGATAAGGAGACGGGAGACATATGACTTAATCCACCAACCACCTTAACCACTTATTTTTCTAAGCTTCACTTTCCTGTCCTGTATAAAGTAAAGTGGGCAGCCTAAATCAGGACTTGCAAACTTACATGCCTACCAGGGTCAGAAGGGAATCTAAAGCTGAAGAAGGACGCTTAGTGGGAGGATGTGGGGAGTGCTGAGGTGATCCGGAAAGCCAGTGCTAAACTCTATTATTGTGGCCAGGTAGAAATACCAGCCAAGTAGTATTAGTATTTTGTTTGCCAGAAGAAGAATAAAACTTTAGTTCTTAAGTGAAATCTAATTTTGTAATGCTGGAAATAATCCATTGTTTTCAAAGCACTATGTGGAACAAATGCAAATAATTGAGAACAAAAAATACTACTACTATCACCAAAGTCTAATGGCTAAACAATGGGGAATTGGATGGCTTCCTCTGGTGTCAGAGAGCTGGCAGGTTCTCTCCAGTGTTGTCCAAAGTGTGAGTTTCAGCGCAATAGACTTTTGTAATTATTTGAACTAGTTTCAGGAGTTGGCAAATTTTCCCTTCAAGGGCTGCACAGTAAATATTTTAGGATGGTGGGTCATGCCGTATCTGTCACAGTCAGTCAGCTCGGCTACTGCAGCACAGTCGCAGCCAGAGACAATACATAAACTAATGGGCACAGCTATGCTCCTCTGAGATTGCTCACAAAACAAGTGGCTGCCACAGGTCCTCCTAGACTGCCAACCTTTGCTGGGGAGGGTCTCTTAGAAAGGAGAGAGATCTCTTTAATACCATATCCCTCATTTATCTTAAAGTATCCAAGAAGCAATGCAGGAAAGAAACCTAAGTTTGTTAAGAATGAACACTGTGTTAACACCCTATAAAGATAGTGTTTTCCCACAGAATACACTGCTGGTCAGAAGAATTGGATCCCTGACCTTTCCACTCTTTTCTTGCCAGCAGTTAGCTCACTAACTCTAACACTGCATTACATCTGATAGTTTTGCCTATGCGGAAGGACAGTCTAATTTACACTGGTTAAGTGAGCACAGCTCTTGAAACCAAACTTTCTGCATTCAAACTCAGCCTTGGTCACTTACAACTAAGTGACAGGGGCTATGTTCTTCTTCTACTCAGATTTCCCATCTGCAAAACAGAATGAGCTTGATGGGATCAATGACGCAAGAAATGAGTTTATATAGAACAGAATCAAGGATACAGAAACAACCCCAAGCACATTCAATTATTTTGTCTTTGATAAAAGAGCCAAAAATATACAATAAAGGTAAAAAGTCTCTTCAATAAAGTGACGCACATGCAGATGATGCAACATAGACCCATATCCTTCACCATGTACTAAATTAAAATCATAAAGGATCAAGAAACTAAATGACAAAGGACCCAACAAAAGATGAGCAAATAAATTGGGTAGATATTTCACAGAAGAAGCAAAAATGACCAATAAATATATGAAGAAATGCTCAACATTATTGGCCATTGGGAAAATGCAAACTAAAACAACACAGAGATTCTACCTGACCTCAGAAAGAATGGCCATCATCAAGAAATCAAATGACAGCAAATGCTGGAGAGGCTGGAGGGAAAAGGCAACCCTTCTACACTGCTGTGAGGGTATAAAGCGGCACAACTCTTTATAAATCAGTATGAAGTGGCCTCAAAAAACTCACATTTGAACTTCCATTTGACTCAACTATTCCACCTCTAGGTGTCTTTCCTACAGAGTTAAAGATATCATATTACACTGATATATGTGTCCATGATTATAGCAGCATAATTCATAATAGCTAAATCTTAGAAGTGGACTACATGTCCATCGACAGATGAATAGGTATGGAAAATATGTTATTTATAGACAATGACATAGTATTCTGCCATAAAGAAGGATAAACTTGAAGCATTTGTAGTAAAATGGATGCACCCTGGACCACGACCTTAAGTGAAGTAAATCAGATGCACAAGCCTCAACATCAGATTGTTTCTCTTCTATGAGAAACCCAAAGTACAAATAGAGAGCAAAGCATCAGATAATTAAAAGCAGGGAGAAAGATCTTTCTAGAAAGGGAAAGGTCAAAGAAAAAAAAAATTTGGGGCTGGGGATATAGCTCAGTGGAATAAGCGCCTGCCTAGCAAGCTCAGGGTCCTGAGTTCAATCCCCAGTACTGCCAAAGAAAACAAACAAACAAACAAACAAAGAACTAGAAAGGGAAAGGGATCAAAAGACTGAGGGAGAGAGAGGGAGGGGCAGGAATGGGGGTAAAAAAAAAAGGAATTAAGCTGTGTTATCTACATGTGCCAGTTTTACACAAGGAAGGTAAACACTATGTTTTGCAAACCTGTAGCAAAAATGGAGGCACTGGGGTCAAGAGACGACGGAGTGAGGAGGTGGGAAGGGAAAGGGAATAAAGGAGTTGAGGTGCATCACATACAGGCACCAATTCTGCACAGGGAAAGCGAGCCTGCACAGCAAACATGCACTTATGAAACACACATATGAATTGCTTAAAGTGGCATCTAGTACGAAAATACTCAATTCAAATATAATTTAACTATTAGCAATTAATATACATAGCCCCTAATTTTTTTTTCACTTGGCATGTTGTGACATCTTAATAATGGCGAAGAATTGGGTGGAAGGAGGCCCTATACAATCACCCAGGACGAAGCAGGTGGACCACCTCACGTCCTCGTTCTCCACTGTCCCACACCGAACACACACACTCCACCTTCACAGCAGTCTTACTGACTGACACATTCTCAGGTTTCCCAAAGGTCCTCCATAGTTAGTCCCACAGAGAGGATCTTATGGAACACCCCTGGCTCTTACAAAGCGCCTCCATCTCCTTCTGGAACAAGGTGTGGAGCACCCTCTTCCCAACAAGTGACAAAAGAAATGTCTCTAGAATGATACCACTTAAGTGGTTTTTTGCCATGTGCAGAAATCGGGACCTCCACAGAGCAGGTGACTGGAGTCTTCCAGGCCAGAAGGGCAGGACAGATCCAGGAAACCAGTGGAGGTGGCCTCTGGTTTTTACAATGGGTCCTACTTTGGGCAAAAAACGGAGAACTCACTCTTGATGAAGTTCTCTCCAAGGTCACACACAAAAGACTTGTCAACACTATGACTCTTCCATTCTTTATAAAGAGTTGTCTTTGTGACTAAAAAGTATGTACGAGCAATACTTTGGTTTAGTCACATAGCGTTTAAAACTGACAGTCTAACTTCTGCTTTTTGTGTTGAAATCAATCCTATAACGAAAAGTGATTTCCAAAATTAACTTCTATACAGAAATAATATTTGTAAAAGTATTTTAACATAATCTTTATTATATAGAATGAAAGTCTACTTTAAGATAATTTTTCCTAAATATTTTGCATCTGTCTACTCCCAATAATACCACATTTAAAGTCTCTTGAATAATGAACAATGAGAGAATACTATTTGAAACAAACTAAAAATGCTTACTTTCTAACAGAGAGCAAAGTTCAAAGAAAAATTTGGAATTTCATGACTTTGAAATTTTTCCATACATGGACAGTTTGATTACTTAGTACTAGCTAAATAAATACTCTCTTCTTCTTAGGTGATGGCTGTTCATTTAAATAAAATAATTGAAATTTCACTCCAGGATGATAAATATCAGCTTATTAGTATATCACTTTTTATTAAAAACAGTAAATCATTATTTTGTAACAAACCTAGCAATAACCTTTGCACTTGAGATGATAATTTTAGGAGATTTGTTAATGATAAACTGTATAATAATTTTGACTAACAAAAACTTAACAATGATAAGACAAAAGGCTTTCTTTAAATAACTCTGCCTTGCAATCAACTGTATGCTGTGAATGGTTGAGTAGATAAGATTTTAAGAGCTAAAACAGATCTTTAACAACAAATAAATATGTACATACATATGTGTCTTCTGTATACACTGTGTGTGAACATATATTAGTTTGTGTATAATTTCTTACTAGTATTTTTATCAAGCAGGGTAAAAAAATGAAGAGTATTAATTCTTGTGCCACAGACTTACCACAGCTCAGGTTGCTTTCAGCTTTCAGAGCCAGGGTTGGGATATTCCAAAAGTCATTTTGCCAGTCAACCACATTCCCCTGCACATTGCAGCTGAGGTTGGAGAGGATTTTCGAATTCATGGTAAAATTCCAAAGTCTAAAGTTATAAATGTCCCCTTTCAGAGAGGCGATTTCATTTTTATTGGAGCCCAACAACAATTTCCCATTCCCAGGAATAACTTTACTAATGGTGGAATCACATGGCACTGTTTCATAGTTTCTTCTGAAATTTATGCCAACAGAGCCCAACGAATTATTCCAAACAATGCAGAGCTGCTCAAAGCTTTCTGTGAAAATGTCTTCCTTTTCCTTCACAGGTAACACACTGTTCAGTAAGCATTTTGAGCCATAAATAGACAGGAAGTAGCCATCACTGGCCTTTCCAAAACTGAGCAACTGCGAGAATGACGCATCTGAGTAGGAGAAAGCTGTCCAGTCGTGGTCTTCATTACCAGCTTTAGCCGCTTCAAAGCAGAGCGTGAAAGCACTGAGCTCCGGAATGGAGACACTTTTTGCAACAGACACCTGGTAAGCATCCCGTGACTGGGGTAAAATGACCTTCTGATTCCTTAAGGACACAGCGACTAGGACAGAGCATAACACCATGAGTAAGGCACACCGACTACTGACTACTGATCTTGGCCCAGGGAGGTGCGAAACAGTCTGACGCACTCGCTGGGCACTCACTAACCTGTCACTCGCGCCCTGCTCTCACTCCCCTCTATCTTTGTCCGCCCTCCAGCACCAACCCTGCCCAATGGTCTTACACCTTCAATAATGAGTATTATTTTAGCTCTATGCACGGTCATATCTCACACCTAAACTTTGACTTACAGGCAGTCAAACTGCTAAATATTTTTAATCTTGGAATTAAAAATTGAAAAATTAAAAATTACACAACTCTGTAGGTGAGGTGAGAGCTGGCTTCAGGAAATAAATATCTCTCCTCAAAATGCTATTCAATACTAGTTTCAGCTAGTAATACAGTTCAGTGGTGTTGTGCTTGCCTAGTGGGTGCAAGGCACTGAGTTCAGCTTCCAATGCTACAAATGATAGTAATACTTTCATATAAACAGTAGCTTGAATATATTTTAATATGCACCAAAATTGCTCTATGCTAAATCATCTTAATACAAATACTGTAATAAAAATCTATGTAATCAGTGTAAGACTAGTAAAAAGTTATTAGAATCATGAATTTATACTTTTCAAATATAAAGCAGTTTACAAGTCTACTTAAAAGAGCTATTTAGCTGGGCATGGTGACGCACGCTTGTAATCCCAGCACTCAGGAGGCTGAGGCAGGAGGATTGTTGAGAGTTTGAGACCAGCCTGGGTTACAAAGTGAGCTCAAGGCCAGCCTGAACTGCACAGTGAGACCCTGTCTCAAAAAGACAAAGAAAAAAAAAAAAGGCTACTTATGAAATAGAAATCATATATTTAACATGTATTGTTAAGATAAAAAAGCTGGAAAAAAATCAACATTTTATTAATGATTATAACTGGGTAGTGAATATAGAAAAATTCTAATTTGCTTCTTTATTTCCAAATTTCTTATACCTCATAATTTTTAAAAGAGTGCTTTAAAATACTGCATTAGAGCATATATGTTTTACTTAACCACACATGTACTTAATATCAATCAAGAACAGTAAAGTTCCTTAACCAAAATACACAATTTATAATAATGTAGCTATCATGATTCTACTTTTATTGTTTTTTAATGCATAACATGCAGTTAAGAAGCTCAGAAGATTCCTAACTAAATCTCTGTCTTGAAACTTGAGTTTAAGATTGATTTTAGAGATAACTAGATTCATCTTAATGATATAATGTGTCAGAATTTGCAAAACATATTTGACAATAATATGTTTCATTTCCTTCATCTGGTCTTTCCTCAAGCTAAGCTGTTTATTAGCTTAAACTCTTTTTAAATTTATGTGCTAATTTTCTGTATCTGCTCTCTAGGATATTCTTCAAAAGGGCAACTTTGTAAATGTCCAAAGTAAAATTATTTCTAAGTAAGGATATCTTAAATTTTCAATGGAGAGATATTTAGAATTACAAACTTTAATTATTAGCAGTGAACTATCTAGTTTTCCAAGCAGCTTTTAAATGTTCTGCATTAAAAGAATATAAAAAGAATTCAGCTCTACTATAACTAGATTTTTAATCTGGTAATTATACTTTGCTGATGAGAATATTCAGAAAATATTAACAGATTCTTACCCTTAAATCCTCACCCTAAGCATTCACATTCACATAAAAGAGCACGACTCTTGTCTTCTGGCTCATGTGTTTACTGTAGCACATGTTAGACGAAAGCAGAAGGCCGGCGCCGCTTTTGGTTTACATACCTCTGATGTAGCTGGCGTTGAAACCTTTCTTCTGGATGCTAAAGTCACTTGAAAAGGACACGTGCATCTCATTCGCACTTGAGTTAAATGATAGGCCTTTGGCAGTTGCTCCACAGTATTTAGGCTGGCCCTCTCCAATATCGAGAGACAAGGAGTCGTAAATGCAATTGGGAGCTTCTTCAATGTCGAAGTCATTAAATGTGATCTGAATGATGTAGCCAGTAGGAGCTCGGAGGGTCCACAGGCAGGCTTGGCTGTTGGGGTAGTCGTTAGGGTAGCATGGAGAAGTAAAGGTCCCAGAGGGGCTGGACAGGACAACCCTGCAGTTGGCACATGCTGACACTGCTGGCCAGACAAAAGAGAGACACAGAGAAAGGCTGGATCAAACATGTACAATAAACCAAGAATACCACACACTAGGGACAGCTGAAGAGTAAACATTTAAAAACAGCAAAATACAAGCATGGACACCAAAAGAAAAATGAAACCAGCTTGAGGAGAAAAAGAAATGCCACAAAAAGTAAAAGAAAAATACGAAACTGTAGATAGAAATGACTCTTATCATTGGGGGACAGGTCATAAACTCAGAATCCAGCAAAAGTCATGGGCATTCTCTCCCCAAAATGGACAGGGGCTAGTGCATGCTACATCTCACCCCAAGGAGCAGATAAATACTGAGGTGTCCTCATAAGTTTCAGGAAAGTTCACCAACCTGCATAAGATCTGCTGACAGTAATTAAATTGTAGTGGAGGAGGTTAAAACAACTAGAAAGGTGGAGAGCTATATTATAAGCCATAGACGTAAAAAAAGAGAAACTCTTTGGAAATAAATATTGAACAGACAGCTAAAAATAAAAAAGTCATCTGTTAGCAGATTACAATTTTTCTTAAGTTTAAACAAATACAATCACTTTGCATGCATGGAATATTTGTAGTCTCCAAGATACTTTGACTTATTTGTTTACTAGGGATGGTAGTTACATACTTGTGGCATCATCTCATATTCATTCATTCATCCATCCATGCCAAGCACTGTTCTGAACAGTATATAGCAATGAGTGGGAAAGACAGTCTCTATATGAAGGATTCTCACACTTAAATCTTGGACCCACAGATAACCAGTAATATAATGACAGGTGCTGATAAAAGGTGGGAAGAGAAGTATAGCAGATACAGTCAGCAAGAGACAAGAGCACATGGAGATACTGGGCAGGTCTCCTCCCAAGTGACATCTGAGCAAAGAACCATCCGATGGGAGGGGGCACATCAGGGGCCCAGCATGGTACAGCAAGTGACCCACTGTAAATGAAAGCTGGCCTCTCCACTGGGCTGAGAGTCCCAGGAGGCCACGGGACATGTGTCCTTCACTTATTGCTTATCCCCAGTGTACAGAGTAGGCTCACAATAAATATTAATTGAATGAAGAAGTGCCAAAGACTCCTGAGATAGAGAGATAAATGTTATTATCACAGTTTCAGTCACAAGAACACTGAGGACCTTTTCAATGGCTGGAACTAGACAGCAAGCATGGTCTACTGACAAGCACCTAGAAGTGAATCTGGGTATGCATCCTTTTGGACTTACCTGGATCACACTGAGTGAAAAGGAACTGTCTTGGACTACTAATGAGATATATAGTATTATACACACACACACACACACACACACACACACACACACATATATATGGAAGAAAACCTCTTTTATATACTTTTATTATAACATTAATAAAAGATGGCAAGTGGACCACAGCCTGCAGGTCAGAGAAGTCTTGATAAAGGTAGCAACCTTGTTTATTCAACATTCTAGATAAACTTACTGCCATAAAACTGACAATACCAACTTTCAACTAATAAAATACTTTAACCATACACTGGCAATCATTTTAAACTTATTGTGTTCCTTTCTCTTTTTATTAAATTGAGTAAAATGACTCTGTAGTAATTTCTTGAAAATGACAGTCTTTAACAAGTGTCAGTTGTTCTTCTGAGACACAGTGAGATACAGCACCTGGCTGGAGGCTGCTTCTTCCTCTTTTCCTTGTGGCCCTATCTGTCTTCCCAGCGCTGCTCTCCACCAACCCTAACTTGCCCTCCCTCTGGCTCTCCCCTAGTCTCTGGCATCTGGTAGAGAACTGAAGACAAAACGGGGGAGAAAGTTATGATCCTCCTGTGTTTGCCAAGTGCCTTCTCTGACTCACCCCTGGAGTGCCATGTTCCATGTCTTCATAGCACTCTCCAGAGTAGTTGTGTGCTTCCAGTTGTGAGATTATTTGCTTATGTCATCTCCTATTAGTCTGTACATTCAACAGAGATCCCTGCCTGCCACATTCACCACCCTATTTCCGATACCTTACAGTGTCCCTGGCACATGGGAGAGCCCCAGTAAAACTTTTGAAATTCATGAATAAGTAGCTTAAATGGATAGAAGCATGCCTACATTAGAAAAAGGCTATGTGCAATATACAAAACAAAGTCAAATTCTAAGCCTGCTGTAAGGGTAAAGGTTGCACAAGCTCTGAAACGACTCTTTGGATGAGGCTTTGGGACTCTATTTCAATTTTTCACACAAAGCCTAGGACTGAGATTACTGAGCCTCTGACAAGTTTAGCTCACTGCTACTGCAGATGGGACTCAGGAGAGACAACTAATACAAATCAAAAATTTACACAAACTTAACTGATAGGCCATTGAGATATAGATTTAATGACCAGGAACTTGCTGGGATTTTTAATCTAAGAGATTTGGATTCTTGCTTTACCCGTGCTGCAAGTGCTTCTCTGTAAAATTCAAATTGCCCCTCCTTACACCTAAGATTCAAGTAATGTCCAGGACTTCCCTTATCCTGATATTATTTCTGCCAAATTCTTCCCCAAAAATTTAATGAAGGGAACAAGAAAATTAAATTAGACTGGTAACACTATGTAACCACGACAAACTCATCTCTTTGTGCCTCAGTTTCTCTACCTTAATACTAGGTTTAGTAACACATCTTCCTCATGTGGTTATTGAGAGGGTTTCATAAGTTAACGTGGGAACATCCTGGGAGTTGAGCAAGGCACATGCTAAGTGTTGCCTTTCATCAGTTTTTACTCTAACACAAAGTCTTCACATTAATAATTTGAGGGAATAACATAGCAGCCCACCTCAGTAGAATCTTTTCCGTTAGGTATTTACTGTGATAGAAAAGAGGCAGATAAGACACCTGCAAGTGATTCTCTGCACTTTTTGCAGTAAAAAATTTAAAGCATTCTTCTACATGATTCTTACCTACAGTGGCTAGACAGTATTTAGAGATAGTGCTAATAAATAGCAATTACTTTAATTGCATAAAATGCTGAACTAGAAAGAGTATTACTGGTTGTATTATATTTATGGATTGCTTCACAGTATGTAAAAGCTTTCATATGTATTATCTCATTTAATATCATAACCACAGGAATTATTATCCCTCGATTTTTTGATGAAATAAGTGAGACTAAAATAGAGGATATAACTTGCTCAAAGTTGCACATCTGATTGATAACACAATGAAGATTCAAAGGAACTCTTCTGAACATAACTCTAGCATTTTTCAAGGGAAAAAAGTGGCCACAATTTAACAAAAGATGCAAAGCAAAGTCATGAGCTCAAGTACTACTGCAGACACCATTTTTAATGGGCAGTTTTTAAACACAGTGTCATTGGCCTAAAATTAATATGCCTTAAGAAACTAATTTGTAAATACTGTATTAAGAATAACAGCAAGTCTGGAATTTAGTGTTTGGGATTTGCTCATTGGGAATAATCAAATATCATGAGCCTTTAAGTATTTGTTCTCTCTCAGAAATAAGGCTACGTAAAAAGATCACACTGAAGTAGCCAGTGAGTGAGACCGCGTAAAACCTGGCTAGACACAAGAGTTGCCCAGCACAGAGCATCTGGTTCACAATATTCTCAAAGACATATTCACACCTTTAGTTTACAAAAGGAAACCTTTCAGGTAATCTCAACAAATAGCAAGCCCCTGACACTTGCTTGTGCTTACAAATATCCAGCAGTGATGTCCATGTATTTTTACCGAAGTTCATTCTTCACTGAAACTTCTATCTGTGATGGAAAACTTCCTAGCCAAGCCAAAACCTAACTGATAGGACATTCAGATATAGATTTAATAACCAGTATCTTGCTGGGGTTTTTAATCTAAGAGATTTGAATTCTTGCTTTACCACTGCTGCAAGTGCTTCTCTGTAAAATGCAAATACCATGTTCTTCAGAAGACATAAATCAAATTAGAAATAAAAATCAACTGTTTGCAGCACAGATCTGTGGATGGCATTTAACAGCTGTTTTTCTATACTGTGTTAACTGGTGAGCTAAATAAGCTTATACTGTATCATTTTCCTCACTTGAATGTGTATATGTTTGTAACTCATGAACTTGTTGGAAAGGTTGGCTAATGAAACTTATCTCCAGAAAAATTATCTTAAATCCTGGTTTAATCAATACCTATTTGAAACCATTATTTTATTTACTCATGTGACCACATGAGTATTAAGTTCTAATGACTAAAAAGCTCAACATTTAAAATATTCAGCAGTATTTTAGGTGGTTTCTAAAAATTAAACTAGGCCAACAACTGAGAATTCTAGACCAGCTTTAAAGGACCAAGCAAGCCACGCATCACTACTCCAGGTCAAACCAACTGATGTCAGATGTAACACCATTGAAAAGTAAACTAGAAATAAGATTTTAGATGCTGGCAAGTATAAAATGACTAATAGCATATAGAAATGGACAACTTTATCAAAGTAAGTATTTACATTGAAGTGATTTCAGAACACTCAGTAGATTCTTCAGAATGGCAAGAGATGTGGAGGCTATCTGGCTGTGACATCTGTAATTCTGTTAATTGAACAGACTTGGCAAGTTTCCCTGCCCACCCTCCTGACTCCTCCAAGCTCTGCATGCGGAGACAGCATTTCCATGCTGAGGAGGGCTACTCATAGGTCTCTGGCCACTGGCCATTTCAATTTCCTATTAGAAATTCCCGCAGATGGGCAAGAGTATCAGTTCATTCCCACAGTCCTACAAAACACTGGTGTTCCCAGAATTAACAAGGTAATTGTTTCATTTCCTTCTGTGATGCTTCAACCTCAGAAAGTTCTTTGGAAACACCATGAATAGCTACCACAATGACTTAAGCATGAGTTCAAAAGGGCACTGCTTTACTTGGATCAGTTCAATCAGGTCTCACATAGCTACAAAACTAACAAGCTGTGGGGCTGAAAATTCTTTGATGAGACAGCATTCATCTTGAGCATTTTCTGAATCTCCAAAGACATGCACTTGCACCACACCCTGAGTCATATCTCTGTGTTCTATAACATTGCTCATGCATAATCTCTTCCCATAATCACCTTGGCAAGGGAAAACATCACACTTAACTGCAAAAAGTGCCAACAAGTGAATAGTTATAAATCCTCTGCGAGTTAGTTTGTTATGCAGATATGCTGTGCATCCCTTGCAAGAGGATTAGACACACAAACACATGTGCTATCCACACCCACAGACATTTTCATGGGAAACTGTTCTCTATTAAGGCGTGATTGTGTCTTTCCCCTTGTTAAAAAAAAAAAAAACAAACTAAGGCAATAGATAATCTGCAACAAACTAAACTGCACGCCTTATCATTTACTCTACTTCCTGGCTAATCTATTCGTTTAAGTTCCTATTTCCCTTCCCACAACTGCAAACACCCAACTTTGGTGTATCCAGTTATAGACCTTCTCAGTCTCTACTTCAAAGACTTCTGAACACTGCTGAAAAGAATTCACAGAAGTGTGCAGGTTATTCATCCTACAGACTTCCACATTTGTCTCACTCACCCTCTGCAACACCTGATCCCTCTAAATATACCCTCTAAGTAAATATATCCCTCTAAATATACCCTCTCAATCCACCCATGCAGTTTAAGGTTCTCAAGCCTTCTCTTGGAGAGAAGCCACAATACAAGTCTCATGGTCAATACTCCTGTCACCTCTAACTCATTCTCCCCGCAGCTACCAGAAAGAGCTGTCAAAATGCAAATGTAAGTATCAAAGTAGTACATTTCTACCCATCATCCCTACATTCTTCCCCTCTTTCTGTCACTTCAGCCCCCTCTGAGCATTCCCCCCACTTATAACTCTCGTTATTCAAAAGGTGGTCCTCAGATAGGAAAGACCAGTCTCACCCTGGAGCTTTTTAGATATACAGAATCATCCATATCTACTAAACAAAGTGTGCAATTTAAGATTTTTAAGTGCTTCTAAGAAGTCTTCCTTTAAATAACAACATGCTACAGAAGATATTCACAATCTCCATGCACACAACTTCTCCCAAGAGGAGGTGTCCTTTCTCACAAGCGCTGCTATCGTATTTGCTGCCACTTAACTCAGGGTAAACAAACCAGGGGCTTTGTTAATCAGTCGGTCACTCTTCTTGAGAATTTGAAGTCAGAAGTGCAGATACTTTCCTCAGAAGATGATTAGGTTAGCAAAGCAAATAAACAAGGAAAAGGGAAATAGCAAAATACAGTGAACAGAAAGATGAGAGCAAAGACCTCTGAGAAACAGAGACTTTAATCCCAGACATTTTACCTGTGGCATTGCCTGCAGGCTGTGCCCAAACCCCCTGTTACACCTACTGCCACACCGCTTTCCTCGGTGCAGCTTTAGTGGACTTCGATTCTGGCAAGTGTGTCCCAAGCCGACGCCCTACGGGGCTCTCCTCTTCAGCCCCTCTCTCCACCCATTCTGTCTGAGCAATCGCATCTGAACAAAAGCCTTCGTTACACCTCAACACTGAAGCCGTACATGTGCCATAGCCCCTCCTGCAAAGGTACGCTAGCCGTCTGCACTTGGATACCCATAGATTCACCAATCCAAACACCATTCCTCCAATAATTTGTGCCCTCTTTATAAAGTGCTAGCAACATTAGTCTTCCAAACTACAACTACGAGTATCCCTTCTACATCATTTCCAACAATTTATCACTTAGTATAGCACAACAAAATATATCCTCTCATCTAATTCCCATGGCCATGCACTTTAAGGTTCTCAGCTCCTATCTTGGAGAGAACCCACAAGTCTCCTTGTATAGAGGGGTAAGGGTTTAAAAAACCTTGCCACCTCTACCTCACTCTGCCCACAGCTACCAGAGAGGTCTATCAAAATGTGACTGTAAGTATAAAAGGACATTTTGTTTCATCCCAAAGCTTCTCTCAGACCCACTAAGACACGGCCTGCTGGACGGCCCATACAGCACCGCGTGTTTGCTCTGTTCTTGCTTCCTGTGTAACCCTTACCATCACCCAGCATCCACTCCCTCAGCAACTCCTTAGGCATCTCTGTGCGCGGTGTGTGTGTCTGAGAACACAATCACGTACAAGAAATCACCCCCGATTCTGTAGAAGTCATGGATCACTGGAAATGTACATGAATAGTGGTAATACCAAGTGTTCACTGCTCTCATAGAGCAAGGAACTTGAGTGCAACAGCCCAGGTTGACACTTTGTAGAAGTGGTGCCACATCTAGTGGATGAGAAAAAAGCTGAGACCTAAACACCTCTTGGAAATGACCAAGAACAGGGTAGATAGGGACAGAAAAGTAAAGAATATTCTAGGCAATGGGCTAAGTAGGGGTGAAAGCTCGGGTCGGAGAAAATGTGCGTTATTCAAGTAATATTAAGAGTGTGGTTTGGCTAAGGTATGATGTGCAAAGTTGAGGGAAGTAAGAAATGAAGACGAAGAAGGAAGTGATTAGACTTCGCAGGATTCTTCAAGCTCTGTCAAAACTTGAAAAACAGTAAGAGTAGCAGGGAAAATAAAGTAAAAACCAGGTTTGTGTTCCCAACGCAAGTTTTTTAAACCCTTACCCCTCTATACTGAAACAACACAAAACTACTAGTGCACTAAGCTTCCTGTAAGAATCACTCTAGCTGAACTCTAAAGATTTGACGGAGGACAAGAAGACAGACAAAAGAAAGCAAGCAATTCTGACAGTTTGTTTATGCGAAAAGGGTAGCACTGAGTGGCAGGCCTGATTAATTCCACAAGGACTGAGTTCTCTGAGGCAAAGCCTGAGTGTTCCTGGCAGTAAAGTGATTACTTCGGTGTCCATCAAAGATCTCTCTTATTTTGATCTTGTGCTGTATTACCTCTCCAAAAACACTGAGGAAACTAGAAAACAATCATTCACCTGATGTTAATTTCACTGGAGTATGTCACAGAAAATCCACGTGGATTATTTAGGCAATGTCACAGGGCAAAACTGGTTTATGCTGGCATTACTCTGAAAAATACTGGTATTACCAACAGAAGTAGAAAATGTCTTAGATTCATAAGAGCTAATTATAGTTCTCATATCCATAAAGGCAGTGATGTCATTGTTGGCTACACAGCACATCACAAACTTCTTGGGCACATGAATGTAGCTAATGACATATCCATATTAGGACTATACTTGGCTCATCTTTAGATATTCACATAATGCTACCTTTCAATTTTATTTGATTGTGTTGTTGTGTAATAGCACAGTTGATTCATTCATTCAACTTCCTGACCCTCTACTTCAATTGATGTTTGGTTTTGTTTTAGATGTTTTTACATATGGCTACCAGAGGATAATCAGAAAGGGAGGGAGGAGTAAAATAAATCTTAAAAGTCATTGAAGGTTATTGCTTCCTATTTATTCCGTGTAATTCGGTGAAGGTGAAGAACCTGAAATTAACAGCTGCAGCAGATTTTAGGTTTACAAGCTTACCTTCCCAATAAGCTGGGAAAACACACTGGGAGAAGAGGGTCGTAGTAGAGTAAGTGTGCATGTTAGCTCAAATTTTCCAAATGAGCCTTTAATTTGAGGAGGTTAAAAAAAGCCCTCACTCAGGTTCATGCACATAAATGGAAACAGTTGAAATATTCAAGGTTTGGCACAAATTACAGATACAACTGGCATGATTTCACACCCTTATGGAATACATTTTTATGTAAACAACATAGTACTAAGATGTGCTTGATTTAAAAATTCCACAATATAGATTTTAAAGAATTTTAGTAAAACTTTCCATTTTATGCATGAAGAGCTTGTTTATATATGCTATCATCGAACTGCCTCAACTCATCACTAGAATTAAAAATTTTTCAAAATATTTATATGTTAACTTTTCACATATATCTGCTAATATATTAATGGAGTATGCATATGGGGGGCTAGAGAGATTATTTTAATTTTGATCAACAAATTCTGAAACTAAACTTTAAACAGTTTTCTTCAATTCTAACTTCCCTCTAGCTGTGACAAGCTCTAGCTGACAAGAATTTTTTTAAATGTTGTGGGGAAAAAACCATTATGTGGACCACATGCTTATGAAGCAGAAGCAGAAATTCTCAGTATCCTCTCCAGATTTAAAAGTACCCCTTTCAAGGTAGTTTCTTTAAAATCTAAGGGCACTCATATGAATGTGCATGAAACATATTGTTATAAAACAGAACCACATGTGGAGTCAGAGAGAAAAGCAGAATAGTAATAGCTATAAGAAAAAGCTAGCACTTCATGACAGATTACTTTGTGCCAAATGAGAGAAGAAAAAATCCCCTTCCTCAAGCTTATATGAGTACTTGGCCATCTGCCAAGAGGGATCACAGAGGCTTCTGGTCTTGGCTGTTCATTTAACCAATCATGAGACCCTCAGATAGTCACTAGACATGGAGTCCTTGGTTTCCATGTTTGAAAAAGCATGGTTTTTGGTTCCAAAGTCTAATATTGGTGATAGATGTAGCTTCTCACACACAACAAAGCTTCAGTTGTTTCCTTTACTAGAACGAAGCCTCCAGAAGTATGATAAAATATCTGACGCTTCTCTAAGGAAGAGTATCTTAATGTATAGTTCACAAGGTCATAAGGCAAGAGGAGCTCTTTGAGTATTCATGAGGCACTGCCTGTTTGTGTTCACTTGTCCACTTTGAAGCCTAAGTCTAGGGGAAGGCCAATATGGATTTCACTGAAGTCCAGCTAACGGTCAGCAAACATGCTGACTTCTGGGGTACATTCCTGTCTCAAGAAAATTTCCACATCTTGATAACAGTACTTATTGTGGTACTTTGAATACTGCTGGTTCAGAATTATAGAGCAAGCTGTGACAGATTGTGAAGATTTAGAGTGTGGTTACATTAAGGGAAAAATCAACCCCTTTCTACTTAATATAGCTATGTTAGTGTGTGCTTGATGCCTACCAGCTTACTTTACAAAGAAAAAGGTTTATTCCTCATATAAAGTTAATATGCAAGGCTGAAGCCTGGTTTGCCACACCACTGCTAAAATGTTTATCCAATTTCAGGTTGCACTGGGTTGGATGAGATGACGGAGGTGCTAACCTCACACACCCCTTGGCAGATTAGGTACACGAAGGCAGCCTTTACGCTCCCTGCACTTCAGCTGCTTTTCCTATGCCCCAGGGATTCTCCACATCAGTCACAAGTCTGCAGCAAAAATACACTTGAAAAAGTTCATGGAGGTTGCTGAACTTTATAATTATAATTTTCCAGGAGAGTATAAAAATCGACTGCTTACTGTTTTCTGTAGCCAGTCATATTTTTAAACTTTAGGAAAATGGTAGAGTAACTTGTTCTAGGTGGGTGAATAAGGTCACACCTGCAGGCAAGCCAGAGAGAAAGCCAAGCCACCAAAAGTGGGTGGGCTGGGTGGTCTGCAGAACAAACAGTGAAGCCTGTTTCCAATAGGAGGCCCAGACCTAAAAACAGAAGAACGTCAGTGTCCCAGAGGTCAAGACTGGTGAACCTTGCTGCCGCCAGGAGTGCAGAAGGGCTCAGCTGCACGCATCAGTCTCATTTCCCAATGGAAATGAGAATCTATTCACAATTTTTACAAAACTGCTTCAATGCTGCTGATTGCCATTTTAGGTTTGTGGTGTTATTTGGGAGAAAAAGATATATTATTTTAAATACAGATTCTTTTCATGGTCCCGTTTAGAATATCAAGCAGGTAAGTTCTTTAAGAAACCATCTCGGGAAGTTACAGTATTTTATTATGTAAAATATTCTGGGTCAGGACAAAATAGAACACATTTTAGCCTTCATGACAATGCTGCTGACAAGGTAGAATGAGCCCCAGGATTTGCTAAAATTGTATACTGAGATCCATTTTACAGAAAAATCAAAGGGGAAATTTCAAGCAGTGGCAATTTGGAATTCCCCTATGAAAGCAAAGCTTTAGATGCTTCTTTGGTTTCCACAGGGCAAAGGTTTATCTTGGGAAGACCATTTTCCATCAGTTCTCAACAAGAAAAAACAGTTGAGAAACGATAGAGTTTTGGATTTTACACATCCATGACAATAAATAGAAGATGTTTGGATAACAGATCTTTCTGAAAATTACTTACTAAGAAAGTCTGAGTTCTGCACCAAATGAAATCAAAATGATTTTCTTCCTCCTTCAGTATTATCAGCAGACTTATAATGTTTAAGAGGATGAATACATTGTGCATTACTTTCTAAAGGACCAATGTGGTACAGTTTCTAAATAGGAAAACTCCTAACCTCTCTATGGAAAATAGACCCCCTAAAACCAAAGTTAATTGAAATTTTAATAAAGCTTGACATTTGCCTTTAAATTCTTAATTGGTTGACAGATATGTGATTTTGCCTGAAAGGGATAGTTTTTAAAATTATCATAAATACTTTCCCTAACATATCCTTTTTATGGATATTATTTTATGATCTCACAAATTTCTATATAACTAAGTCACTGTTGAAAAACAAAGAATTTAAAGTTCCAAGGTTACCATTTGTCAGATACCAAACATAAATTTATGTTTCACAATGAATTTAAAATTCTGGTCCAAGATTCTGGCCAAAATATAAAAGAAAATGTTACAAATACATTTAAGAATTAATGTGTAACCAACAAACTCAGGCTAACATTTGATCATTAACAACTCAGAGCAAAATTCCTTTTTACAAAAGAGTATGAGAAGTGCAAAATCTTAAAGGGCAGCCAATTTTATCATTTCTATTTGCTATATTTAAATGTTTGCTCAGAGGGGAGCTGGAAATTAAACACCTATAGTTTATATAAGCTATTCTGGAAACAAGCCTAAGTTTCTATTTGCCCTGGCTCCTCAACTGTTCCTGTCCCAATGTCTTTACAGCTGCTCCCAGCATGTGACGTCTCTGTACACTTGATTGGAAATAGCACGCTGCTTAGCTGGAACTTTCTACACAGCATTTCAGTGAAAGACACTGCTGTCCTCTAAAGCACATTATTCAACAATTAGATTTGGCAGCTGAAGCCAGGGACAAAGGCAGCACTATATCCTATCTAGTTCCACCAATATGCTTCATGATGTCATTTTGAGGTACAGCCTTTCAATTCAAAGTGTAATTTTTCTGTACAGTTTTTAATGATGTAGAAGCCATGTAAAAAGAAGTACATTTTATTCCTGGGGAACATTGTTTCCAGAAATATAAAATATAAGGGCTCTTGTTAAAAAGTCTCATAAGTTAGATGAATTTTTGAAACAAAAGCATTAATAGACACAAATTTTAACCTAAATGAGATCTTAATGAAAATAGTACATGAATGTTGCTTTCCTTTGTACAATGTCCAAGTTTGTCTTTGGTAGATTTTAAAAACTCAAAGGAAAAGATAATGCCAAAGCTTAGCTGATATGATCTAGGATTTTAGGTTGGGAGGGAGACATTGTGTATTAAGAACATTTGCTATAAAGCATAATTAAATCATTGCATGAGGGTTGTGTCTTATTATGTAAAACTAGAATATCATTATGGTAGATTAAAATAGGATATTTTTCTCTTGACCTCCTTTAGTAACTGGTGGCAAGGAATACAGAGTAGTAAAATGTATCTTGGAAGTATCTTGGGTGGGAACCATTTGCTGTCTGCTTCCTCTTTGACTTGGGACTGTAGCTAATAAAAATGGAAGCAGAGGGAGAATAAAACACAGTGTTTTATCTTTATGATGATCCACTGACCATGAGCTCACACTGTGACACTGCATAGCACCAGTACACAGAATTACAGATTTCCTTCATCCCACCTACAGAAAGGCCTGGGCTTCTTTGGGGAGGGATGGGAAGTAGAGGAGATTTGAATATCTCTAAAATTTAAGGCTATTTTCCTCAGCATGTGTCATCCAATTTTATGTGCTTACTTTACTTGTCAGATATTTTTCTTGATTAAATACCATAAATCTGAAAAATAAGACAGATTTTAAAAAGAACAAAAAAGTGCATTTTTATATGCAAATGATGTGTGTGGTTTCTGGGTATACATATGATATATACAATATATAATCTCTCTAGGGTGAGGCATTATGTCCAGTTAGTTTACTTATAAATTTCTATAATCAGCATACATTGACTACTTAAATATGTAGAAATGGGAAAAATTCTGAATTTCAAGATATATATATATATATATATATATATATATATAATATTTTTAAATAATGAAGATTTTGACTTGGTTAATAAAAAGATCAATTTGTTTACTCCTTCCTCCTGCGGGTCACCATAAAAGTTAATCTGAACTCCATTCAATGATATTATATTCGATTTCCTGTAGTATGTCTGCCTCACACCAACTTTCTCAGCAGGTGTTGTGCATATGGCACACTTTACAAATATCACAAAGGAAAAGACTTTCCTGTGGAGAAGACAGAACACCATGGCATGGTGCTCCAAACCTCCCCACAAAGGAGAGTCACTGTCCTCACGGTCAATTGTTCACTTCACGCAGTTTTTTCTTGAACCATCTGGACATCTGTGAATAATAACATTGAGTAGGATATTATAGACTAGATGGTCCAAACCTATTTCATCTACCTTACACCTCTCACTTCAAAGATGTAAAGGCCGACTCGCAGAGATGCCAACTGACTTGCACAAAAGGACACTGCTCATTAAAATGAAAATGGGAATCATTTCTGCTTCTCAACATTCATCAGCGTAAATGTTCACTAGTATTACTACACTTCCACTGAATTTAAACATAGAAAATATGTTTTAGAATGTTTAAAGTATCTTAAGTCATATGCTATTACCTATGTACAAATTAAATTGCTATAATCATCTGACAAAGAAGGTGATATTATCATTTTATTGATTAGAAATAGATTTACATTCAACATGTTCACAAACCATTTTGTTTGTGTAATCTCAGTCATACCCTTCTGAAAGTCAGGACTGACATGTAATGCAGTTTAGTCCACAGTATAAGCTAAATTTATCTCTAGAGATAGTAGTATTGGTGGTCACAGTATTAACAAGAATAAATTCAATCTTCAAATTTTATTTTTAATGTAATACAAGTAGATATTAATAAAGGCAATATATAAAGCCTTCCTCTATGAAAAAATACAACAAAATTCCATAACAAAATAGAGAGTAGCTCAAATTTTCAAAGGATTTGAAGAAGCTCAGAGTCTGACAGTGTACCTTCCTGTCTCTCTTACTTTAAGATTTATGAAGAGACCAAGAGGTTTTGAATTATCCAGCCTAGCAATTTGTATGTGATCCTAAGCAGATCACTCAATTGTTCTAATTCTCTGCTCCTTTGAAAAGGAGGACATCACTTTCCTTCTTGTGGTTACTCTGTGGATCAGTGAGCCCTACACAGAGTGGCATGTGTAACAGCTGACACAGTGCAGTCATCTAATTAGCGGTGGTAGTGTATGCCACAGAGCACTGGCTGCATCTCTGTAAGACTGTACTTACTCTCTCAGCCTCTGAAACTTAGCCAGAGAGAGTTTACTGTTGAGCTTTCCTCCAAAAGACTGCTGTCACCTTTAGAAAGATATCTCACCCAGAGTGATACCCTTTCCCAGGACAGCCTCCATCCTGTGATTGATTCAAAGTGGGGGTACAAGGTCCAGCCCTCCAGCTCCTGTCTAATCAGCGAGGGTGAACATTCCAGCCCTAAAGCTGCCTAGAAAAGGGCCAAGTCCACTGCGACTGTTCCCTAGCCCAGTGGAGTCATTTGCCTGATCTACCCTTCCTTCACTACCCACAGGTGTGGGTCCAGGAAGAGTCCTCATAAACCTCCTGCACTCTAACTTCCATCTCAGACTCTGCCATTCCAGGAACTTGACCTGCGACCTTTCATTATTTCACTGTCTTATGCTTGACTAAAGCAACTGACATAAAGGATGCTTGACGAAGAGCTCTCTAACTCCAGTAAGGTAGTGGAACAACATTCTGAAGTGAAAGGTAGAAGATGCGGATTGTGGTTCTACTCCCTACCTACTAGCTGGGTCACTTATTTCATATCTTGACTTTAATGATACAAACTGGGATGACATTGTAACTAGCCAAAGTTTAGCTTCCTTTGCTTTGGAAGCTCTTTGGAACCAACAGTGTTGACACTTGCATCAGGCCAAGAAAAGCTTTCTTGTATTCAAAACAATCAGTAATTTTGTTTCCATCAAATCTCTATTAATTCATGGATCAAAGATTACCAATTTAAAGACCAGATGTTTTCCTAAGCAATTTAGAAATGTAGAGTTTTCTAATCTAAGCATTGACAATTCAATAATTCATGGTGGAATAAAAATCAAATCTTCTTTATTGTTTTTGCATTGTTTTGCTTTTATCTTTGTTGTTATTTTGTTACTTTTTTCTCTTTAAAAATAAAAAATAAAAAATAAAATCAAACAGCTAATAAACAAAATTTTCTGTATTCCCATTAAAATTTAGAAAAAAAAATGTAGAAAGCCATTCTTTTTTCCTATGAAGTCTAAATATCTCAAAGGTAAATTCCATGTTCAACTATTTCTTTTCTCATGAGGCACAAATATTTACTTTTGAAGTATACAGAGGATATCAGTTACTGAAATGCACTTCGTATTCACGTTGAAGGAGCACATGCTGTTAAACACCATTAAGAATGAATGGGGAGGGGTACCATGAAATAGTGCAGGGAACTGGAAAACATCTTCCTATTACCCTATCTTCACTAGTTTAAGCATACACTAATTTAACATACAGTAACATAGGATCATACACTAACATAGGATCCAGGAAAATTTTCATCTACCTTACTTCACTAATTTAAATATATATTGGCCCTTCTGGAAAAACTGTCTATCTCCTGTGTGCATTTAAATTTCCCCTCCTACATCTGCTCTTTTTACATTTGCTACTGAGTGCAATTATAAGAAGGCATACTATATCAAAGCTGAATTTCCCATATTTCTTTTGATGTATCCTCTGGAGCGCTTAACAAGTACCGATTTAAAAATATACTGTACTAGAACATAAACCTATCACTCATGTTTGTTTTTTATTGAATTTCTGGTAAGCGAGTGGTGTGATGATTCTCAAAACCTTAATTCCACCACTCCATTACCACGTAGCTAATGGGCTCAGAAAAATCCAACCAGAAAAACATAATCACAGTAGCTCTCTGTAAAGAGGTACCTGAAACCTCATCGATTACAACACTTTAAATGTTCCCTGTGAAGGTCAAATTCAAAAACATATTTATAAAAAATAAACCTTTATGTTTAGATTTTAAATCTGTTGGCCAGAAAAAACATGGTAGTTTGGTCCAGAATATAAAAACAAAACTAACATAAGATCCAGGAGAACATTCATCCACTTTATCCAAATAAGAACCCTTGTCAGTACGTGGGAACTAGGATGAAGAGTGTCCTAAGAACTTGCAAATCAGATCGGTCTTTAAAGTGTTCAGTTTTAATTTTGAATTGATACTAACAGACACAGCTATCTGAGAAAAAGACTCTCTGAGAAAAGCTGAGTTGACTGTTACGATATTGAATGAGGAGAAATACAGAGTGCAGTAAAAGGGAAGTCTAAGAAAGGCTTAGAGCAACATACAGCTAGTTACTGTTCTGGACCACTGAAACTACAGCAGCTGACCCAGAGTTCTTGGGTCACTGACAAGGTCAAGGCTTTCATCAGATGGATACATATGGTCCACTCGGTTCAACAAGATTAAACACTGAATTCTTCATGGTCCCCTGATTCATGCTATAGTCATTGTTTAGTTTTCCGCATAGGTAGGGACATTTACTTTGCTTTTCCAGTTCCTCTGACAGATATTATTCATTATATGTCAATACATTTTCTCACTTAAATATAGTTTCTGAAGTAGAGAGAACCCCACCACCATGAGGTAGACAGAATCGAGACTAAAAATATTGAACAACCTATAACCGAGCCCTTGACCAACCAGAGAGGTGTGCTGTAGGATGGCAGGTGACTGAAAACAGCTGGATATCAGCTCTAACTATTACATTTCTGTGTCTTTACTCTGCTCCTAAACTTTCTTTTCAAACATGTTTTACTAACACATGTTTGTGATGCACAGCAACTGTCTTCATTCCAGGGGATGGGTGCACACATACTGCACCTTGATCATTTCACTTCCTCCCTTCCCCACCCCCACAGAGTGTACTTCCCTACTTCTTAACATGTTTTCTTTTACTATTTAAGTTATTTATTTTGGGGGATCTTTCCTAGCAGAGAAATGATGTGATCTTTTCTGTGTCCAATTTATCTCAGTGTTATGGTCTCAAGATCTATCTATTTTCCTACAAATTCAAAATGTTGGAATGCTTCACAAATGTGAGCATCTTCCTTGCCCAGGGGTCATGCTAATCCTCCCTGTATCATTCCAATTTTAGAATATGTGCTGCTTGTTCAATGACTCTGTTTCATCTTAAACTGGAAGGTCCATTATCTGTAAAGATAACGCCTAGTAGAGAGTATGGCCCTGGCCCTGAGAATTCATAGACAGATGAATACACAGACAAACAAACAAAATACTTTAGATGAATCTACCTTTATAGATGGCCCCACTTCCAGAGTAGACTTTATATAAAGTTTCCAATTCACCCAGGTGAGGAACAGCCTTCAGTAAATTCTCTTGGGTAAGTTTTTCATCCTCCATCATGCTGACCCAGGAACAGAGGTTTCCCTGACCACACGTGATGTTCAGGGAGATTACTAACAACATAAATAGAACTAGGACAACATCCTCCAACTCACCAGCATCTTCTGATATGTCATCCTAAAAACAATTTTCTTGTGTTAATATAAAATTAAAACATAACTAATCCAATGGATTTAATATAATAAGCCAATTTTGCTGCAAAGTAAAGCCTGGCTAGTAGTTACAAATTTGATGATTGAAACTCTAAACTTTAACCATGCAACGAAGGAAACAAAATTTTCCCTTTTTAGTTTAGTAAATTTTGCCTCAGACTATTAGCCATGCTGCCACTGAGAAATGTGATTTTAGTTGATGAAATGATTTGATGATAAATTTACATGAACCATAAAATAAACCAGCTTAGGGAGTATATTTAGAACATGCTGTTGGAGAGAGGATTGATATTTATGATATTCTGCTGCCTCCACTTGTGCATATCAGAAACACTCACTAAAAATTCATGCATTTAACTGATAAGTAAGCAAGAAAGGCTAATTTTGAATCAAGCATAGTTGAACATGATGTGAAAAGAACTTCTAAAGCAAATAAGCAAGACTCTTAATATAGTGTTTAATTTTACATTCACAAACTAGACTTTGGTTCTGTATTTTCACTATATGTACACTATTCATAGTCATCAGCCAGCAGATCTAAGCATAACAGCCTTTAGTGTGATGGCCAAAGATACAAAGTTCCTTAAATTTTCCCTTATGCTATTACCTAACTGAAAACAAAAGATCAGATGATTCCATTTTGATATTAAAAATACTATTAAATCATCAGTAAATCTCTAGCCCATTTTTTTTTTTACTTCCTTGGTAGTCTGTTGAAAACTCTTCTGTCATACAAAACCTTAAAATCCAAAAGGAATATTCTTCCAGTCTCTTGTGACCTTCCTAACCAACAATATTGTATAATCCACTATCGAATGATCCATTATTCTCGTCTTAATCAGACAGACTGAAATTCCTGTTCTTCTGATCCTCCAGCTCGCTCTTTGTATGTTCTTGCCTTAGCTGTGTGGAGTTACTGGAAGTAGGGGTAGAATCTGTTCATTTCCTAGTAGTCTCAACATCTAAAGAGATTTTTAAAAATCTCTGCAGTCATCAGCCTGTTCTAAAAGGCAACTAGGATTCCAGACACATTGAACATCATTACGTTTAAAAGGTTACTAACGCCTGTAATCCCAGCACTTAGGAGGTGAGGCAGGAACATCGCTGCTAGTTCGAGGCCAGTCTGGGCTACATAACGACTTCAAAAACGCCTGAACTGCATATTTACTTTAAAATAAATACATAAATAAAAATGTTACTAGCACGATGTCTATATGTGTTTGCATCTCCTCTGTCTTCCTTCCATAAACTTTTACCTACCAACTATGCTGTCACACAGAATGGAAGCAGAAATTTTTCTTCATGCTTTTAAGGCATCCAGCTAGTTTAAAATTTTTTCAGAGGAGGATGTACATGTTAATACATCATGTAGTATCAGATGTGTGACAAAAACATCATTGAACCAGCTCATTACAAGTTATTTTAAGACTGTCTGGCCTCAGAAATTTCACTCCATAAACCCTGTAATTAGGAAGTCTTCAACATAGTTTTTTGTTAAGATAGGTCTGTAGGCAATTGTCAAATTAATTGTGAACATATTCAAAGGATCAACTGTGTCACACTTTTAAAGTTTGGGATATTTATTTATGTACAGTTAAAACATAGTAGACATAACCGAGAAGAGCTCTGTGATGCACTAAAGCCTATGAAATAGACTATATTAACAACTCATTTCTTCTGACAACAAAATTTCCTTTGATTACAAAATCACACTGTGAAGAAAAACTTACACTGATTATCACATTACTAGGCAGGGTTTTCCCAAGTAACTGTTTCTTTTACAATACTGAGCTCACATAATATTGTTCTTATCATTAATACTTTGGAAACAAAACAATCAATGATACCATCTGGACATGGAATTTTTGCACATTTTACAGGGAAATAAATCTAGAATAATGGCTCATGTATTAGTATGTGAGCTGGATCTTTCTGGCTTCTCTCTTCTTTCAATCATCCAATCAAAAGAAAATTTGGTGAGAACTGTAACTACTGTTCAAAAGAAATATCTTTCGTGTATTTTTTAAGCATTTAGCTAAATCTTCAGAAACAGGAATTCAGTGTTGTAAACTACAAGCACTAGCAAAGTATATGACATTAAATACTGAGTTATTGCATAGTATTTTGCTTACTGTTTCAATGCAGGTATGTATATGTGAGAGAGAGGGGTGGGAGGGGAGGAGACGGGAAGGGGGAGGGGGGAAGGGAGAGAGAGGAGGAAGAAGAGAGAGGGAGAGGAGAGAAAATGTCTTTCTTATGCCAGACAAAAATTTTAAAGTCTTGATTTTTTTGTGCCATATTAAAGTAAGAAAACTGCACAATTTCATGACTTTGGGCTTGGTTCATCTGAAAGTTATAGACAATTTAATGTTATTAGGCTTGGAAACTGAATATATTTCACAATTTGGTTCACCAGCACTTTTTAATGGTAATTAATATAGCAATACTACTTTTCTGTTCTCATTTAAAATCTAAAATTTTTAAAACTTAACTTTATTGGTTATGTTCTTCTCTGGTTTTGGAATCACGGTAATACTTGCTTCCAAGAATGATTTTGGAAGTACTGCCTCTCTTTCAATTTCTTTAAAGAGTTTTGCATTAGTGGCATTAATTCTATAAATCTGTTGTAGAATTCAACAGTGAATCTGTCAAGGCCTGGGCTTTTCTCTGTTGGTAAATTTTTAATTACATTTTCAATTTCATTGGCTTAGACCCATACATGTAAATATCATACTGTCTCACTAGTGTGAGAAACTGAATGAGTAAATAAAGTCCAAAATGTACAATAAATGTAGTGATTTGGGAAGAAACTGTTCAAAAGAAAAGACAAACGGTGATGGAAGAGAGAGGAAAGGAAGAAAGGGAGAAAGAAAAAAGTATTTATACACAAGATACTTACACAGCTAGTTTCTCTTAGTTCATTGAAAAGAATGGTTTATACTAATATTTTTGGACCAGATAGCATGCCTATAACTTGCACGCTGAATAACTACTAGGAAGACAACAATACATAATGTATTAATTATTGTAACTCTCCTACTAACCTTTTTTGAAACTTTGTTCTACTGTTGTTTTTATTTTCTCTTAAAATAAAAAAATGTAAAAAAACTTTAAAATCTCAAGAACTTGAATTTGTATACAATAAAATATATATCTCCAACTACTATTTAGTTTTTCATCTTTCATAGAAAAATTATACTAAAATTATGATAAAAGACAATGTAAAGAACAAATAGATCCTTTGTGAAGGATGATGTTCCTGCTCATTGTTTCCTGCTCATGTTTATTAAGAGAAATAAATATTTGTTTTTATGAATGTTATTGCAAAAAGAATTAATTATTGATTTGCTTAAAGACAGTTCACAATTTCCCACTGCTGAATTTTTTTTAAAAAACTATGTCATTTTCTACCTTTCAAGTGCTGTTTTTATCCCAAGTAATCACATACATTTTAGATTTTTAATGAATACAGAGGCACTTATTTAGACATTAAAGTTATTAAGTTAAAAAAGGAAAAGGGAAAAACATTTGATATATTTGTCAAAAACAGATATTTCATTTGCAGAAAATAAAAATATATTTTCATGAATTTACATTTGTTTTTTGTTTTGATACCGGGTTTAGCTAAGCAGTTCAGACTGGCCTTGAATTTACTTTGTAGACCAGACTGGCCTCTAACTCATGGTGATCCCCCTACCTTGCCTTCCTAAGTGCTGGGATTATAGGCCTGCACCACCACGCCCATCTAAATTTACATTTTTAACCTAGTTTTATAAGAAGAATCTATTCATGTATATCTGGGATTCATGTTGGTATAAAAAGTAATGATAACAAGTGCAAATCGAAAGGAAATTTCAGCTACATTCTTAGCAGAAATCTAGTTATCCAAATATACAATAAGGTACAATAAGATTTCCATTATTTGTCTCCTTTACATATCTTATTACATATTTCTGAATACATATTTATTCCTGGAAGACAATCTTTATGCCAGGTAATTACTAATGAAACTGATTTCACTTATTTTTATTGTGGTTGGGAATGTTGTGTAGTTCTCATAATTTTTTGAAACTTCCTAGGAGGCTAGCAAAATTTAAAAAGAATCATAAGAGAGCAATGGTATGAACATTACTGTCAGTTTGAGCCTTAATCCATTAGATCTTGACAAAACATAGCTGTAACAGCCAGTTAAGTATGAAAACTTCCATATATTTTATTTAGATGGAAAAACATTAGTAAGAATGCTGAGAAAATTAAAAGCTTCATAGTAATGTTCTTATAGTTAATGGTAGGGGTCATATCTCCTAAAACTCTTCTTAACAGAATATGCTATGTCCCTGGGAACAGTAAAAATATCATTTAACTTTTCCTTGATTGTTCATAATATTACAATTCCTCATTTTGAGTAATAATTATCATTGAATCACAACATAAGTATGGATTGGAGAAGCATCATGTATGTCCTCTGCAGTTTGATTTTTTTGGAATAAATCCCTGAGATATACTTGGTTTCCTATGTTTTTCCTCTCAACAATTTGCTCCAGCCTCTGGAGAATTTTTTTTCCACTCATGTTTAGTGTTCCTGTTTCCAGTTGCTACATCTTTCCAATTCTCCCTCTGACCTGACCTCTTTGTAGTAAAGAATGAAATGGAAAGATAAAGAGGTTTCCATTCTCTCTGCTCTCTAAAACCCTCTAAGTACAGAGAGAGAAAATTAGCTCCATTGCATTCTCTCTACAAGTGAGTCCTCCTAGAAGCAGCTGCATAACCTGGTGCGTCACCAAACACCACAACTATGCCCATTTTAAGAGATGAACTGCACTGAGAGTGGGTTTCCTAGATTCATCCTAACTCATCAGCCTTCTAGGCATTGAAATTGATTCCAGATTCCACTTCTTGCATTTATTAGACAAAACAATGGAGGGACATTCTAATAAGAAAAATTTGAAGTAGATTGAGTATTTTTATTGTTATTAACTGGTGCATTGCTCATCAAATTAAAGAGTTCTAACTGGAATAGATTTAGAAAGCATAGAGCCCACGTTTTTTAATTTAGAAGGAAAGAGAGAAGGATGCACTTTGTGTGAGATGACACAGATTATGATTAGATTCTGGCTCACCAAGTAAGTCTCCATTCATGAAAATATTTCTACATAAGTAATAAACCAAGATCATTATTTCCCACAAAAATACGTTGTTTGTCCAATATGTTAGGTAGCCCACTGAGGCATAAGCTACTAATAACCCATTGAAGAGTTAATAACTTAAGGTGTGAAAAGAATTAAATAACTTCCAAGCCACAGAGCACAGAAGCGGTGGAAGAGGGCCCCAAACTCAGTCAGTCCAGCGCCTTCCCACTTAACTACTTCATGCAAAATACTTCCTTGCCCATCTCCCCAGAAACACCACTACTCCTTGCTTTGAGGTGCAGAAGTTTACTTTTGGCTATGTAATTTTCCATTCTGAACATGCCTTTTATCAGTATCCATTGACAAGATGGTTACTCTCTAATCACATCCCTTTTGAATTTTTGATGATATCTTTCCAGATGGCTTCTTAAAACAGCTCCTTCCCCTGCATTTTATGAGACTACTGTTTTCTCAACATATTACAATCTAAGTAACCCACAACATCATGAAGTCTAAAATGAGATGAGCAGGAAGTACTCATCCCTGGGAGATCTTAGTACTAACAAAACATACACTACAGACATCACACACATTCTGTAAACTGGTAAAAGTCAGTTGAGTTTCAATAACTTCACTCATTGAGAGTGGAAGATTTCTCTGATTGTACTTGGCATGGAATAGGAAGGCTAATTCTCTCTCTGTCTCTCTCTCTTCTCCCTTCAAAGGGTTTTGGAGAACAGAGAGAATGGAGAATGGAAACCTCTTTTATCTTTCTGTTTCATTCTTACCCTAAAAAATGGCATTCTTTTGATTTTTTCTTATCCCTTCCAAGTCCTTGTTAAACACATTTTCACGATGGACATATGTACACTTACCACTCTGCCACCATAAACACAACTATACCTTCGTGAACACTTATTAATTCTTATAAATAGTCTTACTACCATAATATCCTAAAGTAAATTAAATGTACACACTGAAAATTGAATAAACACATGGTTATTCTTGACCAGGAAAGCTTGTACTTAATAATTTAAAAACACTTGGCCATGTGTAAACTGTATAAATGGGTAATTTTTCTTGGTAATACATCTGCCTCCATGTTGTGTTCCCTGCAGAATAACTTACGGTTGGTACGTCAGCATCACAATCTTTGTTAATCTAACTCCCACTTCTAATATTCCTCTTTCTACAGATGTGGAGTTACTTGCAAGTGAGGTAGCTTGGTCCCACTATGCACATAAGTGACTGTTAGTATGAAATATTCTTCATCAAAAAGGAAAAATAAGAATAAACTTATTAAATAAGGGTAACCTAGCACTACTGAACTCTGCATCTATTATTTCAAAGTTTTCCTGTCTGTGGATCGGGAGCCTGAATTTCCAAAGCTAACCACACCTGCAATACACATGCATAACAACAGAACACAGAAGGGAATACTTATTCTATTATGTTCAAGAGCAATGCAATAGAATAAAAGAAAAAAATCACCTGATTTCTAAACTTGTCATGATGGAAGGTAACCCCCAATTATCTGGGATTAAATGCAGACTGTTGCAGTGCAAAGGTTGTGAATAATTTCATAATTGTTTTTAACCTTTACTTTGAGTAAGAACATAACAGTCTTTGAAGTCAAGACATTCTGGAAGTATGGATAATCCTGAAGAATGCCTGTTCTTTACTGCCAATTGTGACAGGGCACCACACAAATCTAGCCCTTGTTGCCACAAAAAGATCAAGCTTTTTAACACCCATCTAAGAGCAAATATGAGTCCTCAAGCAAACCAGAACTAGAGGAAGAGAAATGGCCAGAATTTCAATACTCCTTCTTGGCACTGGGAGAGAAGGGAGGGGTTCTAATTTTAGTGTGGTTTCTGGAAAGCACTGAGATCAGCCCCTGATTGAAGCATGCTTGATAGTCCTAAATCAAATTCTTAATCTCAATGCTGCATGCCAACTTTTACTGTCTCCTGGTCTGCAACTTCAGAGGCATTCACATTGCTGTTAGGCTCCTACAGCCAACAGTCAGTCAAGAGGACACACAGGATTTTCTGCCTGGTAAATCACTGCTTTGCTCTGAGTAGTCTATTAAGCTCTGCAAACTAACTATGAAGTCTTATGCAGAGAACATCAGATTCCAACAAGAGAGCCTGGCCCAGAAGTGTGAAGAATATCATTAATGTGTATAAATAAATGTTAAAACTGATATCCAAGATTTATACTACAGCTGGCAAAGGCAGGTTAAAAGTTAATAACTATCCAGGATATGATGATTTTCAAATATAAAGATTAGAAGTTCTAATATTCCTTTAGAGAATTAATAGAGTGTCAGTGATTTCCAGCGAAATGTGGAGTGTCTGTGGAGAAGTAAGAAAAAATTTGATGAAGTTGGAATAATTAGCTATTGAAAGAAAACTCAATTTGTGATTTGATTGTTTCCAAGTTGGTGCATGGAGGATGGGAATGGAGGTGGTGAGTGAAAGGGTAGAGGTTGATGGATGTATACAGACAGACAGACAGACAGAAATACTATATCATGACAAAAATAATTTAAAATGGTTCGGTTACATATCTGGTGGCAGTAAAAATTATACCCTACTGAACTTCTTTTAGATTATAATAGGATTATAAATTACAAATGTAATGCTATAATTACATTATTAGTATTCATTAAATTGTACTTACCTTAGAAAACTTTTCTCATGATTGTATTAAAATGTTATCAAGAAAAATAAAGTTGGTCATAGTTATAGTTTTATGTCTGAAAGGAATTTGATATATCACTGTAATGCTATTAGCTATCATTTAAATATCAAATATCTGTTTTGTTAAATTTTTATGGGATATAATATTCTTAGTTACTTTATTTTGTTTATTTCATTTTATTTATGTTTGTGTAGACCGGAGACTCAGCCCAGCGCTCAGACAGTGAGCTACATCCCCAGCGCTTTATATTTTATTTTGAGACAAGGTCCCTATAAATTGCCCAGGCTGGGCTCAAACTTGCAACCCTCCCTCCTCAGCCTCCCAGAGTGGTAAGTGTATAGGCATAAACCACCACACCCAGCTAGATCTTTTATTTAAAAAGAAGTGACTGAAGTACAACCAAAAAAATTACCCCATCTCAACATAAGTGAAGAAATAACTTCAAAATCATTAAACTTAAAGGTTTATTCTTCATTTATCATTATCAAAGCTAAAGGGCCTAGTAAATATTTTTATCATGAGATTTGTGCATTTTCAACGTAAGCATATTTAAATGTAGTGCATGTATATAAAATGATCAGACGTTGACTACTCACTAACAGCATTCATTTCATGTATGTCCGCATGGGTACCTGCAGCGACTCATTCTTCCTTATCAGGATTAGGATAGGTGGGAAATAAAAAAGGCTTGGAGGTGACCATATTACTGGGATCCCTCATGGAGCCAGGCTTAGCAAGTGAACTGCAAAACCAGGTTTATGGAGGTACACGGACAGCAATCAATACTTCGAAACCGCCCCGTACCACCACCTCCCCATCCTCCTCTGGGGATGAACCTATAGAAATGCACAGCAGTGCACAGGGCCTCCTCACTGGAGGAGGCGGGGGCCCTCACAAAGGAGGCAGAGTCAGGCTGGACAGCCCCAATTGTGCTTTCTGTAAGTGAACAGATGTTTAAAGTCTCCAGGAATAAAATGAGCCTGACACTGCCTTCACGAGGAGGAACAATCAGAGAGAAAAGATATTTCCTCATAATATGCCAAGTTGCATTTTTCTGATATGTTTCAGTTTCATGGTTTGAACCACTGCATTTAACAGTGCGTGTGCTTTCATTGCAGCATTCACAAAAGCAGTCTATGCAAGACTAAAAATGAACTCCGAACAATTGCTTTAGTTATAACTTCCAAATGACAGAGAACAAAACTCTTCTTAAACTCTGGCAACACCTGTCTACTTGCAGTAGGTGGGAAGGCTTTGTTCATCCTGGCGGGTGAGCGCACAGCCCTAGACTCGAAGTGAGTGCCCAGTGACATGGAATTCTTGGCACTGAGTAGTATAATAAAATGTTAGTGTGTTATCCTAAAGACTGCTAGTGTGAGAAATTTCAAGGATGAGAATTGGACCAGGTGCTCTCTACAATTTATTTAACAAGAGACAACAATGCACCTGTCAGTCAGCTTGTGGTGGAAGGGACTCCATGTCTTAGATGCAGAGGTGTTAACTGCCTGCCCGGCGCAGGTTGAGCTTCTCTACACATTAGCTCCTGCCCTGTACACTTTCAAATCCTTCAGCAGTCTCATCAGGGTTGAAAACTGACTGCCCCAGGGCTAGTTCTCACCTCAGTTCTTTTATCCAATCCTGGGCACTTAAAAGATCTTTTATAAGCTCAGTTGTTCACCTAGATAGAGACAACAATACCAGCACTATAAGGAGGTTGTCATAAAAGAAGACAATAGATTGCATGTGTGTATGTATTTAATTACATGAATAATATATCCTAATTATATCAAACAATATGTGATATATGTTGTATGTGGTAGCTGTTACACTCACAGTAGTAGCATCACTGTATCTGAGTACCAGTAGCACACATGACAGTTGCTAACTTTTAAGAGATAAACTATCGGAACCAAGGACTACAGTTATTTTCATAATCCCAAAAAATGAACTGTAAAGAAACAAAATTTTAAGTACTCTGTAACTATGGTCTTACCTGTATTCATGGTGAAACCAGGCGGATCCAGGGACTTTCCCTTTCTACACTACAATTTACTCCAAAGATCAACCTTACAACAAGGATGTTGCACAACATGGCAGGAGAGAAGACTAGAAGCTCCACGCTAATACGCATCAACTGTCTACTTTTCCACAAGAAAGAAAATTAACAGTAACACTGTTTTCCAATGGAGCTTCCTCTAAAATCACATATTGTCTCAGACATATAAGTCTTTGTATGTGAGAGATCTGAGCTCTGCCAAGGGAAAGCACTGTGAACCTAGTGCGGGAGGGTATGCTCTCACCCAGAAGGAAAGGAACAGAGACAGAGACAGAGACAGAGATCGTAAAAAGTTGCTTTAAGTAACCAACAAATGTTTGACTATGTGATCGTTTGGTTGCTATTTGTTTTTTCACATTTACAAAATTACACAGTGACCCCTAGCTTTGAACTTCTTGAACAGTGGCTAGCTTCTTCCATGGAAATTTCCATCTCAGATTTTTACATTTTTCAGAGCTTTAGAGTATGAAGAGGGTCCCTGAGTACATTTTCGTGACATTCTCTTCTTTCTCAGATTTTAAAATATACTACATCTTGGTTTTACTTATTAGTTAAGTATCCTTTTTATTATTATTGAACCCAGAGCATTCATACTTAGCTACACCTAGCCTTTTTATTTTTATTTTTATTTTGAGACAGGGTCTCATTCAGTTTTTGTTTTTATTTATTTTTATTTTGAGGCAGGGTCTCATTCAGTTTTCCAGGTATGACTAGACCCTGGGATCCTCCTGCTTCAGCCTGCCTCAGAATTGGGACTCCAGGCATGTGCCAGCAGGCTGGTGAAGGATTCTTTCATTACTGCTTCTCTCCTTTTTTTTTTTTTTACTTCTTTTTCCCTAAATTTTGCTATTCCCTATAGTCCAGCTCAGAAAGCTCTTTACTTTTTCTCCATGGTCTTTCAGTGTTGAATTTCAAAGAATTCTGTGCTTCTCCATGGAAATAACTCCCAAATCTCCACTCCTGATAATCAGGTCCATGTACCAAGTCCAGGGCTGCACTTGGAGCCACAGGGGGCAGGATGACTTGCTTTCCTGTGGGTGCCTCTAAAGCCTGTCCTCCCTGGACATTTCCCACCTCGGGGAGAGCCCGCTTTGCCCGCCCAGGTGTTGAACTCCCACACCTTCCCCCCTCTTCCTCTGCAGTCTGCTCGCTGGTCCTTAGGTTCTAGCCTTCAGTCTTTTCTCATTCAGATGTTTTATACTTCTCTAATCTTTAGGACCTTCTTTCCCACCACTGCCAAATTAACATTTGTATAGGAAAGGTCATTTCATAATCATTTCTATTTCATAAACAAAATGATCCAAACCAATCAGAGGCCCACCAAAGGCCAAACTTCTAACCTTGAACTTTAAGCTCCTCCATTGTTTTATGCTGTTGCTGGCATTTTTCTCAATGCTATTTTCCAGTTATCTATACCAAAGTTACTTTTTTTTGCTTTATTACTAATATATTCTGCAAAAATGCTTTCCTCTGCCAGGTTTATGCTAAATTCAACAGATAAACAGTTTCCCAGATGTATTTGTGTTCAGTGCCAATCATTTTTATTCATTCTACTGCCATTTATAATCACTCCCATAGCTTTATACAGTATGACTTTCAAAGGAATACCATATCTTGGTTATTTTCCTCTAACATACATTATTATGATTTCATTTTTAAAAGATCATCATAGTTAATCGTATTTCATAGACTCAAATCCTGTTCTGTGTATAAGAGGATATTTATGAGAAGCAGAACTTTAAATATGAAAGAGAAATAAGGTGTAACCAAAATAGTCACACAATCACAAAATCCCGGCAAATGACTGGAAGGTTCCTCTCACTCAAACTCTGGCCTAGTGCTGGAACCCCTTCACGACACCCTGCAGAGTGTTGTAGCGGCCACCTGACAGTCCAGTCAGAGGAACATTACTTTGGGGAACTGAAAACCTCACTGTTGGTAGCTCTTATTGTTAGAAAGTTTTTTCTTATTTGAACCAAAACATAGCTTCTCAGTAACTTTTCCTCTTTCCTCCCACGTCTCGTTCTACAAACACTGCTTCTCTTATTTCTAGAACGTTAGTAACAGGACTCCTATAATCTGCCATGTGCGCAAATCTGCTGCAGGGTTTTTTTTAATTTTAAAAATAAAGGAAGAAAACATATTAACAAACAGACATCCATTTACAAAATAGCATGGGAACAATACAAACAATGCCGAGTTACAGACAAAGTGGTAGGAAATTAACAGCGGTTGTTGTATTACGTATTGATATCTTCAAAGTGGTTTCTCAGGAACTGCTGTAGTCTGTAGGGCATCGTGTGGTAGAGATAGTCTGGCTCCTCTAGCTATTAACAGTGTCATATTTATCTACCGTGCCGGCCAATAGGCAACAGTTTTGCTTCTCCTTACCTTTTCTTAATCACTTTCTTCTTTAAACCAAAGTGACTATTTTGATTTCCTTCTTCTTACACAAAATGTTAATATTCTTTCTAGCTTCCTGAATCATTTCCTTTACCTTTTGTCTAGGAATTTTGCATTTGCTCGAAGGATGATGTTTTCAGAATTTCAGGTTGAACTGTTGTACCATGGGACTCACCTTGGAAACAAAACTCCCTTTCCTCCCCCAGTTGACATTCTGCTATCATTAATGCCAGCTTGCCTTCAACAAGTGCTGTGTGTTCACTCAGACACTATGCCTCCTAATGATACTATTCACCAAATTCCCTCGAATGAATATGACAACGTAGGGGCACAGGACTGGAGACAGAGGCCTGAACTGCTGCCCTCCCTCCACACTCAGTCCCAGTGTGATAGGCAAATCAATTAACTCCTCAATTTCCTCACTTCAGTTAACTCCTCAATTTCTTCTTCTCTCAGCAGAGATAAATTGCAATGTCCTGGAGACATCCATTGTATTGTTTCAGCCCACACCGTGTATTATTGGCTCCACCTTCAACAGATGAGAACATTAAGTCATGCTTCCAAATTTCCAGAGCTTGCAGTTTTAAAATGATGAAGGTGAGATCCTATTTCCAGTCTGCCTGACCCCCAAATCCAAAACTCCTCAGGACATGGAACACTAAGATAAGGAAGACAGAGTAGCTGATAGTCAAGGGCTATGGTTCTAATGACAAACGCAAACACGTAGGGTGCAGTATAATGGTACGGAGGATATAGAGCATTGGCAAAATAATAAATACGCTTGGTGATGAGTTAAAAATGAAAGAGTTTCCTCCGTCTTTCTATACACATCTGGGTCTTCTATCCAAATTTGTTCCCTGTGTGGGTTTGATCTCTGAGATGTTGAATAATTGGCAAAGTGAATAAAAAGAAAATAATTTAACCGTATCTCAGTCAAGTCTTATATATTCTCTTTGCTCTAAAATCTGAAGCACATGACGGGATCGGGATCATAATTTTCACCTGGATGGGGAACATCAGTGACCATCTCCACTCTCTAGCTTCTCAAACACGCCAAATACCTCTCAGTGATATAAGTGCCATGCTGCGTTACACTCAGCTTCCTAATGTAGCTCGGCTAGGATGGCACCTGGCCACACACTAAACTGCCCTATTCTTTATTTTCCAGGCCTCTGAACAGCAGCCCTTCTCAGAAAGGTTCAAGAACTTATGAGCTGCAGTTCCTGCCATGATTCTGCCCATAGGAAGGTTCTTTTCTTGTTTATTGGAGAGAGCACAAGGATTTTTTTCTCTTTAAAATAAAAAACCCAAAATAAACAAAATGGTTGTATGTAAAACAAACAATCTTCTAACTTTTATCTCTCTTGCAAAAGCTATCATTCTTGGCTCGATAAATAACAATGTTATGTGTCCACATGATATCCAAGCCCCACCACAAGATTTATAAGGAAAGGAAGTCATTTCCTAGAGAAATGCTGTGGAATGAGGTGGTGCATTATCTGAGCCAGCAGAATGTCAACTCTGCTTAGCCCAGACTTCCTTCACAAAAGAGGCAAAAAAAAGTTCTGTTTAAAAACATTCTGGTTCAGTGGAAAACAGAGCCAATTAAGGTCATCAAGTCAATAGCTTATAAGATTTCCTTTTATTAGAAATAAAAAATGCATTGTTGATGTATGGCATCTAATAATTACATATGATTATGTTTCCTTGTGAATTGAATTAGAAGAGATATCACTACTATTCTAGGACATTCAAATTACTCATGTCCATCCTGGCAAACACAACTTCTGCTGTGAAAGTCAGTATTTAAATTTTTCATAAGCATTAAAATATCTTATATGCTATAGAAATAAAGCTATTTTAATCAATGATGGGAGGCCACCCATACGGTAATACTAAGTTCAGTTCCATCTACTTTACAAAGAATGTTATATGATATCTATATTTCTAAATACTTTTTCTTTTCTGAAATACCAACTGTATATATTATAGATTTGATATCTTATTCCAAAGATTATTTAACTTTCTATTGTAAAACTATAAATACTGATACAAATACAGCGCTGAATTATAAAAATGAGTACCTTGTTGAGGTACCATTTCTTCATATTTCATTAAACATGGCACAAACAACTAAACAAAGAAGTTAACATGAAAATACACCAAATTCCAAAATTTGAATTAAGATGATTAGTTAATGGGGAAGAGTCACAGGCACATACTTTCCTATTGAGTCAGAAATATATTGAAAATAAGGGTGCTTTAGAAAAAAGGGGGGAAGAGTTTTGAACTATTTTATTTCATTAATAATAACACTCATCGATAGTTGCTTCAAAAAATTTTAAATCCAAATTCTGTAAGTGCCACTGTATTTCCTGACTGTATTCCTCAAGGAAAACAAAAGAAGACCGAGTTGACATTTCTTTCTGAAAGGTTTTGTTTTAGCATTCTTTCCAGAGTGTCACATCTTTGCTGGATTCCCATCGGGTTTTCATCATACGGCATGATAATTATACCAGCAAACACAGAACATAAGGGTCTCTTTTCATTTCTGACTCTGCAAGATGAGATCACAGAAAAGCTTGCACAAAGCCCATGGGCTGCAAGGACATGTTTCACGGGGCCAAGAAGACACAGCTCTTTTCACTGGGGTATGTCTCTGAACTACACACTTTAAAGGGGCCGTAAGATTTGAAGAGGGAAGGACAGTGACTGAAGGAAACAAAAGCAGAGCGAGCAGATCTGTCTCCTGAGAAGTGCACATTCTGGATGGCAAAGGTTAGGCCCTGGAGGGAAACACTACAACATCCAAGGCGATTTACGCACGCTGGTATGGTCATTGTATTTTTCACTCTTTCCCACTGAAGACCCTGCTATCTCCTATAGAATATACCGCAGCCATTTCTGGCCTCAACTCCAACCCCCAGGCTGAGACAAGTCCTGCTTTGAGCTCCCACAGCAAAGCCGATGATCAAGCCCAGTTATACATATTAAGCCTTCAGAAGCTTTTTTGAAAACAATTGTAAGAATGGGCAACAATTCTAAAATCCTGAGCTGCAGTTCCTCTGATGTAGAATAATTTGAAAATGCTATTTCCAGCTGGAAAGGACATGTTTCTATACTCTTAGATTGAAAATTGGAAGAGTAAGTTGTAAATTCCTTTTCCTCAAAACCCCAAATTAGTAACCATTACAGAAAATGGCATATAAAACAGTTTCAACATTCAGGCCACTAAATCCATTCAATATCACAAGCTTATAGTCAATCAGATCTGTCTTCTCCTCAAGCGTAGTTTCTTTTCTTGAGGGGAAAGATAAGATAGCAAACCCATAATACATCATCTGTTTCATTATTCTGAACAGAGAACAGAAATCCCTGGAACCAAAACTGGATCTGGTGAGCTGGCATATTACAGGGAGGGTTAGGGGAAGCCCTTTTCTTAACATGATTTTCATGATTAACGAATGGCATTAGCATATCTACTCCCACATCTTTCCGGCTTACATGAGGCACTTCTGGCTGAAGGAGAAAGGAAAAAATATTTACACCACTCAGCTCTTAAGCTTGCCCCTATCCTGTTGTTGCACTTTTAAAATAATTACAATGGCAAATAAAAATTTCTTCCAGCAGAACATGCTTTTATTTTCCCCTTGCCAGAGCCTGGTAAACTAAAAGAACAGACAGCTTCCGGTTCTAGTCTGGAGAGCAGAGTGGCGCTCCTCCTACGATAGGAGGCAGATACCTAACAACTGTCACCGCACAGCACTTCCAGAATCTTCGGAGAATAGCAAGGATTCTTAAGGAGTAACTGGCAATGTCTTGGCTACTGAACTATCTGAGCGCCAGTGTATAAATGAAAAAGAAACCTCAGTGTAAAAACACCTATTCACCAGGTACAGGTGCTTTCCTTTACCTTTTGTGTGTGCAGATCACAACAAGCAATGATTCAGTGATGGGAGCTTTCTCTGCAAACAGTGATTATTCACTGAAAGAAAGAGGAAATGCTAGAAGTTGTATATTAAATTCACTCTGTGAGAATTCTGTGTTGGGAGGATAGTGATAATCTCATAGTTTAACAAACTTTTGTTTCCCCCAAAAGTTCACATTTAAGGGCCTTGACTAAAGTTTAAGATATCATGTTCCAAAACAATATTTACTCAGTTATTCATTGTGCAAATCACTGGGCAGGAGAATGATGCCAATTATGGCAACATTTCATAGATGCTTTCTATGGGGTCAGACTCTGCCAGAAACATGACACTGATTATCTCATTTAATTGTCGTAATTAAATCCTAGGAGATTGAGACTATCACTTTATTTGAGAGAGGCATTTTTCCAAGTCCATAAAACTTGGAAGTAATAAACCAATATTCCAACGCACAGCTGGTCTTCAGAGCATACATCCCAAACCACTACACTCTGTTATCTCAGGTAGGCAATGAAGAGCTGAAGAATATCCACAATTGATGTAAACAAAATGTCACAAGCTTGAACTAAAATAAGAGTAATAATAACAATGCAAATGGGGAAAGGGAATAAAATGCATTAAGACAGATTAAGTACATGTAGACTTCATGTACTAATAAATTAAAATTTAAAAATAATATTTTAAATATTAGCAAGGCTCCTTAGGATCTCAGAAAAAACAAACTATAATGTGCTTGAATTTTAGTTGCAGTGATTCAGAGTTTAAAACAGCAGCTCATCAACTTATATCAGGCTACTAGGAAGCGCAGGGGAACACACGGGTGCTGGTGAACATTATAGTTTAATTGTTTTTCCTGAGGTCCTAAGGAGCCTTTCTGATATTTGATAGGTGGCACTCTAGAGTTCATGACTCAGTAGATCTGGGATGGATGGAGCACCAAAATGTGCATTTCTACTAAATCCCCAGGAACAGTATCTACTGGCCCCAAGACCAGATCACGCTTTAAGAAACACAGGCATAAAACATTGTTTTGACAGTATTTACAATTAATATGGTGCAAGACATTTTGTGGAATCCAATTACTGAATATTACGTTTAGAAAACCCTTGCCCTGGGTTATTCAAATCAAGGAAATTTAATAAGAGAAGAAAAAGCACAGAAGTTTGTGTGAAGCCTACAGCTATAGGTCGATGCTGGTGGGTCCTTTGGCCACTTTCCTCTAACATAAGGCAAAGATGACTGCTAGGGACTAGCATGCAGGAGAACTGCATTCTGGTTTTAATCTAGATTGCTGTCACTTAACAACTCCTAAATTCAGCTTTTCCATCTCTAATGCAGGAAAAAGAATACCCTTATCTCTGGTAGAGGGGATTGTTATAAGAATCTGCTGAAGTAATGAAATAAAAATATTACATACACCTGAGAAAAACACACAAAATAATGTAGCATGACTGTCATTCTTACCAAATTTGAGTCTGTCTCAAAATATAAAACCTTTTTCTCTTTCAAAAATGTTTTATATCCATTGTATTTGTAAGTATGGATCAATATGAGTCATGACTAGATATTTAAACTCAAAATTTTCCTAAAGAGGTGAAGGATGAAATGAAAGAAAATTTAGTAGGAAAGTAGTAAAGGGCTTACTCTTTATAAAAATAGCTCACTACTGAGCAGTCCAGCGGAAAAAGACTGGTTATGCAATTCTCTTGCTGAGAGAGAAGACTGTGAGAAACAATGGGTAAGAAATCACTCACGTTTATTGTCAGGAACAGGTCCTGGTGGTACACAGAGAAAAGTCTACACAAATTATGTATGTCAGATAACTCACCTTTAAACTGAATTGAGGACCCATGTTCAGCCTCAGAAGTTTCTTCTTTATGTTAACTAAAATCTACTTTTTTGCACTGATTTTCATACTGGGTTCAGAAATACTACTTTCTACTATGAAAGAAGGACTCAATTTGTTAAGTTTGAACACAAGGATTTTCCAGTTTACACAGGAAGTAACTTTTACAGTATTTCCAGTTCTTTCCAGCCCTCAAAGACTTACTTTTAAAAAGTGAAGAGAAAATTCTCTTTCTTTTTGTGCTTGCCACTGCTGTAGTTGAAGTTATGGTTCATTTGCCCCATGCTTTACTTTATAAGGCTTTAAAAATTAAAACATCTTTGGAAAAGACATACTATCCCATTGATGAATGTATTACATCTGAAAACAACATAAAATTACAAATACCCCCTAAAAGTATTAGAGCAAGGTGGGATACTAGTCTTTCATAATCAGACCAAGATGAGAAATTGTACTTTCACAACATCCATGTTTTGGTACTAAATCATTAAATAATTTACTAAGATTTTTCTGGATGCTATCAGTTTCTGAAAGAATGATTTATGTCAATTAATCTCAGAGGGATTCTTAAAGTGAAAAGACTTTTAAATCAAAAGCAAATGCATGCCAATACAAATCCTGTAAGTCTACAAAAAGAGTTCACAGCCAACTAACTAGCCTGCTCTACACACACACACACGCACACATCCTGAGCCCTCATACTCAACTGTATGGCACTTTGCAGATGCTTCTGTGATCACTTCAGACATGAGGTCTCTGTCTCCACCTAATAATGGAGTTTTGATAACAGATGATCTCAGTCTCATAGAATGAGTTTGTTCTTGCACCATTAATTTAAAAGAACAGTGAGCAGTCAGAGGGTACATAAGAACAAAACAACTCTGCTCTGTGCAAGGAATCTTCAGAGTGACACCCATCTTGAACTATATTCAAGTTTTTTTTTTAAAAAAAAGGCAAAATTCTGAAAAATTATGATCACACTGAATATTGTAAATAATTAGGCACACTGAGAAATGCCAATTATATTTCCACTACCTGGATACTGTTTCATTGCCATTCTTTTTATAAGAGAGTTTCAGCACTTCATGACTTGTAGCGAAGAGGAGAAAGGGAAACAAAAGAGTGAATCGCTTCTCGAGGGTGATTTCCTTTATGAGGGAGGAGCGCAGAGAAGGAGAAAACCGGTCTCATGTGCATGGGCCCCTGCTTCGCATCTGCTTGCATTACTATTTTGAAAACAACTTGTTTTAAATCAAGTGGAATTATTTTAAAGACACACTTAAAAGCTGTTATGTAAAATTTTTTTACCTCTTTTTTTTTTTCTTCACTGCTGACCAAACCTAGATTATTGTGCACATTAAGTAAGCACTCTATCTCTGAGTTATACCTTAGCCTTCCTAAATCTGGTTTCGTATTTGTATACTACCACTCCATCATCTAAACACATGTGTGTTCTGCAAGTATACCTAGTATTTAATATGCATGGTTTATTTATTATATTGAACCTGTATTTCTACATTATACTTCTATAATGAATGCCTACATTTTATTTATTGCCAATATTCATAAATTACTATATATTAATGGAATTTTAGCTAGTCCTTATTTTTTCTACCATACACATTAAATGCATATCCACATATATGAAGTCCTTACTTCTGTTAAATTATTTTCTTAGGTACACCTCCCAGTAATTGATCAAAATGAACTTCCTGAAGGAATGGTCCATGCAGACCTATTTTGAAAAGACAAACGTCTATGTTTTTGGTATTATAATTCTAATCATACTAGGGTTATAACAAATATAAATTCCTTTTTAAGTCTAAAACTACTCACTTACATGGGAAGCCAGTGAGATAGAATAATAGCTGCTCACATCACTAACATCATGTTTCTAAACAGTTCACTGAATAAAACTAAGATGTTTTAGTTTGATGTTAAAGAACAGAGGATGGAAGCACTTAATTCAGAAATATTTGGACTTTAATAAATGAAAAACCACAAGTTAAAAATATCATACATTATGCTGCAAATAATAAGTTCTAAGTTGGTTTGGATTTTAGAGATTTTCCCCTTGAAAATAACATACAGTTCAGTTAAAATCCCAGTCCAACTCATCACATAGCTACAGCAAATTAATAGCTCCCCCAAACCCCCATGCACTTAATGCCTTGGAGCCTCAGCCCGAGATTCTGCTAAGCTCTGAGCCTCTTGGGAGAGGAAAACAACATGAAAGCGGATCTGAGAAAAAGTTCTAGTCTTTCCACTCCCAGAAAAGGGGGAGAAAGGTAGCTCCCAGTGAGCTATGGGGGGAACAAATGCCATAAATACCACAGGGATTATTCAGCCTAGAAAAGACAGGAAGAAGTAACCTTCAAGGCCTTCTGACATGGTGTCTCCAGGGTTTTGATGTTATCAGCTGCTTGATTAGTTTTTCTTAGGTTCTGTATAACTTTTGGTATAATGGATCAAAAGTATGTAGAAAATGGAACTCTACTGAAGATGTACAGACGTTACTGTCATTATTCTTATCGTTATTCCTTAAACATTATAATATAATAATTGTTTATAGGACATGCTGTATCCAGCACAATAAGTAATCTAGAGATGATTCAAAGCACATGGTGGATGGGGATATCAAACGGGATACTATCTTATAAAAGGCACTTCAGTACCTGCAGAATTTGATGCCCGTAGGCATCCAGGGACCAATTCTCTGTGGAAAAAGCTAACTGTATATATCAACAGAAACTAAATTACTTCAATTCAGAATGAGCCACCAGAACTTGCAGTACTTTAAATAATCCAAGTAAATCTGTCCCCAAATGTAACTAAAATGCCTTGTTATGTAGTGTTTCATCTTCTCACGACAAAGCTTCTCTCGTTTTCGCATCAGACCTGTGGAGCAGCTGGGTTACCTTAATCTAGGTGTCTTGTTTTATGGAATGTGTTTTAGTTTATTCTCATTGCACTATTTCTGTCCTCTTAGCTTTGTGCAGAACACAAAAATTCGGCATCATTTCCATTTTTTAATTTTTATTCTCTTTACATCCTCTAATCATTAATAATCAATAAAAAGACAATATGAATATATCTAATCATCTTAAAACACAATTACAACAAAAACCCCAAACAAGTACAAACACCTAGAGGATTCCAAAAGAAAGATGGAGAAAAACGTGATTCAGAAAATACTTTGCTGCTCCACTTCTAACTTTAAAACATGATTTCTCGGTGGTTATATCACTGGTCCATACACAGAAGTAAAGAATAAAAAATTCCCATCTCTCTATCCTTATTTGAAATGCTTCCTGCATGAAGAAACGTGAGATAGGCAGAAACAGGGAAGCACTTTAGCAGGTAGTAAGGAGGTGAAGGAGTGGCGCAGAGGGAGGGACGCACATGGGATGTCAGAGTGAAGATGCCTTTTAATTTCTTAGGTTATATATGAATAAGCACTGGACATAGGTTAGAAAATACTGGGTGAAGATACATGGTGAAGACCATCAAAGGGCCATAATTACTTCAGCAACTGAAGACATTTCAAAGTTGCCCAGCAAATTGTATTTTAAGAAGTTTTTACACGGAAGTGGTTTCTTGCTAGGTTGCAGAGGAAGAAAGGAGTCAACAACACCGTTTTCTGTTATTACAAAGGTTGACACAAGAGGCAATGAAGGCCTGTATTAGAATGAAGGCGTTCAGAAACCACGAGTAAACAAAAGATGGTTCCCCCGGTGAGCAATGGACTAGAGATCAGAGAGGTGCTGCCAAAGGGAAGTTAAGGGTAATCTCTGAGTTGCTGATTTTGGATGGAGAAAAATGGTGATGTTACTGACAGTGAAAACAGAGGAGAAAAAGCTGAGGTTGAAGATGTTAGATTGTTACATCTGTATTTAACTGATCTTCTGGATTAATCTACTCTCATGAATGTCTCCATAAAATATACCGAATGTGAGATGTACCCTTACTGCATTGTTCTCAAACTAATTTTTGCAGCTGGGGTTCACAATCATAAAACTTACATACACATCAGCTATAAAAATATAAAAGTGAAAAGATATATGATCCTATGAAAGCTTACTTAGTGGCTAAAATATTTGCCTGAAAGATGAATACAATGGCTGCTCAATTAAGTACAGGTGAAACAACATTTTACGAATGGTACTAATGAACTTAAAAATAAGAATTCTGCATCTATATCACCTCACAATCTCTACGTTATGGAACTGAAATTAAAATTCACCACTGATGCATTAGAGAGACATGATTTATGCACAAAAGACAAGACTGAGCTCCAATAAGCACATCTAGCCTCAAAATAAATAACTAAACTCTACACCAATGACTAGCGAATAAACAGAAGCTTGCACTTTGAGTTCCGATGCAATGGTAGGGGCTCCCGGTTCCAGCCACGAAAAGTGAAGAAGTACTGTACTTCTCTTTCCATCATAGGCAGCAATAAAACTGGGAAAAAGTGCTTTCAACTATTTTCAGACATGGGAGAGCTAGCAGAACAAAACTCTCATCTTTGAAAGAACAGAAGAACATGAGATGAACAACATATTTATTCTGGTTTTCTTGTCCTGTCTTACTCTCCAAGTCATTGCAGGAGTTCAAATAAAAAACAGCAGTTTCACCAGATGAAAGACCCATAATAATTCTTCTGCCTGACTGCCATATAGACTTGGTTCCAGAGTACCATTGGGAGCTTAATAACAGATTCCTAAGGAAATAAAATGTTACCTAGTCAATATCTACAGTCAGTGTCGCCAGCCCATTATTACAGGTCCTGCACAGCAAAAGATATTTTTAAGTAGCTTAATTTTAAATTTGTATAAAACTCACAAGGATCAGACTGATACAAAAGTTAAGGCTCACTGTCTCTGTAATACTTACTGAAGTTCAAAATTATAGCACTTTTTAACCTCTGGATATACTGTTGTCCATCCAGTAAGGATATCCCTTTTTCTTTCAGGAGATACCTTTGTGTAACTTGTGAATCACCTGGGGTCTTAATATTAACAGCTGATGATTAAGAGTCCCATTATTCCACTTCACTCAGTAACCCATTGTCACTCTACTCTTCACAGGTAAAACATGACCTTTATCCAGCGGATTGTCATGCCAGGTGCTTCTTCAGAAATGAGATGATCTTGACTGATGCTTTCAACACACATAACTTCTCAAGCCACTAAGAGAGCAGAACAAATAACCCCTCAGAAGCCATACTCCAGATGCTGAAACTACCGTAGGCCAGAATTTTCAGCTGTTTGATTGGAATTTGCTTTCTGGTTCAGGCTTTCTATATTGCTGAGTAATACAAGTCTAATTTACAGAGAGATTTGCGGAGTTTTTTTTAACAAAGCTCATCAGCTTCTAAAGTGAGGATGAATCATTTTATAGTTAGTAAATGATAAACCACTCTGTTAAAGTAAACCAGAGTAATCAGAAAGACAGAGACAAAGAATGATAACCAATGGAGTGCGTTTTCCTAGGCCATCCATTTCTTTAGTCATTAATTTTTATTAAAGGTGACACGCTAAAAATATCGATAAGCCTCCCATATATACATATTTAAAAGTAAATTCAAACATATGCATGAAAATACAACTAAAAGAAAAAAGACATGCTGGTTCCTGCATTAGTCTTCATTCAGTGAAAGAAACAAGCTCTCAAGGAAAGGAGCTCCCAGGAACAGGTACAATATTGGGAACTCTGAACACAGAGCCCAAGGAAAGGTGAGGCAGGTGCTTAAACATTAGCCAGGTGGAGATAACAGACCTTGCAAAAGTGTGTTCTCCACACCCCCCAAAATTCTTGAGCAATGAAACTATCTGAATAAGCACACTAATACAAATAGAGTAAAACTGAAAATTCCTTTTTATCAAGTGAAAAATGTTCCAGCAAATATAGCAAAGAATCTGTGGTTTAGGAAGATACTGAGTTCTGGTATAGCGAGTAAAATTCTCACTGTTCTAGCAGCACTGGGATTCTATTTCTTGCATGATAAATTGATTTTCAGTACTTCTTAACTATATGAGATTTAAACAATTGTATCGTGTACTATAAAAGGCACAGATTTTAAGTATGCTGTCCGATGCGCTCTGATGAATGTGACATATCCTTAGGTCACTGTGTCTTGACCACAGTTTGGAATATTCTCATCAACCCGGCTTGTGTTTTTCTCCTTCTGCCCAGGAATAACCGAACTTTGACTCTAAGGAAGTTGTTAATGTCTCGTCCCTCAGCACCTGTCTTTCATTGCACCAATCTTACTGCATCGTAACTGGCGAGACACGTCCCTGCCCCTACCCAATGCTCAGCTCCGGCAGCTCACCACTTCCAGGCCGTCCTCCAGTCTGGTTTCCCACCTGCCTACCTGGCTTCCTCTCGTTCCCTTCTGCACAGACACTTCACTGGAGTCATAACAAGCACTCACGTTTTGACAAAATCATCGTCAAAGTGCCCACGAGTCTGCCCCTTTCTCTGCCTGCCTCGCCCCTCTTTATCTCCCTACCCACGCTCACTTTCTGAAGTTACCAGGACTGGTACTCACTGGATGCAAACCACTCCCTCTTTTACAGCAGTTTTATGGTTGTAGGGAGATCTATTAAAATGATCAATGATGAGCTCATACCAGATTTTAAATATTTTGGTCATGGTGTCTACTGGAAGACATTTCACATTTTCTCCTCCAGGAAACCATTCTGGAATCTCTTCTGTTACTACCTGATGTCAAGTTTACAATTTTTCTAAATGACATAGTAGCTAGCATCCAATATTCTGTCTGTCTCCCAAAACAGATTTGCATGGCCAGAGAAACAGCTAGAGATAGACAGATACATACATACATATGTACATATGTACATACATATGCACACAATGCACAGATATTTTGATGTTATTATGATACAGTCCTTAGCTTTTAAACATACCATACCTAAGAATAACAACACTCTCTATGTTCTTTATAACACTTTCACTACTACAATGTTTTCACAAATTTGTACATATTTTAATAACAGGAGGTAAAAGAAGAAATCCCAACTAAGCATGCCTCCTCTGCTAAGGGAAATCCAGTTTCAGCATGGCAGCTTAGAAAGCAACCTAATTTATTTACTATATGTTTACTAGACACATCTGTGGTGGCACAATCTAGTCTTATGTCTGCAAACAGGCTCTTACAAAAATGGCTTAAAATGCAAAGAGAACTCTTTTATTAAATGGTTATAAAAGAGGCACACTTCTCTAATCAGATGATAAGAATAAGAAGAATCTAACCAAACATCAACTGTGGCATCAGAATGGACCAAACTGGAAGACAATGTTGCTACATCAACTTAGCAAAAGCCCTGATGGAAAAAACAATCACAAAGGGTATGATTTTTTCAAGAACTAGATCTTCACCTATATTGAAATAGAAATTTGTGGTCATGCACTTCCCACAAGTGACATATTTTCGTATTTTACCAGTCTAAAGAAAGATAAGATTAGCAGTCTGAATAACAAGTTAGTATTGTCCTCTGAAAAGCCAGCAAGACACAATCTGACTGAAAGAATTCAGGAAGCAGTGAGGGCACATTTCCGCAACCTGAACCTGCATATTTGGAGCTCAGCACCCCCCAAAATAAATACCTGACAGCCAGGAAAGTTATCTTTAAAAGTCTGTCTTTACTCCCATAGCGCCATTACTGAGGCCACTGAAATCACTGTGATCAGAATCACTCATCCTCTGGTTTAAAATTCTGTTCAGTAAGGCCCGTAACTCAGGAAAACTACTATTACACTCAGTGGGGGCCAGTATCAATTTGTACATGATACCATATTTCTAGACATATATTTAAGGCCTAAAACAAATGAAGAAATCTACAAAAGGAAGGAACTGTAGAGGTGTATAAAGCAGTGATTCAGATTCCCATTCAGAGCGTTTTCCTTTCCAGATCTGCATTTTATTTTAATAATACTATTTAAAGTTTCAACTAGGTGAAGAATTTTCTAAAAGGACTTTCTACCACTTGTGTAGCCTTTCCTAAACCAGTAGCAGTGTCTACTGAAACATAAAGAAAAGAGCCTGATTTCTTAACCGGTTGATACAACCGGTTCTATCCACCGGGCTCTAGTGCTCTCTGTTTGTCTAAACCAAGAGCACCAAGCTTGGAGCAGAATATATTAGAGGGATGCATTTTTTTGATTCCTAAGAGTTGACTTCTTAAGGAAAATGTTTTAAACTTCAAAAAACACATATCATTTCTAAACCAGAAGTTTAAGACAAAGCTGGTTTAGGAATGACTATAAATCCAGATAGTTTGACTTGAAATGCATCATAATTCATACTACTTTTCTGAGAAAGTATTTCATTCAAAAGATTAAAAAGGTTAAATGACTGCAAATATTTTTATATTTTTTATAATCCAAGATACTTAGTCTTAACTACAGAATTTTTCACATTAGCTCATTGCTCCCCTTCAGTCACTGACTCCTCTATGAGAATATCTTCTTAGGAGATGGTTAAAAAGGCTGATCTCAGCTGGCAATGGCCACCGTCCATGTGCCGCCAAAAGACTGTTTTCTTTTCAGGTGTTTAATTGTCTTAGTTCAATGGAGGGGAAAGGGTACTTACGATTTCATGATCACTGTGGGATTAATATATCTTCTCATCTAAATTTCAAACATTTGTCCTTCTGCAGCCCCAACATATTTTATTCATTAAGTCTGGAATATATTTTTCTCGCCTATCTCTCTGTGTGTCTCTCTCTGTCTCTGTCTCTGTCTCTCTCTTCTCTATTTGTTCCTTTCCATACTCTTTCTTCACTTAATGCTGTGATATTGCAGCTTTAGTAAAACCAGTGCCAAAACCACACATTCTACTTGCTTGAACAAAAACCACTTCTTAGACAATTAGTAGTTTGAAACTGGTATAAAATTTGTACCTACCAGAATCTCAGAGTTGCCATGTATCTTTCAGGGTACAGAGCTTCCCAGGTTTATTTTGTTCAAAAATGTCACCTGTTCCATCTCTAAGGCTACTTGACTATAAAAAATTAGCTGCTAAAATTGAAAGGGACTATACACAGAAGAAATTTTTGAAAGAAAAGAAGTAAAACTGTGTTCATTTAAAAACCAGCTCTCATGATTAACCACCCACTCTCCATGATTAATTGGCAGGCTGAGAAGGCCTTCAAGGTTCTTAATATAAAACCCTTCTCAATCTGAGATTCCTTCAGGTACCAACTGCCAACTGCCAATGTCAGGGAATGTGAAGGGGAAATGGTTTTATTTTTTTGAGCAACCATTAGTAGGACAGCTCTCTGGTACTTAATAATGTCTCACTGATCCTGGCTTAGTTCTTTAGAATAAATCTGTTAGCACCGCCAATTAACCACTCTTCATGTATCTAAAGACCGGTATCTTATTCCTCCTGACTTCACAAAGTGCCATTTCTCTCAATTAGTTTATTACTATTATTGGCATTGCTATTGATATGATTATTACCTTTAGTACTATCCCCTCAGTGGTGTCAGTTTCCCTGGTGTCCTCATCATGCTGGGTAGTGACTTGTGATTATCACTGTGATTTTGAGGTAAAGTCACTGCTGTCCATGTTTGTCATTGACTACATAATAGCTCATGCAGGATTACATATATAACTTTATCAAATTCAGATCATCCAGTGGTAGATGAAGGAAATTATCTGGAAAAAGCCTTCAAAAACATCTATGCAAAACTGGGTAGGCTTTATTTGTTTATCTAGAGTTCTGGAATGGAAAAAGCTCTAGACAGTTACTTGGAGCATTCTGACCCTGTTTTAAATACATACATACACTCATACATACATACGAACACACATTTATTTTTTAATTCAAGCAAATTTAATATTTACAACCCAATTTTTTTCATGATTTAAGTACATATGTGTTGCAACTAATACTTTTTCATATTTTACATTTTATCCATACATGTTAACACTGTCTTGCAAAATACTGCACACAAAGCCTCCATTGTGACCTTTTGGATACATTTAGTAAATTTAAATTACCATTAATACTAAAATGGGTTTAAAAATTCTGAGGATGTATAAGTGGATGATTTTTCTGGACATTTAGAAGTCTTTCGATCAAATAAAAAAATATGCAGAAGTACCTATTTAGTACCTGAATGCAGACTGTATTACAGTTGACACAAGATTGTAACTGCTGTTTATGATCATAGCAAAAATGAGTATTTAAAAAACCAAACAAAAACACCCCACAAGATTCTTGGTCAGTCACAAGATAAAAATGCTTTCTGGACCTGTGCTACACTGTGGGTTAGAAGGCACCCAGCTGAGGGCAGACTGTACTTTCAAAACCATTTCCCCTTCTAGTTGTTGATGTCTCAGAGGTATCAACAGCACTGAACCTCCAAGCATTCTGCTGATATAACTGATTTTCAGGAGAGAAAAGAGGCTCCTCCCTCAGAGCCCATGACTAAGGCTGTCTGTGTGGAAACAGGCTCTCAGTTGCTTAGGAATTCACTGGCTCTGGGCTGTTTGTTTCTCGTTTTCCTTGAAGCCATAACTTTTGCCTGCTTGAGATGGTCTCATTCATCTTTAGAGTCACAGCATGTCACATCACATAAAAAGAGGTCATTATTTGAAGCATCTTTTAGAGAGTCATACTAAGGGAAGAAAGAGCCAGAATAACAGTTAAGTTATTCACAGAAAATTAATAGACATGTATTTCAACAGTCTTCTCTGGCCATGTTCTAATGTGCTTTTTTAAAAAGCCAAAGAAATTCATCAAATATTTTTTAAAAATTTTTCAAAGGTAACAGACATTCATTTCATCAAGGCAAAAAGTTTAGAAGTGTAAAATGTTCCATGGTCTTTTTGATTCTCATTCTACAACGTGCCCCTGAAATAACCATTTTAAAAGCCTAGTGTATATCATTCCCTGTTTTATTATGTTTATGCAGTCTTATACAAACATATGCTGTGCATGCAGCATGTCCAAGTTTTGAAATACAGCCTGTTATAATTCTGGAATTGTCTTCATGATTCTATTATTTGCTTTTTAATTTAATATTTATTATTGTGGACAACTTTCTAAGCCAAAATACATATCTTACCACATTGTTTTGAAGGGATGTACAGTATTTCATGGTATGAATGTAAAATAATTAAAATAACCATTCCTCTGTAGATAAACAATCAATCTTTTCCAATTATTTGCTGTTACAATGCTACAGTTAGCTTCAACACATATTTCTTTATACATTTCTTTATTTTTACAGGAAAGACACCTATAGGAGGGAAATACCAGTGTTCCTATTCTTAACTTTTAAAACATGTTGCCCAAATATTATCCCAGAAGAGAGAGCAGCCAACAGTGGAGTTCATGTCCGTTTCCCAACCACTTTGATTATGTGATGTTAACAATTTTTCCATATGTTGTCAAGTTAGTTAGTTTGTATTTCCATGAAACCTGTTTAAATATTCAATTTATTTTGTCATAGGCCTTTTATTGTAGTTTTGTTGTTCTGGGAATAAAACCCAAGGCCTCGAGTACACTAGGCAAGTACTCTAACACAGAACTACATTCCCAGGCCTTGAAGTTCTTATTAAAAGTTATACTTATCCTTTGTCACAAGACACTGTGATGTTTTCCTATGTTGTTTTTAAAATCCTGAAAGGCAGAAATTTTCTTTGTAAATTATTTGCTTTATGAATGTTCCATGCTAATACAATGTTACTTAATATTGTAGGAGATTTACTTAATATTCTAATTCTATTACATGAATTAAACTATGAACACTTTCGGAATTAAACTACAAGAGTCTAACTTCTAGTCACCTGAGCTCAGTATCAGTCTTCTCAAAAGAGGTTTCCCAACCTCGCAGTCACAGTCAAATCAGCCATCAAGAGATCAAGGGTAATATGATAGAACGGGTGGGGCTCCCTGGAATTGGGTGGGAGGGAATATCTGAGGTAGCAATAACTAAAGCAAGATCAGAGTGCCCAAACTAACCAGGCGTCTTCTTAGGGAGAAGAGCATGCTTAGGAATTAGGGAAAAGAGAACAGGAGGGCGGCATGTAGAAGGAATAAAATGACCAATGTGTCTAGCAAACAGTGAGGGTAAGAGTGAACAGAACGCTGTACAACAGGTGGTAAAGACAGAGCAAGAGTAGCTTTGGCACAAGGGGGTAGGAACCAAGAGTCCCATCTGTGCACCTGCAGTGGAGGCCTACCATCTCTCCGTGGGTAGTGAAGATCGGCAGCTGGACAGGAGATGTGCTACAGACCAAAAGGCGCTGAAACTGAACATAAAGGTTTGGGAGCCATGAACACCAAGACGCCGTTTAAAGTCCCTGATTAGTTCAAGGGTCCTCCAGAGAAGTAAAGAAAGTCAGGGTGCACACATGGAGCTAGAACTCCACAGGTACCCACTGTGTGCTCTTCAGTGATGTGACACTGCCCTTCCATTTGTACAAGAGACGAGACTTCAAAAATTAGATATGGCTAAAGTTATCGTATTATTTTAAGTGGTTTGTGAGTTCATGTGAAGAAACCCATTTGCTGAGTTACTGTATACAACAAGAATTTTAGATTAAAATGCTAATAATATCCTCTAAAATGTTTGGGGGAAGTAGAAAACTTCAGCTACAAAATATTCTGGCTTCAACAGTGAACACGGAACATGGTCATAAAACTTTATTCAATGTACACACACAAATTGGGCAATCAAAGAAATTCCAAGAAAGAAAATCTTGAGTAACAGAGTAACTTAACAAATTTAGGTTCTGATTCTTACATCTGTGAGATGAGCACCTACTTGTATTCTGTACTTTGAGAGTTTCTCTTGCCTCAACCTAAGGTATTCTCTTGCCTAAAATCGCGTTTCTTTCCAATTACTCAAAAGACTAAAAAAATAGGAAAGTTCATACATCATTTAAAATGCTGACATCCTAAAATACAGTTTGGAGTTGGAAGAAACACTGAACATTTACAAAGGCCGAACTGAACACAAAAGAAAACAGACTGTCTCATTTTCCCTTCATAGTGCTTCTTGTACCATATGACTGGTCCTTCAAAGACCACACTGAAAATAAAGTGTTAAAAAGCTCAACACTATGCATCATAAAAACCCCTGTATCCTTAGTTTTCAGGTATCTTTACAAACGTCTTTATTTTTCTAGGAAAGACTTAGGAGCCAAGCAGTTACTTTATAATGATGCTCTGAAGTAGACACACGAAAATTCTCCCCCAAATCAGTTTTATTCTGTGTCTTGAAACAAACGTCAGAGATTTTTCAGGAAAGTAGCTGAAACTCTCAAAACACTTGGTGGCTTGGAGTACAACTCTCATGTATTAACCCAAGCTGAATTTCTTGATCCATGAATAAGCAAGTCTAGCAAATACTCTATTTCCAGGATTCATTAAGTGTCTCAATTATAGTAGCATAGACATATGATAAGCATAGAATTCATAAATCTTAATTAAATCCCAAGTAATAAATATATAGGACTTTAAGAATAACAATTTTCTTAATTGACACTACAGAGTTATTCTAAAAGAAAATACACACTGAATAAATATGTAACAGGAGAAAACAAAGAGCATAAACAAGTAGACTTAAGAGAAATGCAGTCTCCTCAGTGACAAAACCAAATGAAAAAAGTTTTCTTTTAAACAATAGGCCCATTTCTCAGTCTCACTAGTTTATTTACAAAGTTATCTGTTTAGAGAATATGTACTTTTCTCCAGCCAATGGATCTTACTTCACATATCAGAAAAAAATGTAATTAAAAAACAGTTTAATTCCAAAGATGCTGTAATTAAAAATTAAAGTTTCCATACCAGAAAAACTAAACTGTGTAATCTAAAAGGCATACTTTCAAGTTCCAATTTCATTTTGCAAGATGGTTATAACATCAGGATGAATGAAATATAAGTCTACATTTTTCATAAACAATTGTATAAAAATATGAAAAGAACTAAGTGCTGTGTATTTATTTATTCAAGAGTAGAGGAAAAAGCTAGTACTTTTTCAATGTCAGTTATGTGGTTATCTCATCACTCAATATGGGCCAAATAAATAAATAAAATCAGAAGAAAGACATCAAAGATTAAAGAAATAAACTTCTAAGACAGTGAAATAATGATCAAAGTAACATATTCATGCAGAATTCAGAAAGAGTAGAGACCAAAGATAGAAAAACGCAGGACAGAAACAGAAAAAGATCAGGGAGGGGGTAGGTAGAGGGAAAATGAAAGAGAGAAACTTAGGGTAACTTAAATTTAAGTAGCACATTGGCTTGCATTGAAGACACTGAAATTATTATTAAATTTAAAGTCTAAAAGAGAAAGACTCTTACCTGAGAGAGGAACACACATGATACACAGAACAAATAAGAATAGAAGGGTGCTTGGCTTCCATTTCCAATGGCAGTTCCACATTCTACCAGAATGAAACATCCTGAAAGGAAAGAAATTGAAATCAGTATGTTCGGTGTTCAGCAAAGTATGATGACAAATAATGCAAATGTGCAGGTTTGCAACAGGAAATGGAAAATAGGGACCTTTGTCTACCTTTTGTCTCTTGCACTGCAGATGGAACCTAGGGCCTGCTGCAGGCTGGACAAGCGCTCTGCCACTGACTGAACTACGAGTGCAACCGAGGATGGAGATGACAAGGTGATGGCCTCATCAACTGCTACAAGCTGATTAGCAAAAGAAAAACAAACGCATGTGTTTTACTTGCTACTTGGTGTCGCTTTCCTTCTCAAAATATACTTAATAGGTGTTTCCTTCATGAAAATGGGTAAATATTCAGACAACTCAACAAGAAACATTTATTTAAAAATAAGATGATTTCAGCTTCAGCTTCACAAGAAACACACACATGTAGGAAACAGAAAGATGTTTATATCAATCTCCAATATAGTTTCTCAGAAATGTACACTTAAAGAAATGTTATCATTTCATAGCATTTGCTGCTTTACACATGGGACTGCTATATATATATGATATATGGTATATATACATATATCGTATGTGGTGTGTGTGTGGTATATATGGTGTATATGCATAAAAGGTATATATAAAAGGTATGTGTGTGTGTGTGTGTGTGTGTGTGTGTGTGTGTGTGTATAAAAGGAAAGTACATACATCATTTAAAATGCTGACATCCTGAAATACAGTTTGGGGTTTGAAGAAACATTGAACATTTACAAAGGCCTAACCTAACAAAAAAGAAAACAGACTTCATCACATTTTCGCTTCATAGTTTTACTTGCACCATATAACTGGTTATTGAAGGATCACACTGAAAGTTAAGTGTTAAAACGCTCAACATGATGCATCATAAAAATTCCCTGTACCATTAGTTTTCAGGTATCTTTACAAATATCTTTCTTTTTCTAGGAATGACTTAGGAGCCAAGCAGTTTTTTAATTATTTGAAGCACTGTTCTCGCACTAAAATAAAGTACTGAAGCATCAACTCCAAAAAAGTTGAAATCTTTATAAATGCATATAACAATAGACATTAATGTCTTTAAAGGGCCACTGAACGAGAAGTAATGGAAACCAGTACATGACATGAGGGGTGCTTTAAATACTCTCAAATAATCCTTTTGCACAACAATCTCCTCTTTAAACTGAAATCATATTGAAAGTATATAAAGGAATATATTGTCTTATGCTATACTCAACTGACCCAGCACCCGCAAAAGAAGCAAGCCTATGAAGGAAACAGCAAATATGAAATCCAGTAGCCCAAAAGGACCAAAACTGGGTCAGCAGGCAGCAGACACCTGAGCAGTGTAATACAGCAAAGGAGTAGGGACGAGCTCTCCAGACCTCATACAGTTACCTCGCCTGCAATGGTAATTCAGAGTCATTTCATCACTAAACTGAAGGGCAACTAATCACAGTGATACTGCCTCCCAGAAATTCTAAAGTGTGCTTATTTAGATAAATGCGAAGTGATAAATACAAAACCAGAAAAGCAGGAAGAGAAGTACTAACGTGAACAACGTAGACATCACGTGGTTACTGCCTTACCTCATGACTGCATTTTGAAGCTTTCTATTACTGTGAGAGACCACCTCATAGTAAGGAGGACAAGCACTGGTCAGACAGACCTGGGTTTGCTACTTAGGAACTACGCAAGCCTGAGGAAATTTACTTGATCACATCGTGTTTCCTACTGCTCAGCTGTATAAGGAGCTACAATGTTCCTAGTCTAAAGAGTAACTAAGATGGTTAAATCAGATAATGTCTTTTTTTAAGGACAGTACCTGACATTCAGCAAGTGTTCAATAAGCATTAGCTGTTATTATTGCCATAGTCATCTCAGACATTCTAATGTAAGTGTGGCTGCACTGTTCACAGTGAAAAGGCTGAAATAAGAATGAACAACAGGCTTAATCTCACACGCCAGCACCAACCAACTGACCTATGGCCACTTCTGAGATTACCTGGGAACAGAAACTCAGTAGACTACTTGCATTAGCAAAGAATACAGAGATTCTATGTAGTGTGTGAAGCTCATGTGAGGCTTTTATATTCACCATGCTAAAAGTTCCAGCAACAGGCAGCTTTCCTGTTGGAAATTCTAAGCTAGGACGAGGTTAAGAAGAGTATTTCTTTGTATGGAAGGTACTTTTCTTTCAATACATTCATTCAAAATATTTGAAGCTAAAAGCACCTACTGATTGTGGAAAGCATGTGTTATAAAATAATAAAAATAATGGATGTGGATTCTAGAAAAGCACAGACTTACTGGTTCCTCTGGCAACTGTGTGGTTTAGGGTGCAGGCGCTGAAAAGTCTAGGTCTTTTTCTTTTTTGCAGATAGGTTATTATCCAGCAGATACATTTAGAGGTAACCACTTATGGCACTTAATAGGGGACTTTGCAGAGGTAGGCTATAAACTCTCACATAAACAGTTCACTTATTTGGAAGAATGGGCCTATTTCCTATTGGTGCTGTATGAATGAGGTGTTCTCTGTGCATGCCGGAGATGCATGAGCATGCCACTACCACAAAAGAGCAATTATATATTCACAGAAGTTGAGAGATGGAGGACCAAAACGAAGCTTAACTTCATTTTAGTAGAGGAAGACTCTGAGGTTCAGTAAAATAAAAGGGGAGACAAATAAAATCTGGCCTCCAGCCTTGCAGGTGTTAACTGGAGGACACATCAGGCCCGGTGAACTCCCAGGTTCTTTCTCTTTGTGGCACATGACAATTTCCCTGTTTGCACATGCGCTCTTAAGCTCATACATAGAAAGGGAATCACGCTCCTTCGTGTGGCTGCACTCAGCACTGTCTCTTTCGCCATACTCATGCAGCTTCTTTGCCTTAAAAGTTTCTGACATGTTGGGATTCCATGTCCAATCCTAAGGTTGTTTTACCCAAGCTGCCTGCATCTTATCCAGCCATAGCTGCGAAGGATGACTATGGCTTGGTGCATTCCAGGGCTCTAGACTCCACCATTTCAGATGGAAAAGGAGCCCATGGCAGTGTAAGCAGTTGTGAACAAACACAAACCACATGACATGCCAACTTTCATCCACTTTGCTGTTTACTGAAGAACAGAATGAAATAAATTAAGAATAGAACAGAGGAAGGAAAGTACTACGTGTATCTTCTCAGGGGATCACTTAGTGAAGACACATCTCTTAGATTCAAGCAACTCTCTCACAAGAGTGGAAAATCCCCAACGAGGTTACTAAGGTTCTAAGGAGGGACTACAGAAGCACTACAATGTTGTGCCATTTTTGACTGTGGTCTCAAAGTTCTACTGAAGAGACCTGGAACATTTTTTAAGTACAAAAACATCATAAATTTGCGTGATCTGGAATGGCTGTAAAAATTATGCAATAAAACCCACCATCTCACAGGTGAGAAATCAAGATACTAAATAATTTGCCCAAGATCCCCTTGTGCCACCCCACTTTCAACCCAACTGTCCTTTTTGAGAACTAAGCCACTACTGCATGAGTCTTGATTCAGAAAGCTTTAGAATGTAACCTTTCTAGATTGCTTTAACATGGATATTGTCCCTGGCAGGCATGATTTTATCCAAATGCATCACTAAGATAACCTTTAAAAATCCTATTTTCTTTCTTCTCTCTATTCTCAAGGGTTTCCTCAAAGTCACCATTTAAAAAGAAATTAATGAATACATTTTGAAATTAGTGGAGAAAATGATATAGTACTAATTCATTAATATCAGAAATGCTCAAAATTCACTTCCTTGCCCATATCCCAAGTGTGTTTCTTTGGCCATTTTTTTCACAAAGGGAATTGGGGAGTGGCATAGAAAATAACTTAACTCTTTCAGAGTGAAAAGAACAGTAGCTTCCTTTATTCAAGTCTGCTCATAGTATTTCTTCAGGTTAATAGTCATGTTCCTAAGCCTAAGCAATGTATTTTTTAAAAAAGAAGAAAATGCAATTCCATCAATTTAAATCCTTATATTAAGTTGGGTTTGCCCTCACTTTAAAAGACTGATTTATTCTTAAACTTAAACCTTATTTGATCAGAAACATGTACAACTGGTTCATACCACAGGTGAGATTAATAGTCAACCTTTGGAATTATGTCTATCTGAACATACACATGGATATATGTAAAAGTGGGGAAATTGGAAAAAAAGAAAAGTAGATGGTATAAACACTCTGGTTTTTATTTCACACTATAGTTTTACCAAATGTTCCCAGTGGGGGAATTGGGTAAGGGGTATACAGGATCTTTCTGTATTTTAACAACTATATTTGGAAATACAAATATCTTTATTTTTTTTTTTAAATATCTTTAAATTTTCAATTAAAAATGTGAACCCTGGGGCTGGGGATATAGCTCAGTGGAATAAGCGCCTGCCTAGCAAGCACAGGGTCCTGAGTTCGATCCCCAGTACCGCAAAAAAAAAAAAAAGTGAACCCTGAAGCCCTGATATATACAACTTACTCTCAGATGAATCAGAAAAATACTTCTGTGTGTGGGCTGATGGTGGGTGTAGAGAAAGGGAAATGGTTTAAAAAAATAACAGGGTCCATGTTTATAATGGGTGATTCTGGGTAAAGGATACATATGTGTTCTTTGTACTTTTTTATCCTCTTAATCTTTTTGAAGGTCTAAAAATAATTTCTAAATACTTTAAGCACATAATTTGTATTGAAATATACTTAGTGAAACTGTCATCACTGTGGAGTATTATTGCTTTAATCACTGTCAGTTTGATAAAAGTAGTTTTATCTTATTTGGATTTCCTTTATTTGGATTGGCATGTTCAAGTCGTGTGTGTCCCTTTGTATCGTAACAGAACATTTTTCCTACTGATTTGTGATTTTTTTAACCAATTGTAAACTAAATATCTGATGCCTTTGTCGTATTTGCTCTGTTTTAATACATTGACCTTGATGTTTTTAAGGCATGCCCAATAATTCCACTGCGAGTAATGCTTACAAAGGAAAGTAAGATGATACTCAGGTTGCCATATCCAGCTTGTGCGGGCATTCAGTTGCGAAAGAGAGATGCCTTAAATGTTATCTTCTCAGTCAATCAGTGTACATCTTAATGTCCTAATAAGTAGACAATGCAATGATGTCACCAAATGAGAAATGAAAATGGAAGAGTTTTGCCCATGCATGCCACACACGTTGGACAGTCTTTTTCTATTTAAGTCTAAATTCCAAATAGTCTCTAGAAACTTCTAACCCTATCAGAAATGTACACTCTGTAAGACATACAGGCAGTTATAAAAACAGTCATGTTTAAAGAAGCGGTTCTCAGTCTATTTTTAATATATAAGTGGAATCTCTCTCAAATCATCATTTCCAGAAATCAGAGTGACATTAGGCAGTAAAACTACAGGCTTCTAATATTTCCCATAAGCCAACAGACAATAGCCTCATTCACCATTCACATCGGAAAAGCACAATGTCATGTAATTTATATAAGCCGTAAAGGGAACAGTGGCTTCATGCAGCTTGAGACCAGTTAATGCAAGTCTTGCTAACTCTATTAAATTTCTTAAGGCATGAGAAATATGCTGTCACTACAACTCCTAAATGTATTTATAGAGTGTAGAATTTCAGGAACTGAGCATAACAATATATGACCATTCTTTCTCTATAAGGAATAGGCAAAATAGTTCGTGTATTTGTATTAAAATTTACAAGATAATATAGTTTAGTTCCCTGTGTTAGCAATTTTCAACAAGATAGCAGAATAGTCACCTTGGAAAAACTGGCATTATTTCCATATATTTTCACATGCCAATATCTAAAAAGAATCAAAACGTCTTAAGCTTGTATATGAATGCAGAGAACAAAATGAAAAAAACAGTTACAATCTGGAAAGTCATGGAAAAACTTTCAGTCAAAATAGCCCAGTAAAGAAGCACAAATCAAGACACTAAACCCTGTCTGCCTAACTATCCATGTTTTCACTCTATAAAGACATAATTTTCTAACCATGCAGAATTCAAATGGCTTATAAAACAGTATCACCCACTGATCAGTCTCACATCTCTCATTTTTAAAACTGACATTCACATTTATCTACATGCAAAAGCTTTTTTCCCATGAGATCTCAATGCCTTGGAAAGCTCAAAGGAAGCTAGATAAAATGTGCAGTTAAAACCCCTAGTTTATTTTTAGGAAAAACTGAAGTTGAAAATAAATTCATTCATTCATAAATGTTGCCTGTACATGAGACCAAGTCTTGTATTAGTCTATTGGCTGCAACCCAAAATAAATTCTCTCCAGCTATACCTTGCTGACTTCACTAGCATAAACGAAACTTTAAAACTCACAGGTGTCGAATAACTTTAATAAAAGTAAGTGGTTCATTTCTTATTGTATTGCACACCGCAGCGAAGAGAGTTGCGGCATGCAGGGCTTGGGGAGGCGTCTTTCTCCCAGGTTAATGCGTGGATGCGGGTGGGGGCTTGGGGCAGTGATAGAAAACGGGAAGAGGCCTTATGGAGCAGGTCTTTTCCCAAGATACTAAACCAAAAGAGGAAATTCAATGGAAACAAGCATTGGGGGTGGGGAGTCCATATCAAATCCTAAAAACTTGCACTTTAAATAGTGGAAGTGGGTCAAATATCTGTCGGTATGTCTGCCCAAGAATAAATAAAACTGCAGAGGGAAAATTATACATTACAAGAAAAAGCAACTGCTTAGTTGGCCACAAAAATACCCGTGGCTCTTCTAAGAACAATCTTCCTTTTTCCATTCTGGAGGCCCGGGCGGTGCGCAGCCTCCTTTCGAGGGGTCACTGTAAGGCGCGTCACCCTTGGATGACATGTCCGCAGAAGCAAAACATTTTGGGTTCCTCTAACCCTTGCAGCCCGCCCTTCCCCTCTGCCCCCTTTAATTCTACAGGAGGTCCTCGTATCACGTCAGATGGCAGATTCCTTAGTTACTTTTTCGTCTACGAAATATACTGAGAACATTTTCTGCGCTCTTAAAAATAAAGAGGGTGAGTTACTAAAAAGGAAAAAAAAAAAAAAAGGCACCATTCAAATATAACCCCGAGATCCAAGAACAACTCCACAGGCAACGGTGACAGTGTGCAAAGTCAACATTTCCGCGGCATACCAGTACCTTCCAAGGTGTGGGTCCCGGGAGCGCTCGTTCGGCCGGGCCGGGGTCCGGGGCTGAGCCGCGACTCCTGTCACTCCTTCTTTCACAGGAATGGAAAACACGTTTTCCCCATTCTGCAAGCCCTCTCCTTTTTATAACGCTCCGCACCGCCCCAAAGTGAGGTTCACCTCTCGCCGGGGAAAAGGAGAAAGCCGCGCACACATAGCCCAGCGCCGACTGGCAGTGCTCCCGGGCGCCTCGAGGGGCGAAGTGAAGACAAACCGGTTTATTCTGCCAGAGCGGCCGGAGTCCCCGCCGCGGCCTCGCCGAGGGGAGGGGCGCGCGCGCGGGGGCGGCGGGGGCCTTACGCGGGGGCGGCGGGGGCCTTACGCGGGGGTGGCGGGGGACTTACGTGCGGGCCTGGCCGCGCGCGGGCCGGGGGCCGCGCTCACGCTCCGCGCCCCGCGCCGCCCCCGTCACGCCCTCGCCGCCGAGCGCGAGGGTTCCCGGCAGCCGCTCCTCGCCCGCGCTCGGGGCGGTGCAAGGTGGACCCGGGGGCCGCGCAGCTCCGAGCGGAGCCCGAGCGCCAGGGGGCGGCGGCCGCGGCAGGTTCCGCCCGCGGGCGGGGGAGAAGTTCGCGCCCTCGCGGGTCCGCGCGGCCCGGCCGCGCTCCTCGGACACTCGCGGGCCCCGGGGGACTCCCGGCCGCGCGCTCCCCGGCTCTCCGAGCCGCGGCGTGGCCCGAGCGGGGGCTCAGGTGCGGCGGCCGCGGGCGTCGGGTCCCCGCTCTGCGCGACGCGCGCGGTCCCCAAGCGCGGCTTCCGCGCCCCGGCCGTCACTCCGAGCACAGAAAGGGAGAAGTGGCCCCGCGGGGTGGGACGGGCGCGCCTGGCGGGGGCGGCGGAGCGGGAGAGCCGCGCGGAGCGGGGCGCAGCTCCCCGGCGGGGAGGGGACAAGGCCGAGCCCAGGGCGCACGCCCGAGAGCCCCAGGGCGCGCGCGGGCGTCGGGGTGTCCGGGCGGCGGCTGCGCGCTCCCCACCTCGAGAGTCCCTGCTCGGGCCCCTCCACCAAGCTCCGGGCCATTGCTTTACTTTTCTACTCTGTTCGCTTTAAGGCTTTACTTTGCTTTCCTCTCTTCGTCTCTCCCACTACTCTTACCTTCCCGGATCACTAGCTCTTCCATGTAATAATGAAGGAGTATGAACTAGGGGCCGAGAAGATACACATTTTTAGTGGGCTGATGTGCCAGAGCAAATCCATCTGTTCACTGCGGAGAGTCTGCTTGCTCTGCCTTGCTCTTCTTACACAGCAGACGCTTGGCAAAGGGACCTGGACATGCCTCCTGGACCTGAGGAGGAAGAGGGCTCACGCGTGCAAAAGGGTCCCTTCCCACTGGGTATTGTCAGAGTTGATTCACAAAATGCGAGACGCAAAGCTTCGAATGCCAGAGCTGTACACACACAGTTTCTGCTGCGAGCGTGCACAGGCCATATACAGAGCGCTGCAAAAATGATTTCACCTTGATTGGCCGCTGATAGAAAACCACTGGGTGGGAAAAAGAGGTACAGCAGGACTAGTTCAGACAGTTAGAGTTCTGGGCAGAAAGGAAGCTGGCCTGCGGCCATCAAATGCAGAGGCCCGATGCTTGGCGTGTGTTTTCCTTTTGACTTTTATCAGCATTTGTTTTCATGAATAAACAGCAGGATTAATAGAGACATTGAACTATAATATTTAAGGGAGGCTAAAGTTCTTCTGCTGGGCTTTGTGGTATCGTGGGGAGGGAAATGAGACCCAGAGGTGCAGACTGCTTAGAAATAGGTAAGGTGTTTGGACCCAGGTCCCCAGAGTCCCAGTTCAAATGCATCGCTATTCTACCGGATTGTGCCAAAGAAACTTCTCAAATTCCACTCATAGAATTTATTTAAACAACATTATTTCACAGTTCTACGGTTGGGAATCTGGGTGCAACTTAACGTTCTTATAGGGCTTATCAAAATAGGGGTGAAGGCTGTGGTCTCATCTGAAGGTTTGACTGCTTCCAAGTCCTGAGGTAATTTTTCCACTACATCTTTTAAAGCAAACAGAAACCATGAGCCTAAAGGCAAAAAAATACAAATAAGTGCATTAGCCACTGCCCTCTGGAAAAAACAGAACGAATAGGATGTGTTTAGGTTTACAGAGACATTTATTTGAAGGCATTGGCACCCAAGGTTGGGGAGGTGTGAGTCTGAAAGCTGTAAAGTAGCCCAGCAAGTGGGACACCTAAGGAAGAGTGGCCTTACCGAGGGGAAGGCAGTCTGGGGCCAGAACTCCTTGTTCAGGAAGGCAGACTATTCTTTTGGGCCTTCATGTGACTGCTTGTGGCTCATCCAGAGTGAAAGATGATCTACAAAATTCAGAGTCTACTGATTTGTAAAATAGTTTTTATTTAAGATTAGTGCTAATGTACTTTTTTCATTGACAAATTATATATATATATGTATGTGTATATATATATATATATATATATATATATATATGGGTTACAATATATTTTGATGTATGTGTGTGTACACAATAATCAAATCAAGCTAAAAAGAGTGCAGTACATATGATTACGTTTATAGTGAGGACTTGGTACAGGTGCACAGTGCATCGTACTTCTTGTTCTCATCCCCTAGCCCTCCCCTTTCTCCCTGCTCCTTCCCACTCTTAACCCCTTCCCACTTCCAAAAGCTGTCTTTTCCACATCACTCCCCCTTTAATTCTTTTATTTTCTATTCCCTTTCCCTCATCTCCTGCCACCTTCTGCTCTCCCCATCTTTTTGAAAAAGATCGCCCTACTTCCTAGTTAGTGGTCTTCTATTTTACCACATAAATACATACATATGTATTTAAGTTTCTCATCTGAGAATCCTCTAATATTTAAACTTCTGTGTCTGATTTATTTCACTTAACATTGTTACCATGTTGTGCAAATGATCTCAAAACTGCATCCTATTTAATTGGAACCCTTTTGACCAAAAGTTCTCAATTCCACCAGACTCCCAACCAATGGGAACCCCTATTCTATGAGTTCAACTGTTTTATATTCCACACATTAGATCATGTGGCTTTTCTTTTTTGTTAGTTTGTTTTGTTCACTAACAGCTGAGGGGATAAAGAAAATGTAATATATATACCTAAAGGAATGGTATTTAGCCTTACAGAAGAAATTCTAAGTGTGTATGTGTGCATGTGCATGTGCGCGTGTGTGTGTAGTATGGGGACTGAAATTAGGCCTTCACACTGAGCTACATCTCCAGGCCTATTTAAAAATTTTATGTTAAGACAGGGTCATGTTAAGTTACTAAATTGCCCAGGATGAGCTTAAACTTGTGTGCCTCCCAGATGGCTGATTAGACGTGCACATCACAATCCTTGGCAGAAATTGTCATTTTGACAAGCCTAATGAATCTGCAGGACATTATGCAAAGCCAGCCAATTTCAATATTAATTTCATCCCAAGACACCCTCACAGAAAGACCTATAATGTCTGACCAAACATCTGAGTACCAGGGCTGGGCCAAATTAACATGTACATTTAACTACCACATTAACCAAGCAAATTCACATTCCTCTAGAAGATAGGCTATATTAACATAACATAAATCGCATGTATATGTTTCTATATAACCGTATAAATCACAGTTAAAAATCTTGCAGTGGTCTGTGCCTGTCGTTCAGGATATTAGTGATGGTATATTTTGACAGCTCTGTCCTCGAATTAAAGATTTGTTCATTATCTTTGAAAGAGCACGTTAGAGAATGGAGTGTATGGTAGAAAGTACATGATCTTTTAATACAACACAATTGACTTCAGGGCTGGAGGTACAGCTCAGTGGGCTAAGTGCTTGCCGCTAAGCACTACGGCCCTGAGTTCGATCCCCGATCCCGGAAAAAAAAAAAAAAAAAAAAAAAGAATTGACTTCAAAAAGTGGCCCTGTAATTTATAGGCACTGTGGACTCTAGCAGTTGATTATGTGTATTTAAGCCTGATTTGTAAAATAAGAATAATATTCCTTATAATATGTAATATTAATTATGTGATTTTTAATTAATATGTAATTTAAATTCAGACTCAGTGAGCGAGGGACACAAAACCCTGAGTATACTTCCTGGAATTTGGTACTATCAGTTGCCACGTTTCATATCATCCTAAAACTGAAAGTGCCAGGACCACATTCCTTCACATGCAGGAATCTTCTGACCACATTCCAGGCAAAATGAACATTGGGCATCTGTTTGAATTCCTTGACATTGATGAACACTCAACTATGAGAAACTTCCTCTTGCTGAGGATTAAATCAAACATTCATGCCATCAACATCCCAATTAAGAACAAGGACATTCTATCTTCCACAATAAGTCTTTCAGATATCTGAAGACAGCCATCATCGTCCCCTCAGTCTTCCTTTATTCAGTGTTCACAGCCTAGTGATTTTTAACCATTCAAGGTCTGGCTGCCCACTACATGTCTGACTGCCCTTTCCTACCTACGTGTGAGTCAATACCAGGCCTCTTCAGAAAGTACTTGCAGTGGATTCCACACCTCCACCTTCATAACTGAACTGTATATTACCACTGGGTAAATAAAAGTTCATATTGACTTAGAGAGCAGCCATGTAAAATATGTATAGCAGAAGTAGACACAGGTAAAAGCTGGTTTTCTACCATGTGCCAGAGAGTACATACATTTTATCCTACAAATCAAGGTGTTCCAGAAATGTATACTTCAACACAATCAAAGTTCTTGTTTTAATCTCCTATTCTTTAATCAGTTCAAGTCCTTCTATTTCACTAGTTTTTTTGTTTTTGTTTTCTAGCAGGGAGGGTAGTAGAACACTATTATTTGACTTAACTGTGTCAGTCAGTATTAACCCGCCCAGTCCCTGGTCTGATCCTGATCCATACAGGATGTCACTCCAGTCAGTGAACCTGTCCTAGGCTCTCTCTTGTCCCCCCGTGGTCCATCACAGTCTTTTCAACCTTGTCCGTCCAAGCAGCCCTTCTCTCTGGATCTCTGTGTAAGAGGCAGGGTACAGGGTCCTCAAGTCATTCACAGCTCCCAGATCTCACAAACTACATCTGTGTCACCTCATCCTTTCTGTCTTACATCTTAAACCATTTCAAAAGGATCTTCCATTTAAGAAGGGAGACAGCTTTCCTTCCTCTGCTATATCTTAATGTTTATATGTCCTTCAAATCCCTTAGGTTTCCACAGTGTTAAGAGATATGAAAATCAAATTCAGACATTTAAAATACTTTCTGTTCCCTCCTTGACCCCAACACTCCCAGAAGCTATAAACGCACACCAGGTAGAAGTTTGACTATGGAGAAGAGGAAGGGAAAATAAATTGGGGAGAGGCAAAAACTGTAATCTCTTAAAATTATCATGGTTCCACAAATTCAAAGCTTCTGCAAATAATGATTATTCTTATCTTGAAGATAGGAAATTAAAGTTAAAAATGGTTAAATAGTTTACTTTATATCATACAAGGAACAAAGGCCCCTAGTCCTATGCTAGCTTCTAAGTGATTTCCAATACCATGGTTTCCTTTGCAGCCTTCCCTCTCTGTTAAATTCAAATCTTTGCATGGGAATGCTCAGACATCTCATTCTACACTGTTGCATAAATTCTCTGAATCCGTACTCCAGAAAACTGGTGTGTGTGTGTGTATATATATATATATATATATATATATATATATATATATTTGCATTCAGTTCCATGTATGTTTCCAAAAATTCTTTGGAAATCTGATTCATTAACGTTAACAAGCTTTTACAATCTTTTGTTACATATGAAAGTAGTATGCTATTTCCTATAGTTGGATAGTTGGGTCAGGTAACAGTGTCGCTATGGAATATAAGTGCCCCTCTTTCCAGGGACCGTGATCTACCGTTCATCTACACCTTCAACCATTCGGTAGGGTTCTTGCTCTATTCTCCTCTCCTATGTTTTTGCAAATGGAACCCCCAATTAACACGAGAGATTAGATACAAAGAAATTATATTGTCCTGATCTGTTAACGTCAACATTCTAGGTATCAAATCATGGAAGATGTGACTTGTTGATGTGAGCTTGCTGATTTTCAGTCACTCCTCACTCTTTTTAAGGGCCACAAAGGCAGCTTTTATTTTGCTTCTATTTTCCATGAATCCTCCTTTCCTGTGAGAAAATCAAAACAAATTGTATATTATTTTAAAGCTCATAGGACAGGTATTATAACCCCAGTTCTTACAGTTTGGTGATGAATATAGGCTTCTAGGAACTTCATGTACTGAAATTTTTTTCTGCACCGGAAGTTCTCCAGTCTTTCCTGAATTAGGAGACTAATCATTAACTAACATTTTATAAATGTTACTGTTGACAATAATCACCACCACTTTTACTTTTTCCTCTGTATATAACACTTTATTAAGATAATTACCTATAATACCTCTTTAGTTTCATACCAACCATACAGACACAGGGACCTGGTCCAAAAGACGTCAGGCAATCAGGATTATAGCTCAGCTTTTTTTCTTACTGCAACCCTATTTGTTTATACACAAGCCTAGTCCAGTGGTACTTGCCAGAAATACTTATACAAAGGTTCCAAAAGTCATTCTTGTCAAGAGAAATACAAGGAAAAAAGATATGGATCTAAAATCTAGGTTTCTCTGCTATTTTATTATCCTAGCCTTTATCAGTTGGGTGAGTGCTACTTCATAATTCTGAGTATCTATGCACTGACTTTGAAAGCTTTATGGTCTGGAAAACTTGGATACACTAACGATTCAAAAAATCAAACATAGTATAATCCCTTGAATTCAATGGGTTAGATCCAGACAGTTATGGCACAGCAGAGAGGTTCAGACTGGGTGAAGCACATCCAAGTGCCTGCATAGAAGTACAAGGAGAATGGACAGGCCAGATCTGAGAGGGAAAGAAGGAGTGAAGTCTAAGGGTGTACAAGAGGCCAGGGTAGGTGCCCTGTGGGCAGCACAGCAAGCACAGGACTTTGTAAGATGAATTAATGAAGGAAATGACAACATGTCATCGTGAAATATGCCACATCGTATAAAGATTGTTTTGAGCTAAAGGCAGTTAGAAGAAGAAAACACAAACAGCTCTTTGTCCTCCTATTTGCTTAACAGCCAGGCACAAATCTATTTTTATAAAGGTTTTATCTCTCAATTCTCCCACATCAAGAGGAAGAATATAGCTATTATCACCACAGATGGGAGATGAGTACCAAGATGGGTCTATATGAGTTTTATCAAAATCATCTTATCCTTCATTAATTTCCCCCCAAGTATCTGCTTTCCTACAGTTTACTGTTCCAAGGACCCAAACCTCTTACCCTTTGCTCATGTTTTCTGTACAAATTTATCGCCTTTTGTTGAGATGACATATAATCCCCCAAATCCAACCACCTCTTTGAATTATCACTTATCTTTGATCTCTTCTATATATATATATGCATGTTATATGCACACACCAATCATGGTTTTTTTTTTCCCTGCAGACCTGAACCACAGCCTCAGAGGGTAGTGGGAAAATTTTATTTCCTCCCCTACAGAAGTCACTGGAAGTGTTTGAATAGACAAGGAATGACCTGACGCGTGTGGGAAATGTACTCTAAGGAAGGGAAATGCAGAGAAGGGAAACTTTTCTGCACGCGGTTGAATAATCCAGGTAAGACAACAGTGAGTGCTATTCACTAGGGAGGTGGAAATGGGAGTAGCAACAAGTTACTGGGCTTGGGAGTAAGGGTAATGGGTAGCGCATACTCTGGCCCATCTTCAGGGGAAATACAGTGTGAATCGCAAATCAGACCGGCCTCTGGTGAGCAAGAGAGCAACCTCCTGCAGACTCTCTTTGGACTTTGGACTTATGTGATGTTGGCTTTTCATAATTCTGCAGACGGCCTTGAGTCATAGACTGTGACATTAGCTCTTCTTTGTCTCCCACCTGGTGACCCACCTTACAGATATTGGACTGCTCAGCACCCTTGGACACATGAACCCATTTCTTACGATCTCTCTTGCTATCACTTTCTCTCATTCTCTCATTGTCTCACTGTCTTCATCCTGCTTATTGGTTGTTTCTCTGAAGAACACAAACTTATGGGTGGTGACCATTCGGGTGTTTCAGTAACTTGTGTGGAAGGTATTAATGTCCTGCACTGGGTGTTGTTACTAAAGAGGCAGAAAGAAGTGAATAGATTCAGGATATTATTTGGAGATTGAAGCTGTAAGACTTAGGGTAGTTTGAGTGGAGGAGACTGAGGACAGTAGGACCCAGAATTCACCCAGGTTTGAGGCTTGAGCAACTGCATGAACAGGGTAGATAAACAGGGGTAGTTTTGGAGTCAAGAGAACCTGTTAAACATGAATTGCCCACAGAAGTCTAAATAGAGCTATCAAATAAGTAATTGACCCATATATCCAGGGTTGAAAGGTAGATTTAGGAATCATGCACAGGTGGCATTTAATGCTCTAAGAATAATTCCAACTACTGCCCAGATGTACACATAGGGAAGAGAAGTGAGCTGAGATCATGCCCCTAATTTAAAGGGGAAGAAGAAATAGCAAACAGGACCATTAGCTCAGAAGAGTGACTAGTAAACTAGGACAAAAGTAGGAACATATGTCATTACAGAAGCCAAAAGAGGAACATGTTTCAAGAAGAAGGAAGAACTTTGCCATATTAATATTTCTGAGGACAACAGATTAGACACTTGGGAAGGGCAACCTAGAGGTTCTTATTAGCTGTACAGGGGTAGTTATGGTGAAATTGTGGAGTCAGAAGCCATAATGGAATAGCTTGAGAAGAGACATGAGAGAAGCCAATTCCCTGAGCATGATGTCCTCTATTCATCCTTGTTATCACAATCAATAGAATTTCCTTCCTCTTCTTCTTTTCTTCCTCCTTTTCCTCCTCATCCTACACCTCCTCCTTCTTTTCAAATTTGAGATGGATCCTTCATGACCTTACTTATGTGCGTAATCTAAAAAAAGAGAAAGATTCAAACTTACACAATGAGAGTAGAATGGTAGTTACAACAGACTGAGTGAGTGTGGGAGTGGGGAACAGAGAGATGTTGACCAAAGGGTATAAAGTTACAGCTAGACATAGTTATAGCACAACCTGGTAATTATGGTTGATAATAATGTATCGTACATTTCAAAATTGCTAAAAATAAATTTTAAAGGTTGTTACAAAACTAAGTAGATGATGATTAATTTCTTTAATATAATCATTCCACAATATATGCACATATCAAAACATCACAGCATACCTTATTTTATAAATACATGCAATTATTATTCATCAAGTCAAATAAAATTTAAAACAAGATGAGCAATTGGTCATAGGTAACTTTGGCAATAAATTTAGTGCTAAAGTAAAATTGAGCAATGAAGCATAACATTGTTGAAAAGGAGTATAGCAGAGATGGTTTTCCCTTCACAGAGAGATGCAAAATGTTTTCAGATACACATAGATGATTCAAAACATAAGAAGAAACTGATGATGGAGGGCAGAGAGTAATGGCTGCAGTGACGTTCTGGAGAAATGAAGGGAGGGTGGAGACTAGCCCAAAGCTACATGGAGGAGTAGCTGTCCAATAGGGTGCAACACACAATCCTAGAATGGTGGCTGCAAGTGGTCACTGTACTTTGGGATCACTGACATTAAGCAAGACAGTGTACTCATGCTGGTGCTAATGGGTATTTACAGCCTGTTGAAAATCCTTGAGAACAGTGAAAAACTGTTAGAATTAATACAAAAGTGTAAGTGAGCTGGAAGGACAAGAGGTCATAATACACTTTCATAAAAGTTGGTTCAAATCCCACTTATTAGCTGTCAATCATGACCACTATCTCCTGCCATGACTGGGAATGAATGGTTCAATGCCTGTGAAGTATACCCTTAGAAATGACCATTGAAATGAGCGTGAAAAATGGGTTCCTTCTGGTGCCACAGTAAATGATTCTATATCATTATATTCAACTGAAATGCAAAGGAAGGGATAGCTTTCCAGTGCAGTGTGAAAGTATCCTAGGATGACTGGTGTGTTCACATTAATTCATTAAAAGAACTTTCGCCCTGGTTAGTCTTGTAATCACTCAGGTCTCAGGTTCTTATTATAATGAGTAACAAACAGGAATTTCAGCAAGTATTTACTTGCTTTGCTGTGAGCATCCAAATTACTAATTGCTTCACTATTTTGTTTGCCTTTTAAATTTTTTAGTAATGCTACATTCAGCCTTTTGGGAATTTGGAATGAAGGAATTGTCTGGAAGATTTGCCACCTTAAAGCAGCTCTTTTGGGATCTCTTGGTTGTGGCTTTTACTGCCCTCATTTGGGCCTAGAGGCTGGCGTCCATAGTCTCTTTGATTTAGTTTCTCTGGAGAATGTCATCCATTTTTCTACCAGTTGAGGAAGGCTGACTGCCTAAATTTGCAGAGTAACAGTACATCTGTGGGCATAGTTACTCTTTTACACCAATCCTTAAGTTCACACAGCAGCCCTGACTTTAGAGGAACCTTGTACCTCCAGTTTCTGAAGCTATCTGGGTTGATGTGGGGAGTAACTTTGGAAACATTTAGGTTTGACTTTCCTCTACCATACTATTCTTCTTCCCTCCATTAGCATTCAGTTCATACACTGACCTTTTAAGTTGTAGATGTGTCTGAGTGTCATTGAAGATGGAGTTTATTTAAAGATAGACAAACAGACATGATGGTGAGATGTCCCGACCCGCGGGTAGTCAACGGGGACTCTAGACGGGGAGGGTGGAATAAAGAGACAAGAGACACAAGAAATGGAGACAAGACAGGAGTCTGATCAAGTCTCGTTTATTGAGCGGAAAGCTCGGGTTTATATACAGTGCGGAGTGGGGATTGATGTCAGCGGGTAACTAAGCAACGGAGGGAGGTTCAAACATCACGCGAGGGTGGTCAGAGCATCAGGTGATAGCGTGTGACTACATCACGCGATAGCACGTGATTTACAGGAAACTAACCGAAAATGGAAACCAGAACTTAAGATGGCTGGTAATTTACAAAATGGATGCCGACCGCAGGCCTTTCAGCGGTCTCCCACAGTGAGAAACAAGTTTTAAATGGTGCTGTGCATTACATGATTAGAAGAATCCTTTAAGATCTGAGGAATATCTTATAAGATTATGTTTGAGTATTAATCAACTATTAGAAATGTTGGCACCTAGTGAATGTATCCTGATTTTTCAAAGTGAGCTTTAAAAAGTAAGCTATGTTTAAAATTTTAAAGTATGCTAGCTTCTATTATTTTGAGCCAATTAAACTTATACTTTGAGATAGATAATACTTCACCATCTACCATACCTTTAAATTGTGACTTCCTAATGTAGTAATTCTCACACTTTTGACTTAGCATGTTTATATGCTACAATTTTGCCTCTTGTTTATGTAGATACATAAATGTACGAGATATCAGTAGTGAAGGAAGCCAATCTTTAATGCTAGTTATTAGGGCAAAACCATGATGTTCTATTAAATTTTATTATGATACAGTACATGATTCTGAAATAACCAAGTCTTCTTCCAAGTTTATGACAAAAAAAATGAAATCAACAATTCACTCATATTTCTAGTACTGCCAACAAATACCACAAATATTTAATCCATCCAATATATGTATAGTTCACAAATTTCTCCTGTCAATATTTACAGAAAAATACTCTGTAGGTGTCTGAGGCTGCATGTATAGTCTACTTTATTGAGTTTATGAAAGAGAAAATTGAGTTAAGATTTTTAAATCCACATTTTCCTTGGCAAAATACTTTGTTAATATTGTTACTAATTTTCCTTAATAAAATAGCATTTAAAATATTATTTTAAAATCTTAACTGTTTGAAAAGATGTTTTGACACCATGAAAATTTATGGAAATTCCTTTTCAGTGAAAGATTTACATGTTATGAACTTTTTGTCTTGATTATTTTTTTCTCATTGCTGAGACAAAATACCCAATGCCCAAAATGAAGGAAGGAAAGGTTTGTTTAACTTACAATTTGTCAAGATTTCAGTCCATACTTGGCTGGCTCAGAGGCAGAGTGGCACATGGCAGAGGGCAAACATGCATGGCAGCGTAGCACAGCAAAAACAACCAGAGCAAAAGGGAGGAACGGCAGCAAGCAGCCTCTTTCTACCTCCCTTACATTGTAAACAGGCTACCCCGATCCCAGGGGGCGTGTACCACTCACTTAATCTCCATGGCCTCCTCTTCCACAGGCTCAGGATGTATACAAAGTAAGCATCCTGGCTTCCTTCTGAGTCACTCAGCCAAACCTCTGGACTCCCCAAGTTGACACAATGTCAACCATAACATCTTTGAGCATTTTTTTTCTAAAAATTTATGCTTTTATCTGGATCCTTGATCATTCATTTGCTATTTTGTATGCTATTGTCTTTGTCTTTTGTTTAACAGTAGCTTTAGTCATATCTTCTCTTTTCTGGTCACAGAGAAGTGCATTTTATTATTAAAATTGTCTGGAAGAGAAAGAACAATTGGAAACAGCAAAGCACAATCTCAGGACAAGAAGTATGATTGAAACTATCCACATACTCTTTAGATGAGAGAACAGAACGGTTCGAAAAAACAATGAGGAGTTAATTCTATTTGAATTGGTGCACAAAATATAGACCTGTATGAAATTTGGGGGAACAGAGGGCTCAGAGAGTAAGAAACCAAGAAGTCCTAGGCCCTGAAGCCAGCAGAACCAAAGATGCAGTGGAGGCTGCAGTAGGACACAACTTGAAAAAAAGAAGCACAGATACAAACCAGGCTTTGCCAGCCACTCAAATGGTAGCCTTCATCAAAGACTGAATCAAATTCTACAACTATAAACAGGAGTAAATGATGCCCAACTTTTCAATTTTTATTGTTTTTACAGATTTTATTTATAAAATATCTGAGAGACTTGAAACTTAATAACAATCTCACAGTACAATCAAGTTATTTTATGGGAAGAAAGATCCTTTCGGTGAAGAAAGCAAAACTCATTAATAGAATCAGTAGCCAGAGTTACTTCTTCATTTATATCATATCTGATTCTGGTATTCTGTTTAGTGTTTGTCTAGTCACATCCTGGAAATAGTTTGTAGTCAGCATTCCTTGAATTGTGGTATAAAAGATTGTACCATCTCAAATTTTCATGGTTTGGCTGACTCTCAACGGAGTAAGGACACAGACCTTGGACAGTGGAGGTGTGGTGTGATTGCTGGGCACCAGGTCAGCATTGAAGCCTTGGTGCAGACATGCAAGCCAAGTGAACTGGGCATGCTCAGTTCTTCGAGGCCATCGACAAACAACCTTTGCTGAGTTCTATATAAATAAGTCTTGTATCTTGTTTATAAGAAATTACATAACTCTTGTTCTGATTACTTCTTTATAGTGTCATTTGTGTATTTGCCATCTGCTTTACATACGTATATTTTTTATGATTACTAATTTACTTTAGCAGTGCATTACAAAGTGTCTTTTCAAGTTACAGTTAAAATGATAAATTCATGTTTTATTAACTTTTTAAATGATAGTAAATGTAGATACTATCAATTATCATGTTCACCACTTTGAAGTGTGTGACTTGGTGGCATTATGTGCACTGATCTTGTTACCAGCCCTCACCACTGTCTATCTCCTAATTATACCAAACTGAAACTCTATACCAATTAAACAGTAGTGCCCACTGTCCCTCCCCCAGGCCCCTAGGATTACTTTTATGCTACTTTCTGTCTCCATCTGCCTGTTCTGAGTACTTCCTATTAGTGGAATACAGTATTTGGCTTTCTGTATCTGGCTTACTTCCCCTGGCACAGTGTCTTCAAAGTTTATCCCTGGTGAAACTTATGTCAGATTTTCATTCCTTTTTAAGGTTGTATTATACTATTTTTTTTTTTCAAAAGTTTAATTCTCAGAGGGTTGGGGATGTCCTGTTGGAATCACACACAAGGCTAGTATCTGGCCAGGAAACCCAAAGCTCCTGAAGCAAAGTGAAGGGGAGGGGTCTGATACAAGGCAGCGCTGGCAGGGCCCCGGCTTATTTCTGATACGTCCTTTGTGCTAGCCAGTTCCACCTCTGAGAGCGGGACAAGCGAGTATGCCTATGATAATTTCATCACTTCAGAGTTTAATATTTATCACTGAAATTTTGCTATAAGTGCTTTTTCCTGAATAATGAATGAATGAATGTGTATGTATACACGCTTTTCTAATAGAATAAATTCTACTTTCCTTCCTCACTCTTTTTCATATTTCCATTGGCCAGCATTAAATATTTGAATGAAAACAACAACAACAAAAAAAATGATTGAAATAACTACAAGACTACCAGGTAAGTGGGAGGAAGGCAGAATTTTGGAGAATTAACAGCAAGGAAAATGTTATTTCCAATAAAAAGTTTTCTGTTGTAGACTATTTTAATAAGCCACATAATGAATAATTATGCTGAAAAAGTGGCAATGAAATTAAGAGACAAGAAGGAGGTGCCTTCCATGAAAGCCAGAATTGAAAGTTTCTTTTGAAGCTATAAAATATCATTAATCTTGGAGTGAAGTAAAAACAACCCTCCCTCTGGTTTCACACAGACAGCTGCTAATGGTTAGGTTGTTTCAGGAAAAAAAATATTTTGACATGGAAAATGCTAGTGCATTGGGCACAGGCAGCAATGTGTAGAGTCCAAACTGATGAAGCCAGTGAAATATTTTTAAAAATGAATATCATGGAAAAGGTTTCTTTTATCAGTATATTAAGCAGTGCCAATACTGTTTTTTCTTAATTAACTGGTATTACATTAATAAATGTTATGTTTCTCCATATCATTGTAAAATTAGAGCTAGTATTAAAAAGTCACTCGTGCCGCAAATCAGATTTTTCTTTTTACTAGCAGCTACATATGATATGTTAAATTAATATAGATACTCTTTAAATGCCAAGTACCATTTATGATTTCTGGAATTGCACCCTTAACTTACATATTTCTATTTTTATGTATGATCACTGAGTGAAGTGAAAATCTTTGCCAAAATTAATAAAGTTCACATCCATGAACTATGATCATTTTTATGATTTCCCATGTGAACCCGAATCACAGATCAGAGTTTGCCTTTCCAGATCAATTCTACTCAATAAACTTTCACACATATAATCAAGGCATGGTCATTTTATTTAGTAAGAATTAATTCCAGTGCAACACAAGAGAATTATTTTTTTATTGTTGGTAGGCATTATTTGGGCTTCAGGTTATTTTTTTATGTAAACATAGAACAATATAAAGTCAGATTCTATAAAAATCTAAATTTATTCTTAAAATATACTTGAAGTGACTACTGTCTCCCGAAGGAGACTTTTTCTTTTAGTGAGTCATAAACACAGGACAGAAAATTTTTGGCTGTATTTTGTTTTTAACTCTCAAAGGTAGATTAATGGAGAAATTGGGAATTTAAAAATTTTATTTATTAATATAGTAATAGTCACTGAGTTTTAAGGTATATAGAGCCCAGTAAGGGCTATTAGCTTCTATTTCCTAGAACTTAGACTGATAATTCCTAAGTAAAATACCAAATTTGTATGTGTACTCATATTTAAATCCGTTATTCAACTATATTAATCAACTTTTGGACCATGTACTAGTTTCACTTTTAGATTTTACCGAAAGTTGTAGTATCTATAAAACACCTATTAATTATACAGCCTGATGTAGACAAATGTAACATAAATTACAGTAATTATTATTGCCAAGAAAATTATTATAATTAATTTTTGTCATGTGAATTTGCCTTCCAGCCACCAGCATCTGTCACAACAATAAAGAATGAAATACAATGTTTCTAGAAAGTTCTTATTCTTTTGTATGAATATAAATTCCTCTCTAAAAAGGTAACTCTCTTTTCTTCAAATCAAATGTGTCCTGAGTTTCTGTCTAACATTACAGATAATTTAGTAATACAGTCAAACTATACTTTTATGTTTGGCCATATTTCACTTTTTTCTTAATTATTTATGTATTCTCTTATCTTAATATGCCAAATAATGATACATTAACATTCATATTCTGCTTAGATTAGCAAACTATATAGCATATCATAAGCTATGAGCTCTGTGATCGTATCTGGTTTGAATGTATTTAATACGGAAGAGTACATTTTCATGACTTGAGTTACTGATTGAATTTAATTAGAATCATAAAACTAACATTTTTGGCAAAAACACTTGGCACTACAATACTATAGCCAAGAAAGTATAGTGTAAGAAAGTATAGTATGAATGAAAGAAACACTAATTTTGGAGCCAAAAGGAATGTGGACCCTTACTATAGTTTTAGAGAAGGAACACTGAGTCTGGCCTGCTCCTTGGGATATTAAGGCAGGGCCGTCTCAGGAATCCTATGAATATCCATCATCAATGCTCTCTAACAGAATTTGAACACTTAGTTACAGTAAAATTGGAAATACAGCAGCACCTATTCTGTATACGGTTTGTATCACTTTAAATAATAGGTGGAGAAATGTCTTAAGTATTGCAAAGTGTTAAGCAAGTTTTTGTCATTATTGAATCTCTTCCTTGGAATTTAAATTATTTTCAGATTTCTTGTTTCAAGACATAAGGGGTAAAGTACCCTCCACATCTGATGAGGAAAACACTCATAATGTTGAAACGTAATAAATAAGGGAGCCTCAAAATCCTAGCCACTGTGAGAGAATACACGCAGGAGATCTCAGACAGAATTGGAAAATCACAGAATTTTTTCAAAGCAAGTATAACCTTCCAAAGCCAAAGCTAATATCCTGTTGTTTCAAACAACTAGATTGGGCTAGACTGGATGTCTCTGAAGCACTTGAACTCCACTGGCATCAAGTCCTGAAAAAGGAGGTAAGACTAGATGAGGAAATGTAAAATCAGAGCATCTTTGCCAGAAGCAACCCACTGACCTGGCAGCAAGGTGGAAAAACTTTCAACATAAAGCACTCCTACGGCTGTCCAATTGCATGAAGCAAGATGAAGACGTATGTGCATATGCATGCAGATACTCACTCCTTTTGTCATATGAATTTTTTTCTCTTGAGCTATGGAAACTTCTAGGACACCAGCTAAAGCATAACCTCAACAATAAGCTAAAAATGGATCAGAGGCATCAGTTCATGTGTATCACACAGGGACAGCATTCACAGCTTGAGCCTACACAAATTAAAGACTGTTGGACAAAAATCTTAAAATCCTAGAAGAGCAGAAAAGATGCCAGAATGAACATAATGACCAGTTTTCAACCCGAATGTAGTATCTATGCAAAGAAAAATTATGTGTACAGAAAATTAGGGACCAAAATGATCAATAGAGACTAATTGGAAGTGAGCCAGAGGTTGGATAGAATAGTTATAAATTTCAAAGGGGTACTGTAAATATTTCTAAAAGTTAGAATGAATTTGTTCAAATGAACAAAAATTTGTATCCATGAATAAAGATATATGAGTGGGGAAATGGAGATAGCCAAAAATTCTCAACTAAAGATGCCACAAATGAACAAAGAAAGTCACGATAAACTCAAGTGCACACTTTAGATGGCATAAAAGAAAAATGAGTGTACTTGAAAATCGATGGATAAAAATTACCCCATCTGACTAAGAAAAGGATGAGAAGATTAGAGAAAAATGAAAAAAGTCACCACACTATAGAGTGGTACAACATATGTAAGAACACATCTGGAAGAGGAGGGCCGAGGCAAATGGACAGATATCAACAATTTGAAAAATCATGGCATAAAATATTCTAAATTTATTGAAAAGCATAAGCACAAACCTAAGAAGCACTATGAAACCCAAGAAAAAGAGAAAGTCATACTCAGCCATATCAAGTTCCCCAAAAGGAAACCCAAAAATTTAGAAAACAGGATGAGAAAATTGATGTTTCTTACAGAGAACGGTAACACTACGATTGACGATACATCATCAGAAGCTGCCGAGGCTGGACAATCTCGGAAAGACTCACTGGAAATACTAAAAGAAAAAAACTATTATTCAAGATATCTATGGATCAGGGAAATTACTCTCCTAAAGTTAGAGACATATTTAGACTTTAAAAAGGGAGAGATTTAATGCTAGTGTAACTATGCTCTTTAGAATGTGATAAAGGACTTTGGGGTAAGGCAAGGAGCCCAGTATGGAAATTCATTTCTGTTGCCTCAGCCTCCCGGTTGGTGGAATTATACACACATACTACAATGCTTGGCTTGAATTAGAGTTTTGTTGTTGATTTGAAAGAGTTCATATTTAATATATATTTAGTATTCAATCTAAGTATTAAATTTATCGTGAACCTTTTTCATAATAGTCCTTTTGCATCATTTTAATATCTGTAGAACTTACAGTAAGTCCTACATTGATAACCTGTGTTTTATCTCTTTTTTATTGATCAGATCAGATGGATTTATTAATTTTATCACAATTTTCAAAAAGCCACCTCCTTGTTTCACTTATTTTCTCTGTTGTTGTATTTTGTTCTATTTTATTGTTTTCACTCTTTTTTGTTCCTTTTATTTAGACAAGGGTTTAATTTTAAATTATTTCTTTAGCTTCTTACATTGGAAGTTTATATCATGGGTTCCAAATCTTTTGTTTGGTTTTGTTTTAACATAAACATTAAATGCTAAATACTTAGTTTCATTTATTTTTGATATATCATGTCTTCATTATCATTCATTTCAAAGTGTTCTCTAATTCTTTTATTTTTTGGCAGATGGACTATTTACAATTATGCTGTTTAACTTCCAAATGTTTGGGGGAATTTCCAGAGAGGTCTCTGTTTTGAATTTAAACTTAATTTTGTTGTTGTCAGAAAAGACATTTTGCATGTCTTCAGTTCTTTTGCACTTATTAGACCTGTACAACCTAGGAGCTATGTTGGTAAATATTTCACAATAGCTTGGAAAGATTGTGTATGGTGCCCTTGCCCAGTGTCTTTTATCTTGGGCAATTGGTTGATAGTGTCCAAATCTATATATTTCCTGATCTTTTGCTTGTTTACTTGAAAACAGCATCATGCTATGTAGTTCAGGCTGGCCTTGATCTCACTATGTAGTCTAGGCTATCCTCAAAATTGCAGCAATCCTCCTGCTTCAGCCTCCTGAGGGTTGGGATTATAAACATGTACCACTATGCCCTAAATATTTCATGGTTTTCTGTCTATTTCCTTTATCAAATACTGAGTGAGAAGTATTTAAATCTTCTTTGGACTATAAATAGTACTATGCTCCCTTAATTTCTACCAAATTTGGGAGTTCTACTATTAGATTCATATAAATGTATAATTATGCATTTTCTTATTGTATTGACTTTTTTGAATTAATGTAATGCTGGTGTTTTCTGTGGGAATATCCCTTGGCTAGAAGATTGTGTTGCATTAACACAGTAGCTTTCTAAGGCCTAGTCTTTGAATGTACAGTCTTTTCAAGAGTTTTTCTTTCAAACTATTTAGTTCTTTGTATCCAATGTGTCTCTCTTGAGTAGCAGAGTAAAGTCTTCCTTGCAAATGCAGTTTGACATTCTCTTCCTTTCATTTTGTGTTTAGTCAATTCACATATAGAGGTATTATTTATAATGTAGGTTTTAAGTCTGAGATTTTGCAGGTTTTTAAAATTTTTGTTTCATTTCTGTTTTGTTTCCCCATCTCTTTTCCTATTTTCTTTTGGGTTAAACAAGTATTTAGCGGTAAATCATTATAAATCTTGTACCGACATTTTAAATGTTCTTTATAAATTCATAAGTTGTTGCCCTAGGATTATATCATACAACTTTAAGATATTAAAATCTATTTAATTAATATTAAATTCTATTTAGTTAAAGATAGAAAATTATTGAAAGCACAGTTCTGTTTATCCTTCCATTCTTTGGTTTTCATTATATACATTATAATCACAATATAGTAATACATATAAAACTTGCTGCCATTCTCAGAAGCTTAGGCAGGACAATTTTAGCTCAGCCTTGCAACTTGGGCACTTAGCAAGAGCCAGGGAATGTAGTTCAGTGCAAATGCTAAGAGTTCAATCTTAAATACCAAATAATAATAATAGTAATAATAACAATAATAACAATCTGATTAGAAGATAAATACAAAAACTTAATCATAGCTTTATGACAATTAAAAAATTAAATTTGTAGTCAAAATGCTTTACACAAAGAAAATTCTGGACCTGTACATTTTGTGGACAATTCTCATCCAGCATTAAAAAGAGGTATCAGTGAGTCCACGCTGTGCCTCCCTGACCACTGTATGAGGCAGGCAGAACCCCAGGCACCCTCTGGGGCCTCAGTGGCTACTCACCAGACCCATAGTGTGCCTGCAGGGGCTGGGCTGAACCCTGGACATCTTCAGGAAGCCCAGTGAGCCACCCCAGAGCTTCCTTCACTAATGTGTGAGGCACGTGGAGCTCTGGACAACTGCTGGGGCCTTGGTGGTCACTCCCAGAACAACCCCCAACACCCCCCCAGGAGCTCAGCTGGAGCCTGGACAGAGTCAGAGGCCTTGGGGAGTCCACCCTCACCCCTCCTCTGCTAGTGTGGAAAGCAGGCTCTGCCTGGTCAATATCTGAAGCCTCAGTAAACACGACCTGCATTCCCCCCTACTCTTGTGGAAGCTTGGCAGACCCCAGATAGCTTCAGGAACTCCAGTGAACCTCCCTCACCCTTTCCACAAATGCCTGGGAGCCAACTAAATGTAAGAAAGTTCAGGAGCATCTGGGACCCCACCTTGCCACCAATTACCAGCACAGGAGCTGCACTGAGCACTGTGGATGTTCAGACACTCGCCCTGCCACTCATACCCAATCGGGAAAGTGAGGCAGCACTCCAGAGAACCTCTGGATCTTCAAAAATGACAAGATGAGGAAAATGCAATGCCAGACCCCACACCACCCAGAACAAGTCCAGGAGACATCAACACAGAAGAGCCTGGAATGACAGCAACTGAAGTATGAAACAACTCCATCAGGCCATAGAAGATATCAGATCAGAAATGTCTCAGGTAAAAAAAGAAATGACAATAATAAGGAAAGAAGTGTTCAGCATATCCAAAGATGACGTCAATAACAAAATAGAAGACCATAAACAACTCATGGAAACCTTGAGTGAACAATATAGAAAAGAAGTAGAATGAATAAAACAGGTACAAACAAATGTCCAGGAAATTAAAAATTCCATTGAAAGCTGGCAAAACCACCTGAACGAAGCTGAAGATAGAATTTCAGACATTGAAGACACCATTGCCACTAATGAATGTGAAAGGAAGGATCTCTTAAAAACAACAAGGAACCAGGAAATAACAATTCAACAGCTGCAAGATGAAGCAAATAAAAACAATGTCAGATTAATAGATATCAATGAAACAGCAGGTGTCAGCACAAATGACATAAAAAGACTATTTGCAGAAATAATAGCAGAAAATTTCCCAGGCATGGAAAGGAGTCAGACATACAGATAAGTGAAGCATATAAAACTCCATTTAATCATTGCCAAAATAAATCTACACCCAGACATATAGGGATCAAGAACCCAGAAACTCAACAAAAGATCAGAATATTAAAAGCTGTTAGAGAAAAGAAACAGATCACGTACAAAGGAAAATCCATCAGAATCACGCCAGATTTCTCAACACAAAGCATCAAGACAAGAAGAGTTTGGAGTGAAGTATTTCAGGTACTGAAAGAAAACAACTTCCAACTCAGATTGATGTATCTTGCAAAACTATCCTTCAAATTTAATGTAGAAATAAAGTATTTTCATGATAAAGAACGACTGAAGAAATTCATGAGCACCAACCCAATCCTACAAAGAGTAATAAAAGATATTCTAGAAAGAGATAAAACAGACCACAACTTCAAGAACAATGACAATGGAGATGAGGGAGGAGAAAATTGTTTGATTAATTGTCCATGCCTTTATTTGTATAACAGTAACAAATGCAAAGATAACATTATGTAATACAGCAACCATTACTAATTCCCTACTATCTTCTCTATAATTTTGTATTTCCTTTATTGTTTTTGTGTTATTCTGGTTTATGTCTGTTTGGTTGTTGATATATTTCCATTCTTTTGTCTTAAAAAAAAAAAAAGAACAACAACAGAAAGGAACTTCCAAGCAGAGCAAGCAATTAAACAGAGGGAAAAAAGAGGATCCAACAGCAGGAAAATAACATGACAAAGATAAGCCAGTACATATCAGTTATAACCATCAATGTAAATGGTCTCAATGCACCAACTAAAGGAAGCAGACTAGCAGAGTGGATCAGGAGACAAAAGCCAACTATATGCTATATACAAGAAACACATTTAACTCAAAAGGAATTTCATAGACTCAAAATTAAAGTATGGAAAACAATACTCCAGGTGACAGGAACCCAGAAAAAAGTAGGTGTAGCTATTCCGTTTGTAGATAACATGAACTTCAAACCAAGAAAAATCAAAAGAGATAAAGAAGGTCACTACATACTTGTGAAGGGAAAGCTGCAAGAGGAAGAGATAACAATCATAAACATCTAGCACCAAATATAGGATTACCCAACTATATAAGACAAATTTTAACAGACATAAAAATGAAATAAGCAGCAACACAATCATAACAGAGTACTTTAACACCATTGTCACAAAGAGATAGATCAACTAGACAAAAAATCAGGAAAGAAATAACAGAACTTAACCAAACTTGTGAATATATGGAATTTGTAGACCATTACAGAGTGTTCCATCCAACAGCATCAAAATGCACATTATTCTCAGCTGTACATGGGACATTCTCTAAAATAGACCATATACTAGTACATAGAACATGTTTAAGTAAATGCAAAGGAATTGAAATTATTCCATGTGTACTATCAGACCATAGTGAATTGAAATTAGAATTTAATGACAAAAGAAAACTCAAAGACTCCATAAACAGTTGGAAATTAAGTAACATCCTCCTGAACAACTAATGGGTCACAGATGAAATCAAAGTAAAAATTAAACACTATTTACAATCAAATGAAAATACACATACAACCTAAGGAAACCTGTGGGACATAATGAAAGCAGTCCTCAGAGGGAAATTTATAGTGGTGAATTTCCACATCAGGAAACCAGAACAAGCACAAATAAACAATCTTATGTTGCACTTCAAGTTCCTAGAAAAAGAAGAGTAAGTCAAACCCAGAGCCCATAGAAGACAGGAAATTATAAAACTCAGGGAGGAAATTAATGCAATGGAGGCTAAAAAAATAGTACAAAGAATTAATGAAACAAACAGTTGTTTCTTTGAAATAATAAACAAAATAGATAAACCCCTAGCCAACTTTAACAAAAACAGGAAAGAAAAAATGAATACACACAATAAGGAATGAAAGGGGTGAAATCACTACAGGTCCTGAAGAAATGCAGAATATCATCAATACCTATTTTGAAAATCTTTACTCTCATAGGATGGAAAACACAGAGCAAATGAACAGATTTCTAGATACATATGAATTACCAAAGCTGAATGAAGATGTAAAAATTCTGAATAACTGAATATCAGCCAGTGAAATTGAGAATGTAGTACAAAAATCGGCAATGAAGAAAAGCCCAGGTCCTGATGGACACACAGCTGAATTTTACAAGAAATTTAAAGAAGATTTAACACCAATTCTACTCAAACTCTTCAATGAAATTGAAAGGGAAGGAATTCTCCCCAACTCATTCCTAGAGGCAAGTATTATCCAGATACCAGAGCCAGAGAAAGACCCAACCAAAAAAGAGAACTATAGACCAATCTCTGTAATGAATATAGATGCAAAAATTCTCAATAAAGTACTAGCAAACAGAATGCAACAAATCATCAAGAAGATTATATACCATGACCAAGTGGGATTCATACCAGGAATGCAGGTATAGTTCAATATATTCAAATCAATCAATGTAATACACCAGGTCAATAGAGCCAAAGACAAAATCACATGATCATCTCCATCAATGCAGAAGAAGCCTTCAATAAAGTCCAACACTCATTCATGATAAAAACCATAAAGAAAACAGGAATAGATGGCCTTTACTGATCAAATCCATTTTTGATAAACCAACAGCTAACATCATACTGAATGGTCAAATTTGAAAAGTTTCACTTTAAAATCAGGAACAAGACAAGGCTGCCCACTGTCACCACTCCTATTCAATAAAGTTCTGGAAATATTAGCTAGAGCAATTAGACAAGAGAGAGAAATAAAAGGAATAAGGATAGGAAAGGAAGAAGTGGAATTAGCATTATTTGCAGAGGACATGATACTCTACACAGAAGTCCCCAAAACTCCACCAAAAATCTCATGGATTTAATAACCAAATTCAGTAGCGTAGCTGGATACAAAGTTAACACCCAAAAATCAATAGCATTCCTGTATACAAGCAACAAACACACTGAGAGACAAAATAGGGAAATCACATCCTTCACAATAACATCTAAAAACATGAAATACTTAGGAATCAATCTAACAAAAGAAGTAAAAGATCTATACAGTGAAAATTATTGTGCTCTGAAAAGAGATTGCAGAGGATATCACAAAATGGAAAGATATTCCTTGCTCATGGATAGGAAGAACCAACATTGTAAAAATGGCCATACTCCAAAAATTGTTGTACAGATTCAAAGCAATCCCAATTAAAATACCATTAGTATATCCCACAGATCTAGAGAAAACATTCCTAAAGTTCATCTGGAACCAGAAAAGTCCTAGAATAGGAACAGCAACCCTGGGAAACAAAGGAAAGGCAGGAGGCATCACAATTCCTGACTTGAAATTATATTACAAAGCTACTGTGATAAAATCAGCATGGTACTGGCACAGAAAAACAGACCTGAAGATCAATGGAACAGATTAGAAGATACAGATACAACTACAAACACACTCAGTCACCTTATCTTTGACAAAGGGGCCAAATATGTTCACTGGAGGAAAGATAGCCTCTTTAATAAATGGTGCTGGAAATATTGGCTTTCCACATGCTGAAGACTAAAACTAGACCCATGTCTTTCACCATGCATGAAATTAAAGTCAAAATGGATCAAAGATCTAAATATTAAAACACAAACACTAAATTTATTGCAAGAGAAAGTAGGCAAAAATCTTGAAGACATTGGGGCAGGCAGAGAGTTCATGGACAAAAACCAAACTGCAGGGAAATACTTCAAAGAATCAACAACTGGGATCCCATCTTATTGAAAAGTGTTTGCACATCTAAAGAAATCACCAATAGAGTAAAAATAAAACCCATGAACTGGGAAGAAATTTTATCCAACTGCCCCTCAGACAAAGGACTCCTATCTAAAACATATAAAGAATTTTAAAAAATCAGGCCCTCCAAATTCAAAGACCCAATCCAAAAATAGGCATCTGAGAGGAATACACAGTTCTCAAATGAAGAAATACTAATGGTGAATAAATACATGAAAAAATGTTCAACATCCTTAGTCATTTGAGAAACACAAATTAAAACAATACTGAGATTCCATCTCATTCCAGAAAGAATGGCTATCATCAAAAAATCAACCAATAACAAATGCTGGAGAGGCTGAGGGAGAAAGGAACCCTACTCAACTGCTGGTGGGAGTGTAGACTGGTGAAACCACTGTGGAAATCTGTTTGGAGATTCCTCACAAAACTAGGATTGGAAGTCCCACTTAACCTAGCTATTCCCTTTCTGGGTATTTTCCCAGAAGAATTTAAAACATCATACCACAGCAATATATATGTGCATCCATGTTTATAGCAGCGCAATTTGTTACAGCTAAATCTTCAAAACAACCCAAATGCCCATCCACTGAAGAACGGATAAAAAAGATGTGGTATTTTTATACAATGGAGTATTACTCAGCTATAGAAAAAGATAAACTCAAGGTTTTTGGAGGTAAATGAATGCAACTAGAGGCCATATGCATAAGTGAAATAAATCAGATCCACATGTGTAAACGTCATATTGTCTCCTTGGTGTAGGAACCTAAAAGAATAAGTAAAACTCAGCACATACAATAGATGATAGAAAAGGAAAAGAAGTTGCTCAAAGGAAGGAATGACTGGGACGAGGGAAAGAAGAAAGCAGAAAAAAGAAAAAAGGAAGGCAAGATATAAATATATATATATGAATAGCAGCAGTAAGTGCATTGCTGATGTCTGATGGTATATTGAAAAGAATAGTTAATGCTTAAAATTTTTATGTTTTGATCAATTTTGCATGCTTGTGTCTGGTAATCTTGGCAGCTAGGGCTGGGGATATAGCTCAGTGGAATAAGCACTTGCCTGGCAAGTGCAAGGTCCTGAGTTCAATCCCTGGTACCGCAAAAAAAAAAAGAAGAAAAAATTCTGGGCAGCTGATTTGAAGGTAACAATATGCAGTGGAATTACCATGGTGAATTCCTATCATCTTGTCTGGTGAAATTCTGTATTATCTCTAATGTTTTATCCAATAATTATTTTATTATTCTCTTTAATGGTTTGAACAATCTTCCATTCTTACATCTGGTGATATGAGCAACATAGTTGAGGATAGTGATATGTAATATAACAACCACTGTTGATTCATATTATTTTGTCTTGAAACCCTGCATTACTTTAAATGTTAATGCTTTGATTTGTTTATGTTTGTGATACCAGTTTGCTGCTATCATTCCATTTTTGGTTTGTTTGTGTCTCAATTACGACTCTCTTTAAATAAAAAAATAAAATATTTTTAAAATAAAAATGAATAAAAAAAATCAATGCTACACAAATCTTATTAGAAAACAGGCAAAGAGGACACTTTTCAACTCACTTCATGAAACCAATATTTCCCCAATAAAAAAAACTCAGAAAGTAAAAAATGCTGCAAATAATACAGAACATTTCTCATCAGCATATTTACAAAGTTCCTTAATAATAGATTAATGAACTAAATACAGTATGGCACAAGGAACATAAAGGAAATAAAATATTTCCATCTGAGATGAAAGTTGGGGAAATTTTCAAATAAGAAGAAAGGATAAAGAACACCGCTGTCTAGTCGGATGTGGATTCACCATCTGCTTGCTCTTGCTTTGTATTGCTGGAGGGTTAGTAAGTTTGAACGCTGTGCACATTGCCAGATTCGAAATGGCAATTGGATTCTAAGGACGGTGGAGAAGATAGAATGGTTCCGAGGTTTATATCTGGATGAACAGAAGGATGAGAATAAGAAGTCCAAACTGAGGAAGGGAAGAAAGTATAGGCATGCCTTTCTAGAAAAATACCAGGAAGGCATTCTTGATATTAAAGTACAGGGAGCCAATGCTCCTTTTCTTGATACAGTATGCTCAGCCCCTACCAGAACTTTCTCTTCTTTCAGGAAGTCATGTAACTAATCTTACCAGTTGATGACTCATTTGCATTTGAGACAGAAAAACTGAAGGTGTGTGTGTGTTTGAAAGAGAGATTAACCAAATCCTGACATTATCACAGACCCACTGTAAAGACTTCATTTATGCAAGCATGATTACCAGTTGCTACTGTTATTCCTCAAATAACATGTTCTATTCATGTGGAGTATTTGCTTACAACAGGGTACTGTCTGACTGCAAAACAGGCTTTTCTATAGCCAAGGGCAGCCTTTCTGTTCCCTCAGGGTGTTCTCATGTCACAGATCAGAAGCATCGTTGCTCCCCTGGAAGGAGACTGTCCTGGTTCTTCCTCACCGCAGCACTAACTACTGGACAAAATGACTGAGCCCCAGTGCAGGCAAACTTGTTTATAAATAAGTAGGATAAAAACTTGAGCAGAAACATTTATAAAAGTTATTTTATACAGAAAACAGGAGATTCAATATTTTATAAAAATAAACTACCACAGTGAAGTCAGTATGTGGCATACTGTGAGCTGGGTGCAGAACCCTACTACGTGGCAGAGTGAGGCATCCTCCTGGCTTCCAACTGGGGCACTTGGGGAAGATTTCATGGAGACAGTGACATCACTTGGCCCTTTAAAATAGGACCCTGTGCCTAAGCATCTGTGAGAACTGCACATCCTCTGTTTTTCTCCTTCAGAGCATTTCTCCACTCTCTAAGGTACAAGAAGCTTGGCAATTGCTCTCTTCTTAACCTACTCATCAAACTGTGCTGCCAACTAAAGTTGGGAGAGCAGTGACTAATTTCTAGAACTAAAGCATTAACAGCTACTTCTTTCTTTGATGTTGCAATATAATGCAAACAGAACAAAATCAGTAAAACATCAGTTTTACTGATTTAATTAAAGTTTCTAAGCAGCTCAGATATCAAGTGTCCATGATTTACATTTCTATACACCTAGAGGTGTATAGATAATATTTTATTTTCTTTAACTAGTGTTTTCTTTCATGGAAGTTCTTCTACTACAATAATAGTTACAGTGGTTTTTAGCAGAAGCACTGATTAGCAGCTAGAAATCAGCTCTGGTTGTGGATTTTAAGTAATTTATAATCTATGGCTATATTCAGTTAGTATAGAAAAATAGAATGGCAAATGGAAAGTGAGTTTTTCTGGGGGGGGTTACCTTTGAAAAGATCAAAGAGGTGCCTCATTATTATACAACATACCAATGTCAGGACAGAATCTAAAAACTTTCAAGAGGATGTAAAAAGTGAGAGAGAGAGAGGGAGAGAGAGAGAGAGAGAGAGAGAGAGAGAGAGAGAGAGAGAGAGAGAGAGAGCGAGAAAGAGAGAAACTGGAGGGGGATTTCCTCAGATTGCACTGAAAGGAAACACTAGTTAAAGAAAAGAAAATATTATCTATGGACCTCTAGGTGTATAGAAATGTAAATCATGGACACTTGATGTCTGGGTTGCTTAGAAACTTGAATATTAAATTGGAAGCCCTGCAGCATTGCCGTCAGTGCCAAGGCATTATTAAATTCCTCCTTGAAATATCCTCTTGGTTTACTGAGTAGAATATTTTGAGAAGTGCCCAGAATTCCTCTAGAAATGTTTGTGCTGTCTCTGTGCTGGAGGCGAACAAAGATATAACCTCGGAAACCTTTCAAAATAAGATTCTTCTGGGTATCTTTTCGTTTCATTTTGTTTCCAGAGAGCTTTATTCTTTGAGCACCTGGCCTTCATTGCAACATTTGTTTCTCTGCATTCATGTAAATGCCTGTCTAATCGGCAATTAATAAATACAAAAGTACACCGACTTCCTCTCCTTCCCCCTGAGGTAGGAGTCTACCAGAAATGTTGGCTGAAACGTGCGGTTTTAAAAATTTATTATGCATGAAAAATAAGGAACTGGTGGGTGGTCAGTACAATGCAGTGGTCACAATGGAAGCCAGAGCACTGGAAAAGGTCTCTGTGGAAAACACTATGTGTATGTTTAGAGATAAAAATACGTAAAAACTTTGGGGGAAGTGAATTTTACATCACAAATAAAGTGAATTTAATGTAGACTCAGAACACAGTGGCTTAAAATACAAACAGCAATAAAAAATGGCAGAAGTAAGTGTAAAATATCATCGCACTAAGTGCTAGATCAGTGAAATGAATTCCTGATGAGACTAGAAAAATGTGTTTGTTTTCAAAATTAACTGCTGCTCTGTGTATAGGAGAGTTGGACTTGAATACAAGGAGGTGAAACTTGTGACCCTGTTCGCATTTTGTGCTTCTGGGATTGGTTAGTTTTTGTTTGCTTGAGCTAAAGAAAGGAGTCTGGGCTTGGACTCTCCTGTCTCTAAGGCTCCTACAATAAAGAAAAGTGACAGCGAATTTATCCCAAAGCAGCTGCTGATGTTGACAGCACACGGAGAAGTTATGCTGAGGGTTCATGGAGATCCCTAAGCTTCTGAAATAGGACATAAATTTCAAGTAATGACCACTCTGATCTCTGTCATGTGAGCACAGCTGCAACAGTGAAGACATTTTCCAACTTGATTTGCTTAAAAAAAGAAAAAGCTAAGAACATTAGCGCTCTGATTTTTCAAGTGTAGGTTTTCTTTCTTCCTTTTTCCCTCTCCCATTTCCCTTTCCCCTCCCCATCCCTCTTCCTCTGTCTTCCAATTCACATGCCAGTTATTAAGGTCCCACATATGTGCTATGCACAGGCAGGTTCTGGTGAAGACTCAAAGGAACAAAATTTGTGCTTCACATGTGGACTTGTTCACAGTGGTTGGCCTTCTGACTGGAAACCATTTCCACTTGCCTTGGCACTCTGCAACTTCCATCATTATGTCTCAATGAGGAAAAATATCATCAAAAGCTAATTCCTCACCGTCATGGATGAAAGTGTTCCCCAAAATTGAAGAATGAATTTTTAGGAACAATGGAGGTGAAGAGCAGGAAATATGTACCGAAAGAGGAAACTCTTGAGAGGCAGAGGGGACCAGAAGGTGGCTTACCAACAAGCCGACTTCTCAAATGGAGCTTTATCGAGCAAACTCATGAGTGGGTACAAAATCACGAGGTAGGTACAACGTGGGTCAAAACTGTGATTGACCAATAAGATCAGAAGTACAGCCACTTGAGGAACACTGATCCAGTGTGGAAACAGGTCATGTGGTAAATGTATATGGAGAGAACAAGGACCTTTTGTGGAAGAGAATGTCAGGATGTCCTGGTCACCAACCTGGGTGACTGATGTCTATCTAGACTTTATTGGACCAGGTGATGCCAATTATAATATATTGCTTATCCCTGGGGAAGGCTGTAGGCCTGGTCATTCTATCCCTATCTTGAGGCCTGGCCTTCGGGGGATGCGCCTCCTGCCACAGTTGTAATAGTTCTCAGCCTCTGCCCTGACTCCCTTGTGGGCCCAGCCATGTCTGACTGCCTGTAATATTTCTACCTAACTTAACTGTCTCTAATAGTATTAGGTGGGGCCTACGGGGAATATAATTAAGTCACTGAGGGTAAAAAAGCCCTTCAAAAGGGGACCCTAGAGTGCTCTCTCACTGTCTTTCTGCCATATGAGGGTGGAATGAAAAGATGGCCGCCTCACAGACTACCATCTCTGATCTTGAGTTTCTGGCCACTGGAAATATAAAAACATTTTTGTTATTTATAAGTCACCCAGTTTTTAAAACTTTGTTTCACTAACCCCAACAGACCAAATAATCTGCAAAGCCTTGTCTTGTTTATACTGTGCTGATTCTCATCTCCCTGCCCAGCTGCAGATCACACATCCTTGAAGTCTCTGATGTATGCGGGTAGCACTGTGTCTTGCACGCTTGAAGCACTCACGGAATATTGGTTGAACTGCTCTACCTAACCCCCTAAATTTCCAGGCTCATGAAGCAATGGATAACAATAACATTACAAAGCAGTAGAGAAGGAGGAGACAACATGAATTGTTTCCACAAGGATGATTCGAGACCTCTGAGAGCAGGTAAATCTGCATGCAGAAATGAGGACCTGGACAATGATGGAAGCCAGCAGTGTGATAAACATGAAGGGGTAAAAACAGACCTGCATTTAGAAGCTGTTATTATGAAAGATTTAGAGCAGAAATAATGAGGAATCATCATGAGAAAGTGTTTCTGGATCAAGCAGCAAATTCAACCTAAGAAACTGATTATGAAAGTCATTAGGACACCTAACTTTTACAGAGCATTTTGAAATAAGAAGTCATCAATTTAGCTTGAGAAGCCTTTTTCTGATTCTTTATAAGCCAAAATGTATGTTTCATGTATTCCCTTTGACCTCAATAACTAATCTATTCAACAACAATAATACAGCTAACATTTCCTATCTGTTAAGTACTGTTCTAAGTTGTTTTATATTCATTATTGCTAGTCTCAGATCAGTTCTACAGGCAGTTTAGGAATGTGAGACTTGAGTACATCGAATGATTTGTTCAAAGTCACACAGCAGAAAATTAAGACTGAGATCCAGAGTCTCTGACATGCTTCTCGTCTCTCTCCAACATTCCTTCTCTCTGGGCAGCCTTGGTTGCTCTCAGGGTCTCCATAGGATGCATTAGGTGTTATGTACAGCCAAACGGTACTAGGTATGGCCTTTGGACTACTCGGGTGTGGACGGCTCAGGACCTGTTCTGTGCTCCTTTCCTGCATTTGCAGCTCCCGGCTCCCTGCCTCATCACGCTGCGCAGTTTGGGAGTGCTAAACACCAAGGCCACCACTCTCAGCCTGTCCAGAAGTAAGCATGAAGCCAAAGCCAAGCTAATCAGATTTTCTCTTCTAGGATTTTGAATCTTGAGCCTCAAGTCAAAGAAGATGGTTTTAACTTACACCTCACCATGATAGCTTACTGATGAAGTTAACAGGGTTGATGTTTTTGTTTTAGTGTAGAGTTGTTTTTCACACAAACCCCTGCAGCTGACTATTTCCTGAACTTGCTTATCCTGAGTCTTGTGTTTCCCCTTCCACTCTATGATCTCACTCAACTGAGCTCCCTTTCACTTATGTTACCCAGAGTCTGTTTCCATTGTTTGCAACTGAAGAAACCTCGGGCATGCAGCCTTCTTCTGGTTCATTTGTTAACATTAAAGATATTGAATATTCTTGTGTACAATGTACAATATATGCATATGTGTATGAGTGTACATGCATGTGTAAGAGATACTACTATATAGATTGAAGTAATAATAAGTTCAAAGAAAAAAGTTATCAGTTTGGTCTGGGAAGTCTTTTGATATTTTGTGCTGCCATGGTTAAGTAAAACATATAAAGTCAATGAGCTGATTTACACACTTGTACCATGTCTCCCTGAACAACCATTAGAGCATTTGCTCCTTTTCTTGTTTATTTATTTATCTTTTATTTATTTTTGGTGGTACCAGGAATTGAACCCATCACCTCATGCTTGTAAGGCAGGTGCTGTGCCACTGAGCTATATCCCTGGCCTGGCTCTTTTCCTTGTGTAGCCACAGATCCCACCTGGTAGACACCTTGTTTCTTCCATTAAAAAAGTGAGATTTACCCATAAGATCTGTGGCTACCTTATCCATTGGGGACCATAGCAATGGACTTAGTGCCTCCAAAAGAGTGTTTGTGGCCTTGGTTTAGGAAATCTCCACCTAGAGATGAAGAAATATATTCATGAAAGATTCTTAAAGATTATTAAGATGAGGCTTTATCAAAACAAAAGGCTGGAGTAAAGTGATTGGATTCACTTACAATGTTAGAGACAAATGAGTGCTACAGACCCAGGTCTCTTAAATTCGTATTTAAGCAAATAAATCACCTGCGCATTTCCCACGGCCATCTGTCATCATCCAAAAATCTAAATGCACTGGCTTTATACAAGTGCTGTGAACTTCATTCTTGAGGAAAGATCCTTGCAACCTTTGCATAAAGGGAGATCTTTTCCCTCAATTCAACTGCAATAAATCCCCTAGACTAGGATCCACGCCTGATCTTCACTTTCTATTTCCCGGCTCACCTGGCAACCTGCTGGGCACACAGGACAAGAACAAAAAAGATACTGCTCAGTGTGTACAGTAAACCTTCTATCTGAAGAGAAGAGGGGGGACATGCCCATTAGAATATAGCAAACTAGGGGCTGGGGATATAGCTCAGTTGAATAAACGCTTGCCTGGCAAGTGCAAGGTCCTGAGTTCGATCCCTGGTACCACACACACACACAAAAAAATAGCAAACTAGGCTCAGATGCGTCTTTACAGAGACTCGAGGTAGCTTTTCAGAACACATGTGGTACAAGCCCTTCGATCTCCTTTCTCCCTGCACATCTGGTAGCCGTCCTTACTTCCCTAAATCTCTTGGCATCACATGACAACACTAACATCCAAGACTCTGTGTCTACCAAGAGCGGCTTCTGTGGGGCTGAACGCTTTCAAATCATAATTGAAAAATCTCTGAGTTGGATGAATCATATACAAGAACAATCAAGCTTACCAAAATATTTAGAAAAAAAGGCTGCAACTGGCTAAAAATGTCACCACAAGCACTATTCTGATTAAAAATTGAGTTCTTTCCATGCCTTAGCTTTTGGGATGGAGCAATATATTTTAGAAAAATACACATTTTAAAGATGTCTGACATATTCTGGAGGAAAAAGAAAAGGATGAAAAGAATTCATCATAAAATTTGTGATGGAGACTTACCATCACTACCCTCACAGAAGAAGACATGCTATTTTTGAAGAAATCATCTTTTCCTGAGGAGACAGAACTACCCACAGGGAAACTGTGACACTTTGAACACAGAGATGAGTGGGGAAAAGCTCTTTTTTAAAAATCAGGATAACTGCCCTTAGCAATAAAAGTTAAATAAGAATGGATTGACCCAAGAATACACTATTCCGGGAAGATTCACTCAGCTACAAGAATATACTATTCTAGGTAGTTTCACTCAGCTACAAGCATTACTGTGTAACACATAATGCCATGATATTATATACCTTATGTCATTAATTCTTACAGAAATTCAGTGCATAGATATTGTTATCTGCATGGTGCTGACGAGAATATTTAGATTAAAATCAGATGCCTGGGAAAGTGACAGCATCAGCCTCTGAACCTAGACCTTGTCTGAGGCAGAGTCTAATCCATAACCTCTCCCCACCGAAAAGGATATGTAGCAACCAAAGTTACTCTGTCACTGGGTAAATTCACATGGCTTTCTTCACTGACTAGAAAACATGACACTATACAGTTCACCTAACTTTTCCAGCATCTGTTCACTCACCTGTAAACTAAGGTCATAAAAATAATAGCAGGTTTATGGAAAGATTAAAGGAGAGTAGTAATATCTCTGGCATGTTGCACTTATTTGGTGATTTCATTCTCTTTCCTTGAGTAATTCTTGTTTCAAAGCTGACAGCAGTTGATGATTTCTGTCTAATCTGAAAGGAAAACTAAAGGGAAGGGACACACTGGAATCAAGAAGGAGGAAGGTGAAGGAAGGTCCAGTCTTTGTGCATGCACAGCTTTCCACTTGCTTTCTTTTCTTCCTTCATGTGGGCATTGATCACGACCCTGGTGCTCATCTTCACCCTTACTGTCATTTTGCGATTCACTATCAGATCCGTAGCCCTGCATCTCGAGGTAGGCATTGGTACCACGGGAAGTGCGAGGGAGAGAGGCATGGTGGAGTCTGTTGCCATAACAGAAGCAGCAATAATAATTGCAATAAAAAAAATTTCCAATCCCTTGACCAGATGTCTGGAAGCTAACAGGACAGAAGAAAACCATGCTTTTGAAGTCCAGAGCATAGGGCAAGTTTATATATTTTTGCGGGCAACATATGTCCTAGTCTTCCCCCAACCCATTTTGTTGCCTTTCCACTCCCCAGTGGTGTACTTCTTCCTCTAGACTTCCCCTCGCAGTTGGGCAGCTCCATACAGTTTTCCTTTGATGGAGCAGTGGATGGAAGAGTGGGTCCTAGGGGTTTTCAGGTCCTGCCTGTGTCCCGATGTGACAGAATCCGGCCCTCCCTGGAGCCCTCTGCCTTAGACAGCTTCCGAACAAACTTCTCCTTTGCCCTGGCAGCTTCTCTGGTACTTCATCGTGTCAACAGAACCTCTGGCTGTATTATTCCACTTCCCGGCGGGTGGTAAGATGGCCCTGTTTGTCTAACCTAGCTTGGTGCAATTAGGGTCCCGGGGGAGGGTGGGGAAGCTCCCTGAACTACGGTGAGTGGGGAATGGAATGTGTTTCCCCACTGGTACAACAGACTATATGGTTTATGAAGAAATTTCAAATATTGGGGTTAATAGGTATCTTAAAATAAGTTCCATGGAAACAGACTTTTCAAAAGGCCCATTGAAAACAGAAAAAGGGAAATAGTGACGATGAAATGAACACTTTTGCTTTGATTAAAATGCAATGCAGAATCCCTCATCTTGAATAAAGAGATACTTTATTACCAAAATTAAGTCACAAAAATATGACAAATTTCCTTATAGCCATCCAGAATTTTGTAACATTTGAAAGGATATTTAAGAAACTAGTGTTTCTCACTCTCTCACTGATACAGGAAATACAGAAATTCCTCAGGAGCTTTGTAGCCACTGTTTGGTGGTGTGGCTGCCAGTGGACCTGGAACCAGGTAACGTTGGTCTATTGGATGTTGTTCTGAGGCACCTGAAACAAGAACTCTGGTCCCCCCCCTTGTTGGAACACAACACACCCTGAGGCCAATTGCTAGAGAAGTCATCCAGATAGTAGATCACCAACTTGGCTTTCCCTGTCACATCACTGAGCACAGGTGAGTGTTAGATGTGGACCACCAGGTTTGTCACCTGTAAGAAGGGCAAAAGACCACACTGAAGCCATCAGCTGCTCTCTAAGGAGCTCAGAGTAAGCTTTCTGAGGTCAAAACAACCAGCCCCACCGTCCAGCTAGTCTAAGACCTGAGGGATCATGATCTCCTAGGTACAGTGAGTCCATATTAGCTGGCAAGAGCTGCTGCTGTGTATGACAAATAAAACACGCCTCGAGTCAGGCACAGTGATGCACACCTGCAGGCCCTGCTACTTAGGAGCCTGAGGCAGGTGGATCACAACTAAAGCACCTCTGAGAGGAAGCGCCATTTCTGAGTCTTTTCCCTGCCACTTCATAGTGGGTGGCGAGAAGGAAACAAAAGCTCTGAGAAATTGTTTCTAAATGGTATGAAATTTAAAAACAGAGCGAGAAACACCCTTATCATTTTATCTTACTCTCAGGTAGAAAGAAAGCAGTTTTTTGGTAGGAAAAGCCTATTAAAAACTGTGTTCTCACTTTGGCAAACAACTGTTCTTAAAAGGTTAAGGCTTTCCTGATGGGCACGCTCAGATCGCACATCTCACCAAGGCGGTACCTAACATGCCCTGCGCCGCAGCTACATCAGACAAGAACAATAGTTATTGAGGAAGTATGAGAACAGATCACTGAAACTGAGTTTCCTTTTTTCGTGGTAGGCATAAGATCACCTGAAACAAGATAAGATATTCTGTAAAGTCACCACTATATGTTGATTGAAATTAATTGGGTCATAGACATTCAGACTCTACCTAGTAGTTAGAAGAAGCACAACATCACTTTCCTGGGTCTATGAGCAGATGTGTAAAGCTAAACTAAAGACCGAGTGTGTGGAATATGTTTATGTGTGGCATGCGGGGCTGGGAGACGGCTAGCAAAGTGAAAACAAGAGGAGAGAACAAGTAAAAAGATGGAAAGGATAAATAGGGAAAGGGTTGAGTCACAACACAAAGGAATAAACAGCAATATGTGGCTAGAAATAGAGACTGCTAGTAAGGCAAGGAAGGGCCCAGGTCTTAAATTATTACCCAATTCCTCAAAAATTTATTAAGTGCTCACTGTACTAAGAGCTGGGATACAGCAGTAGACAACATCAGATGAAATCCCTGCCAGTCAGCGTTTACATTCTTGTGGATTCTGTGAAGCTTTCAAACCTGAGTAAATAACCATCCTACAAAATCTTAAGGAAAAGTACCTTTGAATAGTGTTTTTTGAGAGGAAAGAGGTACGTTCAGTTGTTTTTTCCTTTTTTAAAATTTGATTTCTAATTGAAAAACAATTGTGTTTATGTTTTGTTCTAGTTATACAATGTGGAAAGTTTGAATCATGCTAATGAATCATATTCATGACCTCATATATTTATAACATTTTGTAATAAGGACATTTAAAACCTACTTTGATAGGGATTTTCAAGTGTACAGTATATTAACTGTATTCACCATGCTGTAAAATAGATTTTAAAAGCTTATTGCCGACTGGGGATATAGCTCAGTGGCATAAGCGCCTGCCTGGCAAGCACAAGGTCCTCAGTTAGAGTCCCAGTACAAAGAAAAAAGAAAAAAAGAAAACAAAACAAAAAAACTTATTGTACCCTTCTCACTGAAACTAACTTCTTTAATTAACGTCCTTCCCCTCCCTGTCACCAGCCTCCCATCTCTGGTGACCTCTATTCTCCTTTGTGCTTCTATGATTTCAACTCTTTTACATTCCACATGAAAAACAAATGCTGCACTAGGTATCTTTTTGTATCTACCTGATTCCACCAAACAAAATGTCATTCAGGCTATTTGCAGTTTTTGCAAATTACAGAAGCTCCCTCTTCTAAAGGCTGAGTAGTGTGCTGTTGTGTACACACACTAAATCTTTTTATCTCCTGATGGACATAGAGGTTGATGGTTGGCTCCACGTCTTGGCCATGGCTATCATAAATAATGCTGCAGTGAACAGGGACTATTCATACATACTATTTTGGAATTATCTACAAGATTAAAGTGCCAAAAGCAAGACAGATTAAGTTGTATAAAATGCTCTTATTTATCAAAAAGGGAATATGGGTATGTTTGTTTATATTCTATTTTAAAATAATGGAAGAATAAATCTTAATTATGTTAATATTTTCTTCAAGTGATAGGGGGTCACTTAACGGCGGGGTGGGGAAGAGGAATAACGAGGAGGGGAAAGGTTTGGAAAAATGATTTAAGATGTGTTATATGTGCGGATACCAACTCCCCACCAGGAACATAACTGTCATGCGCTGCACATACTTGTGAATAAAAAATAGATAAATAAACCCACTCCCTGGTAACACCAAATGGCATAACTGGTAGCATTTGCCAATTTCTGTGGTGAAAACATTCACAAAAACCGTACAACTTCTTCAGTATATCGTGCTGGCTGCCCTGAGTCCATCATTCCGCAGAAAGCCAGCACTAAAACACCAGCTGGGAGGTGGGCGACGAGGGCGCAGCTATGAAGTCCAAGCCTGCACAATGCGTCCCAGCTCCTAAAAAGCCACGCGGAATACAAAAGGGAAAGGGTCGTGAAGGCTATGACTATCCTAACGCCCTCCATTACCACAGCGTTCTTGGCAGGGCCACCTCTAAAGAGAGCCTTTAAAGGACGTGTGCTTTAAAGACCTGCCTCCTCTACAGTCTCTTTCCCATTGTCCAGTCATTGTAATAAGTGTCGGAATGATGGCACTCCCGTGTGGGCATAAAAATCAGTACAGTGGCACCCAGGATCCACCCCAGAGATTCTGAGTTCTCTGGGGTAGGATCTCAGCAGTCATTACTTTCAAAAAGCCTTTCAGGTGATTCTAACGTTGGGAACCTAGAAGTGAGAATTGCTAACAAAGAAACTCCTTCTGGGTAGGAACTGAGTTACATCACAACTTCCCTTTGCTTCAGATGGGTGAAGTGATCACTGCGAGCGATTCCATCAGCTATTTGGATAGCTGCAGCCCCTGTACCACTTCCAAAAGCAGCCACTCTGTGTGTCACAACACGGTTTTGAGATATTATCGTTTCTCATGTGGGCCAAGACACGAAAAAGCCTGGGAGGTACAACGTTAAAAAAAAGCAGAGTCATCTTTGCAGAGAACACACACGAGATAACGCCTGTTTGTTAGCAGGGCAAGGAGAGAACCGCTAAGGGGCTAAGGGAACATGACTCGGTGCTTTTCCTCTAGCTACCAGGAAACTGGAAAGGTCTGGCCCTGAACCCTATTTCATCCCTTGCATTCATGCCATGCTCCCCTCAAGGGCACATTCTCACCCTTGGCCAATGGCTGAGCACAAAGATGTGTGTGTGGGGGGAGGGGGTCTCTTTGTGGTAACTTTGTTTCAAGGAGTCTCATGGGCCTGAGTCCTCTTTCATAGGCCTCAGACCCATACTTCAGACAGCAGCCTCTCTCTTCCTCTCTTAGTCCCTGCTTTCTCCTTCCTAAGCACTTCCTCCAGCGGGCTCCGGAACTTCTGTTCGCGTTTTGGCATTTGTTTCCCAGAGATCTCAGACTAAGCACTCCCCTTAGTTGAGAATCAGTATGGCAGATACAGTAACCATCTCTGTGAAAGACAGCAAAGGTCTGACTTTGACAGATGGGGTCAGAAAACAAATAAATTGCTTGGGAAAGCAATTCAATGGATTCAGGGAAGAGAAGTTCAATTTTGGATGAGAACAGAACTTCCAGAGCCATTTAGCCTCAATATTAGAAGTGAGTTTGAAGACAGTTTTGTTGTTAGGAGCTCTAGAGAAGAAAATGATAGGCGAGTTCTTAGCAGGGATTTAAGTTCATGGCAAGGGACATACATATATATACAATAATTAATTCTATAAATGTGTGAATACTTTTGCTATAGCAGATACTGTCATTATACTACTTTAAAAAAATCAAGGCTCTACCTAGTAGAGTGTTCATCTCATGGTAGACTCCAAATCTCTTACTTCTCAATCTGGTGAGGAAGCACTTTCAAATCGGACTGTTCCTCTGATTACCTGTGGTTCCCTCACTGCACTCTAAGCCAAAAGTGGGTTCTTCCTTCAGACTGTTCCTTTGTTTTTGTTTTGTGTTGATGATGGAACCCCGGGCCTCACGTATGCTGGGGAAGACACTGACCACTGAGCTATACCGCCAGCCCACTGCTCATCTTCTGCTTTCTAACCCAAAGGCAACCTTCCACTGTGCCTGTTGTATAATAATTTCTGTGTATCTCTGCTTTTCCATCTAAACTTTGAGCATCATTCATCTGAGCCTGTGCTGTAGTACAAGGTACACAGGCAGAACCCAATAAACAAATGCACACTGAAAAAAGCAAGACAGAAAATTTAAAGACTTTGCTTTCAGGAGCAGCACCCTACATTATGATCCTGGGAAAATCCATCCAGCGAGACAAGTCTGAGTAAGATGTCACAATCACACAGTCATGTGTAGGAAACCCTTCTTGAAGAATCATCTTAGTCAGAATACTAAGATGCTGAAAAGTTCCCTAATAAAGACCATAGGACTGAATTTATTGAGGGTCAGTGAATGATACTTTTTTTGCAGCTTTGGCAATTTTCAGGCAAAAAGTGGCTCATATAATGACAATAATGCTATTCATGTTCAGTCTTCCCATCAGGATACTCTGACTGCTTGGTCATATTTTATTAATCATGAGGGCTTTTTCGACACCTAAGTTTGTCTTCCTTATTCTTCTTGACAGATGTGCTGTGTGAAAGAACAAAATACCATCTGCAAAAACAAATGTAAAGATGAAGAATTCACCATGCGGAAGGGTCTTCTGAGTCCACTGACCATGACAGAGAACACCTATATCATTGAAAAACTCATATGTGAAAGTGTCTTCAACTTATTACGGCACAGTAATTCTTTTCTTTAAATCACTATATGTTTATGAGTTTTAAGAAGGCAAATTAGATTGAGAGCTTCACATACATATGCATAAAATAATGTCAGCACAAAATTTTAATAGCACACTAATACTTCTAAATGTACTCATCTCTCCTAAAGTAAGATTTCTCCTCCCCGTTCATTCCCGAGTAAATTTGTCTGAGGTAACCATTTTTTTAAATTAGAAGTTTCATGACTGCAGTGGCCCCCACCCTATAAAGGTTTAACTGAAAAATAAAAAATTGTATGTATTCAAAACATGCAAGTGATGCGTTATACACACTGTAAAATGAAGATAATTAGCATATCTGTCATTTTACATGCTGCTCCACGTTAAGCATATTTACAACCTACTCTCAGCAAATTCTGAGTATAATATGTATGACATTAATTATATTCAGCATACTATACATGTTCATCCAAGCATTATTCATAACAACCAAGATATAGAATCAACCTTAGTTTTTCATCAAAAGATGAATGGAGTTTTTAAAAAATGATATCTTTAAAGAAAGAAATGCTGTCATTTTTAAGAACCTGCCTAAAAATTTTTTTTAAAGTACATGGATAACCTGGAGGATGTCATACCAAGTATAAACCAGACATAAAATTATAAATACTGCCTGCTGTCAGTTCTCACTTGTATGTGGAGAAGTGTTGAACTTGTACAAGTGAAAAACTTGTAAATGTTATTTACTATGAGCCGATTTTGTGAATATCTCTGGAGGTGCTGGGAAGGTACTCCAGGGGTAAAAAACTTCAGTTAGAAGGAATAAGTTCAGAATATCTATTGTGTAACATAGCCACTATAATTAATGATAATGTGGACATATTTGAATATTGCTAAGTAGTAAATGAGATGTGAAATAATGCAAATTAGTTTGATTTAGTGATTTCACGTGTTTATATATTTCAAACGCAACTTGTGCATAATAAATATATGTGACTTCTATCGATTAGTTAAAATAAACACATAAGGAAAAAAGGAGTGAGTGCTATCCTCCCCCCTTTTTTCCTTTCTAGCCAATCAGAGGCCTCTGAAGCCCTGGAGATGGAAGGTGGTCTAAGGTGGGAACAGCTCTTATTCCTGAGTCACTCTGTGGAAAAAGCTGGTCACCCACTTGGAATACTTCCTGGGGCTATTGTGTAAATGAGAAATTGAGTTTTATATTAATCGATGAAATTGGAGGAGTTTTGTTTTTTAGAAAAGCTAGCAGCATTTCCTCACGAAAATAAAAATCCTTTACCTATCGTTCTGTTAGTGTCTTCTGGTCTGAAGTTCTTTCATATATATATATATATATATATATATATATATATATATACACACACATACATATATAGTAGACATAAAGTTCCAAGTATCTTCTTTCGATATGTGGGCTACTTTATCTATTCTTACTTCCCTCATGGTATATAGAAGTTTTCAATTAAAAATAGCATTTGTATTAATATTTTCCCTTTGTATTGTGTTTTTATTCTTTTTAACAGAACTATTTTCCCCAGTACCATAGCAGCTTCTCTGTGTGTAATTAAAGTATTATTTGTTTTTGAAAGTTTGGTCTTGATTTTTTTCTGTAAGTTTTGCTTGCGCTCAGTGTGCACAACTGATCTAATTTTCCTGTTCTCCTGCAAATATCCTGGGACACTGTAGTAAACCCTCTTGTTCCCCTGCTCGTTTGCTTGGCCTGCTGTAATGTCCTTCTAATGTGTAACAAATCAGGTCCCCATTTTATACTAGGTTACTGGAAGAGCGAGTTGAGAATCCAACCTTTTCTTTCTGGTATAAACACACATGTACAGAGTTTTAAAAATTGTTTTACCAAAATGAGATCACATTATGTGTATTTTGTGTATCTTGTTTCTCTGTTCACCCTATGTCATGAAAATGCCTTGAAGTAAACTAGTAGAGCAGTAACTTTTAGTGGCTGAATAATATTTTATGAGCAATTCCTCATGAGTGAGAACATGTGTTCATAAAACACTGAAGAAGTGTTCTGTCATTTCTATAATCATCTCCCTTGCGATGGATACTAACAGTTTGCTTATTTTCATACCATCAAAACAGGGTTGCAACAAATACCTTGGTACATATATCCCTACCTGTTGTTACTTATAGTTCACTGGGACACAGTCCTAGAAAAGAAGTGGCAAGATAAAATGTGAAAGAATGTTCACTCTCAGTTTTGGTACATATATCTTTCCAGATTGCCTCTCAAGAGGTTGTAGCATCACATTTCCACAGAAAATACTGACAGCAATCTTTCTCTTCACTCTGCCAACTGAAATTGTTATAGCTCATGGTTAAATTTTAGGAGCCTGGTGGATACAAAGTAATCTTTCTGCTTTTTTCAGCATATTTTCTCAAATGAGCATTTCTTTAAACTGGTTTTTGCTCATTTAGATGAACTTTTCTATGATTTATGTCTTTCTAGGCTATGCCATGGGGTTCACTGTCACTTTCTTGTTAATTAGAGCTCTTTGTGTGGCATATATGTTAATTCATTAACATCCACACTGTAAATATTTCCCATCATTGTTGTTAGTCCCTGATTTTATTTGTAATTTTTGTCATTGAAAGCCTGTATTTCTAAAATTGTTACACAATCCTAAGTTTCCAGTATTGGCTAACATTTGGTCTATCCTTATATGTTAGGTGTACTTTTGTAGACTTTAAAAAAAATTACTCTCATTTTATATTTAACCTCTGGTTTTTAGTTGTTAATCTGGGGGAAAAAAGTACAGTCCATATGGAACTCTTCTTTGTTTCTAGACCTTTGGACATTCATATTCAAGAGTAAAGTCAATGTGTTTTAAATCAAGAGTTATTATGTTTGAGAGTGTGTGTGAAGTTTGTTCTTTTTTAAAGAATATTGACTATATTTTAAAAATTAAATGTTAAACATGTTTGTCCTATTTCTTAGCTCTTTGGACTTCTTTTCATTTTCTTTCATTTTTATTATACATGTTTGCAGTACATAACGTTTACATTCCATGTATCAGTATATCAGAATTCTATCTTAATCCCCTTCCCCTATCCTTCTTCCCCTTCTTCCATCTCTGGGTCACCTCCTGTTTTGCAAATTCTATCTCCCTATTTCCCATTATGTATATTTTAATTTTCTCTTTAATTTATTTGTATTTTAGGTTTCTCATATAAGAGACCATACGATATTTAAGCTTGTGTGTCTGATTTTTTTCAATTGACATTATGGTCTTGAGGTGCATCTATTTTTGTACAACTGACATGTTTATCCTTCTTTATGGCAGAGTAGTACTCCACTGTGTATAAATATCACATTCTGATGGAATGTAACCTTCAGTACTTTTTAACAAAAGAAATTCAGTTCCTTTATATTTAGCGCGGACATAGATATTCCTAATTTATTCTACCTTTTCAATATAATACTTTAAATTCTTTTTCATCTTTTTCTTGCTTATTGTTTCTGTAGACTTAGGAAATTTGTATTAATTTCATTTTTCACAACCTGTTTAGAATTTCTGTCATGCTTTTCCATTTCATTAAAGGTCAAATGTGCTTTCTTTGCTCACTGAATCACTGACGAGTAACCAAACACATGCTCACTGAATTTTAGTTTAATTTCAATAAGTTCTGTTTTTCCTCTTCTTCTCTGCCATCCTGTATCATGAGAACATTAGAAAACTTCCACTATCCTTTCTCTTTACACTGTTCTTCTCTAGGCCCATGAGAACTTTCCGATGTATTTTTCACCTTCCCGTTCCCTTCTACAGGTTCTTTTTTGTTTATTTGTCGCTCTTATCCGTAATTCCTCTCTTCTATGCTTGCATTGCTGTTTCTAAACTATTGGCTCTCAATTACTCATTATCTTCTTGTTAGCGTTTAAACCTGGTTTTTTTCTGTGAGTGCTCCCATATCTGTATTTGACATGTTTCTTCCATAGTGTGATTATTGTTTTGTTCTAGTTTTTAATTTATGATATTTTTTTCCCTGGAGATAAAATTATCTAGAAGAGACCTGTAGATAATGTAGCTCTAAGAAAGGTCTTCTAAAAGGGCTGAGATGTATTAATACATATGCACAATTGCACTAGCTGCTAGTACTTGCTTTATGAACTGTATTCAGCATGTATGGTCTTCTGCTGGTGTTCATGGAGGACTGGTATCAGGACACCCTACAGATGAATCCACAGATCTGCACGTCTCTTGTATAAAATGCCAGAGTGTTTGCAGGTAACACAAACATAACCACCTGTATACTTTATACCATCTCTAGATTACGTATATATAACACAATGTAAATATTATGCAAATAATTGTTAGGATATTCTTTAGAAAATAATAAAGAAAAAGTTTGCACATGTTTAATACATATGCAATTTTCCCAAATATTTCTAACCCATGTTTGTTTGAATCTGAGGAGGTAGAATCTTCAGATAAAGAGGTCCCAATGTATACACTCCATATATGCTGCAAACAATATGTGTGTTCAGTCACTGGGTGAAAAATTCCACATTGACCCATTGGGTAAACCTTGCCAGTCATATGTTCCAAATAATATATACTCTTATAAATTAATGATACATTGTATGTGTCACCCACTGAAGTAAGAGATGCTAAAATGCTGTACTATGATGGAATATTCTCAACATTTCCTATGTACTTTTTAAAATGTAGTGTTGAGAATCAAACTGAGGACCTTGCTCATGCTAAGCACATGATGTTCCACTGTGTCACTTATCCAGTCTCCACCATGTCTTTAAATACTTAGGGGCTGGGGATATAGCTCAGTGGAATAAGCGCTTGCCTAGCAAGCGCAGGGTCCTGAGTTCGATCCCCAGTACTGCAAAAAAAAAAAAAAAAACACAAAAAAATAAATACTTAGATTATTCTCATTTAAGGGCTATGTTTTTAAACATACACACATGCAGCTTTGTTGTATCCCTCAATTAGTTTTTCTGGAAAGCAGTATGAAATTTTTGGCTCATTATCTTGCCATTTGTATATTATAGATAGGGCTACATTAACTTTCCTTTAAGAATATTTTCCACATCTGACTTTTTCTATATCTTTGTTTACATGTGTTCATCACATCTTGATGTATCTTAATCAATGACATTTCAATGATTCATTAAAATCCTTATAAAAGAAGAGTGACTTCCCAAATAACACATAAACCTAAAAATTAGACAAACTGTATGAGGGGACCATGTTAAAAAATCAGACATTGGCAGTACAAGCCTGCATACCCCATAGAGGTGAGCCCTATTTCATCCTGCCTCTGTGGTGGAATATTCCTGAGCAGGGGATAGAGGTTGGAATGCAGACAGAGAAAGTCATGGCCTGTTGAGCTAAGGAAGCAGAGATCAGAGTTCTGGGCTGTTGAAAAGGTGAGGATCAGAAGGAACAACTAGGAGAGGTGCTACAAATAAGGAGGACTCTAGAAATCCGCACGGAGAGCTCTACTAGTTCTTGGCCTGGGGCTCAGCTTCCGTATTCAGGGCAAGGCTCATGAGAATAGCAAGGACACTGCTCTACACAGAAGACCAGAGGGTTATCCCAGAGGTGAACGCCATGCAAGATGTTGTGTTAACTACAGCAAATTGTGAATGGTGGTCAGATACAGGCTTCAATATTGTGGCTGTCACTTCTACTCAATTTATATCATTATTTTTACCTTTCCATTTTCCTGGAGTCTCCTTTTCACATGCTTCTTAAAGTGCATCCCAAGATTCTCTGGCACCATCATCCAAATAAAACACAAAAGTGCTTTTTCTTTGCCTTTATTTTTAAAAGTTGACCTGTAGTTTTATTAAATATATAAAGCTGACCTGAGGGTATGTATAAGACCTAAATAATCTTAATCAACTATTTACATAGGAATTATTTAACTAGGTGAATCTATTTTCAGTGTACATTGTAAGGCTCAAAATGCAAAGCTAGAAAGGGAAGTTAGGGCAAGAAGAGGGACAAGGTCATGTTAAAAATGATCAAAGTGGGCCAGGGATACAACTCGGCCACACAGCACCTGCCTGGCAAGCGCAAGGTCATGAGTTCAATTCCCCGTGCCAAAAATAGATCAAAGTATGTTATGCACATATAAGAATGTGCCAAAATAAAGGCCAGTATCTATATAAGAATTTTTTTTTTTTTGGCGGTACTGGGGATCAAACTCAGGACCCTGTGCTTGCTAGGCAGGCGCTTATTCCACTGAGCTATATCCCCAGCCCAGAATTTTCTTTTGAAAGGTGAAAAAATGATGTGCACAGAGTGAAAAAAATCCTGAAAACACAACCAGCAGCCTGGAAACAAGTATGTTGGAGGAGGGTGTGGCTACTCCATAGATAACTTAGACCCACAGGAAAAATCAGAATTTATTCCACCCTCAGCCACAGAGTGTTACATATAGACCATGCAGTTCTCAGATAAAGGGAGTTGCATAAACATGCACCGTATATTTAAAAATTTAATTTTATTTTCCATTAAGGTACATATTGGTTGAAAATACGATTTTTAAAGACAAATGTAGGCAACTCCCTAGTTCTGGAATAAAGTCAGAATAGGGCTAGAGGTAAAGAACAGTTCTCAAGAGTTAATAAAATAGGTGACTTTGTACAGAGGGTGGCTGATGGCCTGTCGCAGGGCCTGTCATGGAACCTGAATTTTTGTTTAGAAAATCCTCCTGGTCTTGTTACCTTTAGGACATCAGACCTCTCATGTCTCAGAATTTCTTTATGAAGCCTCTAAAAGGGTAGTGTTTAAATGTGATCAGTTTATTCCACAAGCATAAATAACACAATTTAATAGCTCTTTTAGAGACCAAGAATCTTCCTGTCAGATATGTTGAATAATGCCAGTATTACACCACTTATTATTTAAAAATGAAAAATAAAACTGATTCAGAGACACCATGTAATTTTTTTAAGGTTATATGTTTCAGAGCTGAAGAGACAGTCAGTCTCCCTTACTCTACCGTTTGTTGCTTTCTAGGAAGTATTACCTGTAGTGAGGGTTTCTGTGAACTTTCCTGTTTGGTCTGGTGTTGGTCTCTACAAAATTATAGCCAGAGTTGCCTCCTGGGAATTCCTCTTCACCCATTACTTTGAGTTGGTACAAATAATGACAGGCATCCCCAAAGCCACAGCGTGTGTCTCCTTCCACTCTTACTCAGGAAGTTTTCTACGCACCCAGACCTCCACATTATCTTCCGTCTTTGCCTTCTCTCCCCAGGTATTCAGTACCCTTCCTCTCTTCTCATTTTCCTCATCCTTTATTTATACCCAACTGCACTGACCAGCATAGGAGAGACTAGCCACATGCAGCGAATTAAATTTAAAGTACCCCGAATAAAACTTAACACTCAGATATGTAGTTCTTCTAGTTCCATTTTAAGTACTCCATAGACACATGTGGCTAGTTAGCTGCCAATTGAACAGTTCAAATATAGAACATTTCCATGACTGAAGAAATTTCTGTTTATTGGACAGCGCTGCACTAAAATGTAAGCAACTAATGACAGCTTAAAGTATTTTTCCTTCTGCCAGATCTATATTTAACTGGATGTTTCTTTATTTAATTATGCCTTATTTATTAATTTATTTCTCAGTGGCTTCAGCTCTGATGTGAGCCTTTGTTTAAGAGGGAGCTTATGACCTGCAGCCTCTAGCTGCTCCAGAAACAAAGACCTGGGAGAACCACAGCCTGAATGGTTGCCTGGCATGGCCTGGTCTGTGATCTTGCTAATTTGCTGCTGCTGCTGCCGCCCTGTTTGGGCCCTCATTGGAGTGGCCCTGTGCCGAGGCCCCAGGTCTGACCTTAGAATTTATTTATCTATTCATGTTTTGCTACCTAGACTCAGACTCGCTACCTCAAGCTTGCCAGGCAGGTGCTGCGCTGCTAAGCTATCCCCTGCTCTATCCCCAGCCCTGACCTTAGGATTTAAAGGGGCCCTTCAGCCAGCCTTCTGCTTTGAAGAAGCCACATTTACAACTGAGTGAAAAATGACTTGAGCAACCTGTTTGTTTTCTTTACCCCACAGGAACTGATTTTGCTTTAGTTTCAGTCGAATTGACCTAATTCTTAGTAATACTGGTAAGGAAACTTTAAAGATACAGATAGCAGGGATGCAAGCAAATGTGAGCAGTAAGACAGGGAGTTATTGGTTATTGTTTTCTGCTGTTCAAAACGCATGCTTTTTTTAGTTTATCCAAGCTAAAATTATACTGGAGAGAAGATATTTTCCACACAGATGTCAGAGAACCACAGAAACCAGAGCAACAGAAGGTTCATGGGAGATCAGGTCGGGGCAGGCTCAAGCAGCACAGAGAGGTACTTGAAATGTGGGTTACCCAGGCAAACAGCTGTCTAGAGACAGAACCAGCCTGGTGCTCAACTCTAGTGGCTCCCAGCCAGAGCTCTGCTCTGTCTGTACTGTGCGACTGCCTCCCTTGAAGTACGCATTCAATTAAAGTTCCAGCATAACCACTTGAAATGCATATAACAAAGGCAGTCATTTCATCCAAACCGGTATTGAACCATACGAATGGCTTTAAAAAAGTAGGATGAACTGGAAATGGAGGCAAATCCAAGTTGTGTGGATTCCGAAATTTTATTTGTTGGACTTTCTTTAAGGAAATGAATGGTTATTAAAACAAATATACAAAGTTAGAAAAGAAGCAATACTATTATAGGTTTTTAAAAGTTGATGCTACACAGTAAGTCATGTAGAAAATAGGTTAATTAACTGCTGATAGATGACATATTTTTACTGTTGTCTATGACAGCTTTTACAATACCATTCTTCTCGCGAGAAAAGAATGGAATTCCAATTTTTCTGCCATCATGAAGGACTAAATATTAGAGTAAATAATTGTATTTCCTGTTATTTTAGAAAACTTAAGCTTTAAGTCCATTTTTAGCTGTTACATATGTATCTTTAGAATTCTTGTCAAATCTAGGGGACCACTTTTTTTCACATATCAACTGTAGCATTTCTGACATATAAAGTTATCTTGTCTAGGGAATTAATTTAAATGCTCGCTGAAATGTCAACATCCATTGATAAGTTTGTCTACAGTAGTGTATTAGAAGTTTATCATCTTTGCTAATATCAGACTGTGTGTTGAGCTAGCAACTAAGAAATAAAAGCCTGAGCATGGAAAAAAGTGCAGTTCAGCAAAAATGAATGCCCTTTTCATGGGGGTGTGTGTATAGGGATAGCTAGAAGGGGGCTGAACTAGAAGGGTGTATATCAGTGCCTGGGAACATACGGGGAATCACAACACAGGCCATTTGGGGGCGGAGGATAGATTATCATGCCTTAAAGTTTAGGAATTAAAGATCTATTTATGGACCACTGAGCACACAGAAGGCGATGTAGCATCAGAGCATCAACAGGGGTAAGACAACACTGACTCCTGCCTCTGCTTCCAGTAGCCTGTGAAAGCTCTTCAGCAATAACTACGCTAGACAGGAGAGTGACTGCAAGTCACACGAATGGATCTCACTGAGCCCAAATTAAAGGTGCCATCAGATCAGTTCACTGTTCACTGCATTGCAGAAATGTCAGGCCTACTCAAAGTGTAACTTTCAAGGGGGAAAATGATGAAAGATCTGAGGTTAGAACACAAAGAGTATTCATTACCAGTTAGCTAACGTATCTTAGTTTTGCAAATTTTACAAGAACGTATGACCATGTTGAGATACAGCTAGGGCTCCACCCCGCGTCTTGGCATGGTTCATGCAACTGAGAAGTTCTAAAGCTCACACTTCATTAGCCTCGCAATAGATCCCCTGCTTACAGCCAGGCCCCTGGGTGTGAATACTAATCGTTAGTGTGCAAAGTCACTAATCTCTCTGGGTCTTAGTTTTCTTATTTGCAAAATGACAAGAATAGCAGCACCCACTTCAGAGGATTTTTGAGAAAATGTTCATAGATATAAATTGCTAATAAAAATGCGTAGTAAATAATGACCTTTAATTTTAGAAATCTACTAATAACGGTTGGTGGGACAGTCTTAAATTTAAAAATATTCATTATGATTCATCTGAACCTATCAATACTATGTGGTATTGTTATTCTTGTTTCTGTATTTCTCAGGTAAAAAAATCCTACTCTCAGCAGTTGGCCTCTCAGTGGGTTTTGGATGTCTCTCTGTGGAGCTTTCCGCAGGCCCTTCTTACTGCACAGGTACACGGTAGCCTACGCATTTGTCTGTCTCCTGCACTGAAGCATAATCATTGATGGAAAGGTCAAGGCCTTGGATGTTGAATCCTCGGGAATTGTCAGTGGGTAATGAACACAAGTGTGCTCCTTGTATTCCTGTATTTCTTAAAGAACTCGCCCTTATTCACACTGTCTGGCTTCATTTATTAAACTCTGTAGAGGTATTTTTCAAAATACAGAAATATGAATTTATTTAGATATGGCAAGAGTACTTACGATTCTCATTCCTTTCTTAAAGAATGTGGCTCCCTGTTCTGCTGTGAGGAACCTGCATAAATCTCCTGACTCTGGGAAAGCCTGGGAACTGGCTGTAATGGGACATTTTAAAACAGTTCTTCCTTTTAACTGAAGCCAGTGGAGAGAACCCAGGGCCTGCCTGCTGGAAGCCCGGGCCATCTCCACCTCTTCGGCTGGCGTTTTTCTACTAATTGAAGTTTCCTTTGGCAATCATTTGTTATAGATGGTTTCCCCGCTCCAGTCCACTATTCTTAGAACTCACTTATTCACTGTAATGCCTTGCCAGCTTGCAAGTTACTTGTAATGTTTTCCACCATCAGAAATGCCTGTTGTGGTTTATTTTTAATGGTCTCATTGCCTATTCTCACTGGAAAACTTTTATGATGGAATTTATAGCCATTCAGTTGCTTACATGTACGTATACATATTTCAGACTCATACGGATTAGTGTGCGAAGACCCACAGAACTGGTTTCATATTTGATTTTTATTGTTTCTCCGTAGGATCCTTTCAACCTACACTGTGGCCAAACTCACTTCCCGCCCCTTTCAGGCTGTGCCTAATCAATCAGAATTTGAATAAACAGAAAACTGGAACCTTCTTTCAAATCAACCACTTTCCGCTCACCTCAATATTATTATTTCCAGGGTAACTCTGTCACATCTCAGATGCATGGAGGAAAAACAAAAGCAAATTTGAACTAGGCTTTCTCAAAGACCTTAACAGACTAGATTTTTTTTTTAAAGTTGAAGGTGTAGATTTCCTTTATCTTTCAAAGGTAAAACCCAACTGGATACAGTGTCACAAGTCTATAATCCAGCACTCTGAGAGGGTTCGACAAGAGGACTGCAAATTTGAGCGCAGCCTGGGCAATTTTAGCATCTTAGTGACTCAGTGTCTAAAAGAAAAAGTGGTTTTTTTTCTTTTTTAAAGAAGGGCTGGGAAGGAGCTCAGTGCAAAACGGCCTTAGGGTCAATACCTAATACCACAGCTAAATAAAAATAAAAACTACTTTCCGTCTACTGCATAAATGATTTCAGGTTTACAGATCATGTAAAATTTTTAAAAATTGTGATTACTTTTCATACTAAGAAAACTTGGCTTGTGAACAGTCCAGGTAATCAGAGTTGTCCTGAAATAGAGACATGCCAGATGCATTTGAGGGGCAGTGTGCAGCTTCGTGGCTTTTTGAGAAACGTGTTAGCCCCTTCTCCTTCACGGTTTTATCTGCCTCTATGTACATTTAAGGACAGGCTTTGTTATATATCTTATATTTAAGGAGCAAACATTAATATAAAGGAAGACATTTTACAGGCAAAATGTAAGTCAGCAGGGAAATAGCATAACAAAAAGTGTAAATGACAATAATTGCTACATGTTTGTGTATCATCAGTCTCTGTGAATCCTTGCCATCATCTCAGCTGATCTACACAATTCCTGGAGAGGCCTGGCAACAAAGGACAGTTCTCCAATCACGTTCTTTCTTGTACTCTAAAAATGGGAAAGACGGAGAAAAGCAGAAGTGAACCATAGTAGATAATTGATACCACGTAAATTGATCTTTTTCAGAGTAGATGTATTTCAATTTCCTAGAAATTTTTAAATAAGGAACTTGTCTCCGTTATAATGGAATGTTGTGGCCATCTTAGGGATTGAAAGTTTTGAATGTTTCATTTGGGAGAAGTTTAATGAGTAGGAATGTCTTACTCATGCTTCTTTGATGTTACTATTAATAACTGTAATTCAAGCGCACCATAAAGGTTTAAAGGGTGCTCATCCCCTGAGAGTTAAGGTCCTATTTTTCTTGTACACTGAAATGCGTAACGAAGAGCAGGAAGAACATGGCATAAAGAAAGAACATTATGTGAAATTTTAATTTTTTTTATTAACCCACCCATGCTAGCTTTCACCTTTCCCTTAGTTAGCCTTGGTCATTTTGAGTGCTTTGGTGACTCTCTGACAGTGTTTAGGGAAAAGGGTGGGATTAGTAGGATCATACTTTGGAAAGTGTAAGTGTCCTTCTGTAACAATACAGCGGTCTAAGCACTGGCCCATTCTGTATGGTTTCTGAGAAATAGATTGAACAAGACTGAAAACTTGACTTCATTTAATGTCATCATAAATAAATTCTCTTACATGGAAGGAAGGGTCCATTACTGGGAGGGGACTCATAAAACTTTACTGAGTCAGAATGTGAAATTTTACAGGACTTGCCCCACCAGTCGTACAAGTCAGGTATCATTTAACAGGGAGAGGATAACAGAGCTCTTTCCAAGGGTTCTGAGAAGTGAGCTCAAACCTACGGCCAGAGTTCATACTCTCCAAACCACGGGTGTTCAATTTAGTTCAGTTCAATTAATTTCCCGAAGTCTGACTGTGTTAGTAACAGGACCCAACCCAACAAAGTAGGCACAATTTCTTCTTAGAAAGAGCTCGGCAACTGGACACAAGATCAGAGGGAGCATGAATTCTTCCCAGTCCATCAGTGCCTTCATGCTGACCTGAAGCCTTTTGTCTCTGAAGATAGAGTATCTGAATATCCTGTTCAGTTATTTGCTCTACAGTTCTGAGTGTGTTCTAGGTATGTAAGTTCATTTAGTGCTATTTTGTCCAAGTAACATTTTCCCATGCCCTTTATCCTTTGTATTTTATCCCTGATTTTTTACATCATATGTTGTTGATTATTATTTTCCCATTTTCTCTCAGTTCTTGACAGATCACTCTTCCTTTCTGTTAATAGTGAACATATAGGAAGGTCAGAAGACCTTAGTGAAAAGATAAAACTAAGGTTTACGGATTAAAATATTTAATACCCTTTACATACAGAACTATTGATGTATTTGGTTAATAGAAGGGAAATTAGAAAATTAGAAATTAGAAGCAAATATTCAGAAAATATAAACATGTTTAATAGGTAGAGATATTCATTGTGCTCTTTTGAATATTTCTGTTATTTTTATTTTCAGAATTCACACATGCAGTGTACAGACTTGACTGTTTTAATATAAGCAAGAAACCTCTTCAGTGCAATTCTTAGCCCTAGAAATTGTAAGTGTCCTTGACCACCGTCACCATGATTTCTCTCCCCACTCTACTGCCCACTCCAATCTGTTTACTTACTGTTCTGTGCTTCTCTCTCCACATCTGTGTTCATGATCCCTTTCCTCTGCCACACTCTTCTGAAGCCTTCCCTGCCTTCACTGTCCAGCTCACCCATGGCCCGCATTCTAGGCCTTTGAGCAGAAAACCGGTAAACTGCTTGCAGTGCTCTGCATCTGTCAGAAACCATGCTAATTACCCTGCAAGTTTCAGCTTATTTCATCTTTATAACAGCTGTGTAAGGTTGAGGAACAGAGGCTGAAAAGCTTGTGCAAATTTAAACTACCAAATGCAGGAGTAGAACTGGATCTCAGGCTTATAGCAGTCCTCCTATGAACAGAATATCTGAAAGAAACTGAAAGAGTAGGGGCTCCAGGCAGTGAAAATATTTAGAAATTTGGAGAAATTATCTTAGAGGCGAGTCAAGGGGAAGTAGAAGGAGGAGGAAGTGGTGAAAATGCTACCGTGAGAGACTTGACTGTATTTGATATTTCACTGAAACCATCCTCATGAGCTTCTGTGGCTAGGGACCCTGGGAGTTCACGCTACAGCCATGGTCTGCATTGCTGGAATCTGAGCCAAGCAGGGTAATATACATATATATATATAGATAGATGTCTTAAAGTCCATCATAAGATGATGATCCGAAACCTTTTCATTGATAAGAGCCTTGCTTAATGGGAGCCATAAAAGTGATTTCTCAGGGTTCCTAATCTTGACTTTAAATATTGAGTAATACACAAAAGACTATAGCGTGAAGTTTTGATACAAACTATAGAGTAAGAATAGCGGGCAACCCACTCAGGACCCCTCCTGCCTCTCTATTCCCTATTCTTCCATTCCTGTTCCCCATTCCTTTTCTCCAGTGAATTTTTCTGCTCTTAAAAAAATAAGGAATAGAAAGAGCTACAGCATAATGGCCGTTTCTATTAGACAGATAAAGGAAATGTCTTAGGAGGGTAAAGAGAGGGCAAGAAAAAACAGACAGCACATGAGCACCCTACAACAAACAGAAAAAAATAAGAATTGAAGCAATTGGAGATCTAGGCCAAAGGTAAAGAAAAGGAGAGATTGGTTTCATAGAGGAAAAACTATCCCAGTTTTGGGATACTACCACAGGCAAAAGATTTGCTCCCTCTTTCCTATGCCATATCCCCTTTGAGAAGACTTTCATCCAACGTAATTCTGGAGTAACAAGTTCCCCTTGTGTGGTAGATTAACTAAAGGTCAACTTGGAATACTCAGTTGAACTGAATCAGCAGGGCTGTGGTTGTGGAAGGCTCACCTGAGAATTGTTTCAACAACATAAAAGGAGAACTGGAGGGGACCGTGTATTGTTGATTCTCCTGGAGAGGCTTGTCGTGCTTGTTTTCCTGATACGAACTCAGGTGTTCTCATTGTCAGAGGACCTCTGATCCTTACTGTGAGTGTATTTTTCTGGCTGCGATGCAGATCCCTGAGCCTGCTGGCACAGATCCTTTATCTGCTGGTGAAGACTATCTTCTGCCACTGACCTTTGGGCCTTTCAGTCCAGATTCTTGATACAGACTTGCATGAAATGTTGTGGGCTCTTGGCCTCCAGCTGGACTCAGGGAGGACATTGCTATGGGATCCTGGCCCTCAGCTGTATTCTTTGGATTTCTAGTGTGTAGACAGATCTCCTGCACTCTTCTGTTTACTTTTTTTTTTTTTTTTTTTTGCGGTACTGGAGATCGAACTCAGGACCCTGCACTTGCTAGGCAAGCACTTATTCCACTGAGCTATATCCCCAGCCCTCCTGCACTCTTCTGTACTTGACATTTGGGGTGAATATTTTAAAATAATCCTATAAATTATGTGTCCTATTTTAAATGTATTCTCTTCTAAACCCTGACTATAACAAATTTGGTACCAGGGAAGTGGGCTTATTGCTGTGAATATAACTGAGCATGTGGTTCAGGTGTCTCTGAGAATTGCTTGTGAAAGAGTTTGGAAGTGTTCAGAGATTTTAGCTGGAAAAGTAAAGCTGGAATGCCTTAAGCAGTTCTGTATGTGAGATTCTTGTCAGAGTTCAGAAGACCAGAAGGCTGATAGAAGTCCTGCTGGTAAAGACCAGGCGTAGGTGGTTGCTGCTGGGAAGAAGGACTACATTGGCTATTGGATTCCAGACGATGTGTGTTATGGCTTGGCAGAAAATTTGTCTGCATTTCGCTTGTGTACAGAGACTTTACCTGAAACTGAGATTATTAGTGGTGAACTAATCTTGTAGAAGAAATTTCAAGGCAGTCGAATGTTGTAATGGTGGCATGACAACTGTTGAGGGCTCTTAGCCAGATCTATGTTGAGAATCAAGAGTAAACAGCCCACTGAGTGGTTTAAAACTTTGCTAGTTTGTCCAGAAAGGACACTCCAGTAAAGCTGTGTACTATAAAAATAGAGCAGAGGAGATCTTAATTGCTGAGAAGGAATAAGAGAATAGAAAAGATGGCCTGAGGGCATCACATAAAGCAGCAGAACTTTATCCTTTGCAGCCTCAAAACTGCAAAAAATGAAAAGACTGCTTTAAGAAGAAAACCACAGAACACAAAGTTTTAGAACAGCAGTGGCTGCATAATGTTCCAGAGTGGTGGCAATATAGAAAATTGGTTCCTCAGAATTGGATTCAGGGTGTTAAGTGGCCGTGCTACTTGATCCCTGTGGCCAACAAAGAGGGAAGCCTGGCTACTGCTCCAGCTGGCAGTCGACCTTGGTATCATCCACATGGTGCTGGTTTTAGGTGCATACAGAATGAAAGAGTTGTGGGGTCAGGAAGGCTTCCACCCAGATTTTAAAAGGCCTGGGAAGCCCGGCTGTTGGACCCTGAGAGGGCAGTATGTGAAGCTGTGAGTGTGAAGCTAAAGGCAAAGTGGAGATCCCTGAAGTCTGGAGAAGACAGGAATGTGATTTTATGAGGAAAACTTCCTAGAGGGAGCATAGTGGGCCCAAGAGAGAGGCCAGGGGAGCTACAACCACAATAAATGCTTTAGTGGCATAGCCACCCAAGCCTTTTGGACCTCACAGATTACCTCAGATGCTACACATAGAAGTACAGACTTAATATTTGCCCTAGTAGATTTTGGACTTGCTTTGGTCCCATTTCTTTGTATCCCCATTTGTAACTTTTGGAGTGCAAATGTCTGTGCCACTAAATGGTAGAATTGTTTAACTTTCTTTTCATTTGCACAGGGGCTCATGCTAACAGTTTGCCTTCAATCTCAGAGGAGACTTGGAACTTGAACTTTTCAGCAATGCCAAAACTGTTAAGACTTTGGTAATTTTAGAGATTGACTAAATATCTTTTGTGTAAAGGAATGTATGTGAGTCTTTCAAGGCCAGGGGCAGAACGTTATGGTTTGTGTGTAGATGTATCCCCAAAGTCTCATGCAGTCATGGGTAGTGGGCTAACTTTGGAGAAGGCTGAATCCTCAGTGTGTGATTGATTTGTACTGCAATTCTGGGATTAAGGGTGGGTAATTGCTGGATTGGTCCACTGATTGGATTGGTACTACCCTAATCCCAATAGACTGGATACAATATAGAGGACAGAAAAAGGTGTGTCTCACGTTTTGCTTTTGTTGCTTTTGCTGTCTTCTGCCACCATGAACTGTTGCCCCTTTGCCATGTGCCACCCAGCCTTGGAGCCAGCCAATTATGGACTGAAACCTCTACAAACTTTGGGCTAAATAAACCTTTCCCCCTTTAAATTTGGATGTTGAGTATTTTGTCTCAGCAATTAGAAAAGTAAATAAGACATCTTGGAATATGGCAGTGAACTCAATATTCATTAAGGTAAAGAAAGAGATCAGGTATATGGGCTTGAGGTACCACTCTTGATGTCCAAGGGTCTACAGGAGGAATGCAATCCAGAAACTTCTATATGTCCTGCAAGTAGCATGGAAGTGGTCAGGGAATTAGGGGAGGTCAAGGCATAGTGGCTGAAGAGTGAGTGTAAAGCAAGCACCAGAGACTATTACAGGGAAGACAGCATGGGAAAAGTATGGAAGCTGAAGAACAAGCTGTCTCGAGGTGTGCATCCAAGCTCAGAATGTTAGTGACAAATGAGGTCCTTCTGGATCACAGGTAGAGGCCGTGAGGACAGGGGAGAGTGACAGTCTAGGTGCTACTCCTCCCGTTACGCACCTGGGAACATAGGTTAGTCTTGAGCCCTTTGGTCATGCTTGGTAAGACAAGTAGAAGAAATAAGGAGAAAAAGATAAAGATTGAACATATATTCAAAAGGTTCTTCCTTAACTAGAGAGATGGGTTCAGGCCTTAAACTAGAAAGACTCCAATAAACATGAGATGGTAAGCAGAAGAGGAAGAAGGGCCTTTGGAGATGGTTAATGGAGCCTAAAAAGTTACAGAGAAATTATTTCACTAGCTATCGTGGGCTCAGTTAGACCTTATGATAGACTGCTTTATATCAACTTCATATTTCATGATGTAGCTTGCCAGACTTGTTTCATTAACAATAGGGGGTATCTGGAAACTTCCTACTTTAACTATTTGTGCTTCACATATAGGCACAAAACTCAGATATTAAACAAGGTTAACAATAACCTTTCATAAAATCTGTATTCTCTGTAAGTGTATGTATCCAAGGAAACATTCTGCTTGTTCAACCACAATGGCCTTGACAAAAATAGGGAGTATAAGAAGAGAAAAGGAACAGTTAATGCCTAATTTTTTTAATCAACGTTGCATGCTTATATCTGGTAACCTGAACAACTAATTTGAAGACAACAATATGCAATATAACAACCATTGATGAATTCTTACCATCTTGTATAGTAAAACTCTGTATTGTTTCTAATGGTTTTTTGGTGTTATTTTTTATTCTCTTTAGTGGTTTGATCAATCTTGCATTCTTATATCTGGTAATCTGAGCAAGTTCATTGAAGATAAAAAATATGTAAAATAATAGCCACTGTTAAATCCTGTCATTTTGTTCTGAAATCTTCTAACATTTTTATTGTTTTGCTTTTGTCTATGTTGTTGATATTTTGCTATTGTTCTTTTTTATTGTTCTCTTTAAAATAAGAATAATAAAATAAAGTAAGAGAAAAAGGTTTGGGAGGAAAAAGATAAACAAAATTTTTGTGTTAGAATAATTTTGGACTCACAGAAAAAATATAATACAGTACAAAAATTTCTTTGTACCCTTTTGTCAGATTTCCCATTAATAATTTTTTTATAAACTGAGGGTTAAACCCAGGGCTTTGTGAATGCTAAACAAATGCTCTACTACTGAACTACATCCCCAAGCTTTTGCTTTCTGCTTAGAGAGTGGATCTTGTCAAACTTTTGTTCCTCTTGTCTCAACCACCTCAGAGGCTGGGATTACAGGTGAGCTGTACTACCTGGCCATTAATAACCTCTTATATTAGTGTGGTCTATCTGTTTGTTTAATGAACCAGTACCGATATATTAACTAAAGATCAAACTGTACCCAGGTTTTCTTAGTTTTTATCTAACATCATTTTCCTGTTCCCAGATCCTATCCAGAGTAACACATTACATTTAGTTATATCTTCTTAGACTCCTCTAGGCTGTGACATTTTCTCTACTTTCCTTGAATTTGGTAGCCTTGGAAATTTGAGGGTTACTGCCTGTGTGTTTTGTAGGAAGTCCCTCCATTGCTATTTATCTCATGTATAGTCCAGCTTATAGGTTGAAGGAGGAACGTTGGAGAAGAGAATATTGGAGGAACTGTGCTCACCACAATATACCAAGCGTTCAAGCCAGCAACACAACCTCATAGTTGATGTTAAGATTAATCACCCGGCTAACTGGGCCAGTCTGAGGCTGTTTCCTTACTGTAGTTACACTGTTGCAGTTTGGATGAAAAATGCCCCTCAGAAGTCTGAGGTTCAGAGGCAGGGCCTGGTCAGAAGTGGTGAGTCACTATGGGTGTGGTTGGAAAATAACATCTTATTCCTGGATCTTTCTTTTGCTCTCTCTCTCTCTCTCTCTCTCTGCTCCTTGGCTGCCATGAGAGAGCAACTTTCTCCCAGTGTGCCGTTCCTGCCTTGGAGTCAGCTCATCATGGAGTGAGCTCACCAAAACTATGAGACAAAGTAAACATCTTCACCTTAAAATTGCAGGTTGGGTGTTTTGTCCCAGTGATTAGAAAGCTGACTAACACAAAATTGGTCCTAGGGGTGGAGGTGTTGCTATGACTGTACCTGACCCTGTGGTCTGAAATCACAGGAATTAGTTTGCAGGATCAATTTGGAAAAGTTGAGAGGTTTGAGCTAGAGGAAACCCTAGAATATAGCAAACATTGCCAGATGTGTGATACTGATCAGAGCCCAGAAGACCAGAAAGTTAATAAGAATGTGGAGAGTCATGACCAGCCTCAGGAGGTTTCGGTTAGGAACAAGGGCTTCATTGATAGTTGAACTAGAGGACATGTTATCTGTTGTGGCTTGGTAGAAAATTTGTATACATTTTGCACATGTCCTGAAACTTTGAGGTTAAGGATAGTGAAGTAATTAATTTGGCATAAGAAATCTCAAGGCAGCCCAGCCATTAGACTGTGTCATGAACACCACTGTCTGCTTTTGGTTAGATCGACAGAGAGAATTAGGAACAGACAGCAGTATTGAACGATTTATAAAGTTTGCAGTTTTTGCACAAAAGAAGCCTCCTGTAAGGTTGGAGCAAAGGGCAGTATTATTGATTAATATATTAACATTGAGGAGAAGCCAAGTGCTTTACATCAGTACAATAGCAAAGATGGATTGAAGGCATGTCAGGAATGAGCAAGACGCCCATTACAAGCTCAAACATGCAAAAGCATAAACCTTTCATTTGAGAAGAAAGGTCGTGTGTCCCATGTTGAAGAAGAGTCACTTTGGGAATTGCTTCCCTGGGATACATTTCATCCTGTTCAGCCATCCAGGCACTCAAGGGGGGGGCCTATCCACTGCTGGAACTGGCAAGAAGCTTTGGTGTCATCCATGTGGATCTGGTTTTATAGGCATGTAGAATGTAAGCGTTATGGAGTCAAAAGACTTCCACTCCAACTTCAAAAGAATGTCTGAGAGGTCAGCCAGTGTCCTGAGAGGGCGGTGCGTGAGGCTGTGTGACCAAAGATGAACATGCAGAGAGCTTTCCACGGGGGAAAGTTGGAGGAGCCAAGAATATGGAATGTTTACTGAAGAAAACCACATCTAGCAAGTGTTGTCAGCCCAAGAAAGAGGCCTGCAATCTGCAAGGTCGTAAACAGGATGCTGCCCAAGCCCGTGTGAACACCTGTTTTACTATAGTTTGCCCAATGGTGGACACAGAGACGCAGGGTTTAATGTCTGCCCCGCTGGTTTCGTTCTTTGCTTTTTGTTCGTTTCTGTCCCCATCCCTCCCTCCCTTTTTTTTTTTTTTTTTTTTTCGCGGTACTGGGGATCAAACTCAGGACCCTGCGCTTGCTAGGCAAGCGCTTATTCCACTGAGCTATATCCCCAGCCCCCAGTCCCCATCCCTCCCTTTTGTTATGGGAAGGTTTACCCTGTGCCGCTGCACCTTGGAAGTATTTAACTTTCTCTCTTATTTTTATAAAGGTTTGCAGTTAAGACATTGTCTTGAGAGTCAGAGGAAACTGTGTATAGGATTTTTCAGCAGTGCTGGAACCGTTAAGCCTTTGGTGACTGCTGGTTGTACACTATAGCCATTTCGCATAATGAGACAGAAATGTACCTCTCAAGGGTCAGAATATTGTGCTTTGGATCTAAAACATTCCTCCCAGGTCTCACATTCAGGGCAGAGGTCATTGGTCAGAAGGGGTAGATCCCTGGGTACAAGACTGGCAAGAGTGGGTTCTCATCCCTCACTTTTCTTCTCTCAGATTTCCCAGCTGCCATTGGGTAAGCACCTTTCCGCAACATGCAACATGCGCTTTCACCATCCTATTTCTGACTTGGAGGCAGCTAACCGTGAAATTGCTGCCCTGTGAGCCAAAATAAACCTTCAAACTGTGGGTACCGGTTATTTTGTCCAAGTGAGGAGAAAGATGACTAATATGTACTCCTGGTCTCTTCCTTCTCAGGTGCAGTGTTCGGAAAGCAGTCACTGTTCACAGTCCACCTTAAGGGATGGGGCAGTATGCTCCACTTCCTGGAATGCACAGTGTGGATACGTAGCACGAATGCAGTTTGACACACAGAGCTCGGAGGCCTTGGACATGCAAGTGACATCTTACTGTGGGGGTTGAAAATGCAAAATTGTAATTTCATACAAAAAAAGCAAGGTGGGGGATAGAGAGGGAGAGAGTTTAGTATCATAGAAGGATAATATTCATCTGGTATCTAAAAGATTAGAACCCAATGGGGGGGGTGGTGAAGCTGTATGTGCAGTAGTGCAAGAAGTGGTCAGGAACAGTGTCCAAAACAAGCCAAGGTAAATCCGTTTCAAAAGTAGAGAATAATCAATTACATAAAATGCCATAATAAACAAAATAAATGAACACAAAATAACTGATAAAGCTAAAGAAATTTGAAATTGATAATGAAAATACTACTTATTACTTTGTCTGCCCATCAGTTAGTAGAAACCGAAATGTACTGTTTTGAACTTAGGGCGTTATCAACTCTTAGAAGTTCCAGCAGTTGATGCGCCTGTCATCCTGGTGGACTCCAGTCATGTGTTATCCCAATTTTCAATGAGTTATTTGTTATTTTTATTAAAAATTTGCATTCCACAACATTCAACAAGATAAAGGGGTTCTTGCTGTGGAAAAATGGTGGCATGTTTTTGTATTAAAGACCCACATGTGTAAACATTGTATTGTGTCTCTAATGTGAGAAACTGAAAGAGTACATATAATCCATAAGGTGCAATATATATTGTGAAAGGGAAAGAAACTGCTCAAGAGGAAAGCACAACTGGGATGATGGGAAGAAGAATGAAAGAAGGAAGAGAAAAAATATACATACACACAAGATAGCTAAGGTAATTGTGCTACTAATTTCTATTGGTTTATTGAAAGAAACACTTAATGCCTAATTGTTTGATCAATTTTACATGCCTGTATCTAGTCACCTAAGTGACCACTTGGAATATGCAATATAACAACCATTGTTAATTTCCTACCATCTTGGGTTGCAATTCTGTATCATTTTTATTGTTTCTTATTTTATTCCCTTTAAAATAAGAAACGATGGGTACTGTCTTATGAAAGACTCTGTTTGGGGCGAACTTCATTCAGGTTCACAGACACACGGAAGAAAAGCTGGATGAAAAAAGTGGAGAAGTGTACTTGGTACCATACAAGGTCAGGACTGTCCTTGGGGCCTCTGCACACAAATGCCACGTACACCAGAAACCAGTAAAGCAAAGACACATGGAAATGAGAGTGGAATAGATCACAAAGACCTATATTATAGCCTAGCTGTATTTATCCTCAGAGGGCACAATGTCAGTGGAAGTTCTTCATCTGTCTGTTTGTTTCATCATCTATAGAGCAGAAGCCTGGGCCAGATAGGCCTCACATATCTATTCATCAGAGCACATGATATAATGTGTACATGACTTTGATGCTGAATAAATTTCAGATATCTTCTATTCAATGTACCTTTGAACATTTCTTGCCAAATATTTTTGGGCAGAGGAGGAAAACGCATTTGTACTCACGTGAAATTCATTTCTTTATAAAATGAATATTATAAACCTCAAGTTTCTGAAAAGCTTTTCAGACAGAGACACATTAGAATACTAGAGTCTTTGCAGACATGAGAGAAGCTATCAATTTTAAACCAAATATTTGTAATCCTGCACAGATCAAAACCAAAGGAGATGAAGTTTTCTCTTCTCTCCTCAAACTCTTGCCTTTGGAATGATACTTGGTACCTCTCTTGGTTACTTTTCTCTCGTTGCTGAGACAGAATACCCAACACCCAAAATGAAGGAAGGAAAGGTTTATTTAGCTTACAGTTTGTGGAGGTTTCAGTCCTTACTTGGCTGGTTCTGAGGCAGAGTGGAACATGGCAGAGGGCAAACTGTTCACTGCAGCAGAGCACAGCAAAAACCACAAGAGCAAAAGGGAGAAATGGCTGCAAGCAGCCTCTTCTCTTCCCTTACATTGTAAACAGCCTACCCCCACCCAGGGGGCGCATGTAGCTCTCACACAGTCTCCATGCCCTCCTCTTCCACAGGCTCAGGATGTATACAAAGTAAGCACTCTGGCTTCCCGCTGAATCACTCAGCCAAACCTCTAGACTCCCCAAGTTGACACAGTGTATCAACCATAACAGTACCTATAAGGAAATATATTCCTAAATATAAAAACTATTATTGAGGAGACTAATTTAAATTTGTATTAAGATGTACTCTGTGGAATTATAATAAAGGTAATACATTTAAATCATGCAGTCCTGTCTTTAGCTCATAGTAACTATTTCAAATGTTCAACATAAAGTAAGATCTAGTTTTTACAGGCCACTGATTAAATTAGTTATGTGTAATGATAATCTCTCTTTTCCCAAAGTAATGTTAAGTCTCTAACAGTTTTTTATCAACCTGTAGGTTCCTCAGGATAATTATGTGAAAATATTTTGTATTTTGAATCATTTTTGGAATGTACTAAAGAATGCAATATTGATAGGAACATGAGTCTTGAAAATGGACTTCTTTTTAACAGAAATTGAACTGCGAAGAAAGATTTCCTTTAGGTTTTGACAACCCCAGTTCTGTGACACTACTCTGACTGTGCTGGATAAAATCTGATTTGCGCTCCATTTATAGAAATTTGGAAAGAAGTAGGTCCAGGTGAACATGTTATCACATTGTTGATAGGGTTCTGGGGTCTTTATCCTGTAGGCTAAATACTGTTTCCCTTAGGAAAATATATCATGCCTTTACCTACAAGCTACTCCATTTATATTCAAGGTTCAAACATTACCTTGATGTTTAAGCATAACAGTAAAATCAATTCTAAAGCCCAGATTTCAGATGAAGAGCAACAGGGTCATAGGGAGACAGTAGCAAACAGATGTTGTACTTAGTTTCTCCAAATTCTCCATTATGGGTATCAAAGTTACACTGAATAAAACCAGTGCACAGGAAACAGAGCTTCCAGACAAGTCTATTTGGCCTTTCTTTCAAGCAAGTGGCCCTAAGCCCCTCCTAGAAAACAAATCAGAAGATGACACTGCTGAGTCATTTGAGTACTTCCTGCGTCTAGCAAGAATTCTATTTATGTTATAGTTTTATTTAGAAGCTTTGAGAATATAGATTCCTACAACATCTGCTTATTGCGTTTTTAAAAAACAAGTACACTGAGGTTATTGCATGTTTATTATTTTATCCCCCAGAGAACTGAGCTCTTAAAATTTAGAAACAGCAGTTATTTTGCTGTCTTTGTGATTTACTTCCAGATGACCCCAGTCCTTCGCATTCTACAGCTAGTGTGATGCTTTTTTACATCGTGAAATCTGAAGAACTCTTACCTAGAGTTACGTGCCTACTCATCCTAAGGGAAGCATAGCCTCCTGGTTTTGTAGATAAACAAGTTGTTGAAACTACTCTGGGCTATTCAGTGGCCAGTCTACCATGTAAATGTCCTTCCAGCTGGAGAAACCCCTGCAGGCAGTGAGCAATAAAATGTGTGTCAAGAATAATTTTCAGACTTTGAACTTTTCACTTTGCCTAAGGAACATATTCTTCTGCCTCAATGAGTAAGTGAACTTATGAATGAATGAAATCTTCAAAGCATAATTATACCTGTTATACTGAGTACCCACTCCATACAGTAGCAGAGGTAGGCATTTTATATACGTTATTTCTGGTACTCTAATTCTTTGTCATTACTCAAAGTTACTCTTCAGACAAATCAGTTGATGCTGTAGTTGGGAACACTCTGCATATAACTTCTGGCAAGTCCATAAGACTCAAGTGCAATTTAAACCATATATTTTTTCTAAAGAATTCATAATGAAGATCTCTCAAGATTACCGCTATTCTATGGCAATAAACTCTCTAAAGTCTTTATTCCAGAATCTCATGACATGGGTCAGAACCCTTTTTCTTTAATGGGCCACAAAGGCAATATTTTGGGCTGAATAGACCACGTGCTCTCATCACAACTGGTCAACTACTCATGCTGCAGTGTGAACGTGCCACCAACAATACACTAATGAATGTACGTGGCTGTGTCCCAGCAACACTTCTGGAAGTACGTCACATTTGGCTCACAGAGCATATTTTGCTGTCCCCGTTCCTATGATATACAGTCCTTCAGTTATCTTGGCAGGGCAGCATTCTTTAGAAATGTGACAAAATCAGTGATCATTTGTACCACTGAAAGGATGCCTTTTTTCTAGGTAAATATAACTTAATTATTGTCCTTAAATGTATTGTTATATATTTTAAATTATATTGTTCTTAACTTCTATAATGAAAGCAAATTTTACTTGATAGATAGTAAATAGGCAGAAAAGAACGACTAATAAAAGGCATGTTGTTATTATTAGATCTAACCATCCCCTCCAAAATATTCATGTGCTTGGAAATGGGATTTTCCCAAGACAACTGGATCATAGAGGCGTTAAAATCATCAGGGGATTAATCAACTGATGACTGCGTAGCTGAATGCGATGTTAAAAGACAGGACCTGATTGGAAGAAGTGGGTCACTGAGAGCATTCCTCTGGAGGCTGTATCTCTTTCTGGTTCTTCTTTACTCACGGCTTCCTGGCTGCCATGTGTTGAGCAGCTTTGTTGTGCCATGCCTTTCCACGGTGAGGGACAGCCGCGGACTGAACCTTCTGAAACTGTCTGTCATCATACCATCCTGAATGCGCCCAGTCCTGTCTGAACCTTCTAGAACCATAAGGATCTCCTTTATGTTATGGGTATCAGTATTTGGTTCCAGCAACAAAAGAGCTGGATAATATGTGTGCTCTACAGCAAGTTTTCAAATAACTCTAAAACATATAATGAGAGGATCCATTATTTTTCCAAAAACACGATCAAAACAAACATGTTTAAGTATGAAGTACGTCAAAAAATGAGGTCCATATTAGATATTTTAATCTAGTACATCCATTCTTTCTAGGGTAAGATGGTATTTCAGTGCAGTTTTAATGCCCAGCAATGATAAGCCTTTTTATCCTGTATTTCTTGGCCAATTGTATTTTTGAAATGTATCTATTCATTTCAGTTACCCATTTTTTTATTGGATCTTTTATTTGGGGAAGTCTAGATTTTTGAGTTCTTTATATATTCTTGATGCTAATCCTACATCTGAGGAATAGCTGGCAAAATATTTTTCTCATTTTGTAGACTGTCTCTTCATTCCATTGGCTTTCCTTTGCTGTGCAGGGGCTTTTTAATTTGATATGCTAATTAATGTTTCATTTATAGTACTAGTTAACCTTAATTCATTGCAGGAAAGTTTTGTGTTATTATCTGTCTTTCTTTTTAAGAATCTTTCTGTCTGTCTTGTACTCTGAATGACTACTTTGAAAATAATGATACACAGTGTACAATATTAACTATTAGCGCTCATTATTTTGCTATGAAACTTTTTCTTATTTTCCACAAAATAAAATAACAAAAATGAGTTCAAATGTAGGAGGCCAGAGAGAAAGACTGAGGTCTAGTTGGCCTGCTGTGTGAACACTAAGGAGAAAGGCAGCATGTAACCAAGCTGACATGCTGCGGGGAAAAAGTTAACACAGCTGAGATCCTGTTATTTACCTGGATATGTGCCATGGTTCATGGGAGGCTAACAAATCCTGTTATTCTAGTTGCTTGTTCCCATGTCTGAGTCAATAAAGATAGTGTGCACCTGTCACTCAGGGCTCCTTGTCAAAGGGAGGCAAGAAAGTCCTGGCCCCCACACTTTAACCTAATTCTGTGTCTGTTTGTCTTTCATTCTTGTTATCCTTTGGTCAGGTACAAGCTCATAGGCTGTGTCCTACAAGTGGTGCCCAAACAGGAACACTGACCAAGGAAGTCCACCCAAGGGAAAAGTGTAGTGAGTCAGCGACATGGACTTCTCCAGTGGAGAAGTGCTGGCTGCAAAAAAGAAAATGGCAGAAGGAAAAAAATGAAACTTCCTGTGCATGCAGAGAATTTCCACCAGGTTAATAGGGCAGAGTTCCTTGATTGAAGTGTATCATTATACCCCTTTACTGGAAATTCTGTTGTACTAGTCTGGCACTCAAGTTAGTGCTCAGTTGATTTCTCATATGTTGCAAGATGTTATCAAACATAATCCTTGGTTTCCTCTGTTGGGCAAGTTTGATGTAGAGAGTTGGGATCAAGTGAAAGAGGGCTTAGAGTATGCTTATACTCAGGGCTTTGTTATATCCCCTAGAACCTTCTCCAAATGGAGCTTGGTCCATGCAGTTCTTTAACTGCAGGAGAATATTCTACACTTAGTATACTCTTGAGGGAGAATAGGGATGAGGTACTGGTCCTCTTCCCTTCCTTTCCTCTTCCTCCTTCCCTTCCATCTGTGGTTTAGACAGCAGTAGTGTCTCATCAGAAATTGGTTAGATAGGCTATGCTTCATGGAGAACCCTTTGGGATGTGTGCATTTCCAATTAATATTGATCCTGACCCTAGCAATCCACAGCAAAATGTTTATGGGCATAATTCTTTGGAATATAATTTTCTCAAAGAATCAAAATCCAGTGTCGTGAACAACAGAGATCAAGTACCTTTTGTGTTGGGCATGTTGGAGCCTGTCCTAGGAGTTTTGCACTTACCTTCTTTAGACAGTAAGCACTGAGCTAAGACCTACCTCTTTCTATACTAACTTTCAAGAGTTATCAGTGAGCAAACTCAACAGAATCTAGCAATAGGACACTCAGAGATTACAGAAGAAATGCTGTTGGGAATGGGTCTGTGCTCAGATCTAATCTCACAGTTAACCCTTCCAGACCAGGCTTATCAGCAAATGGCTCTCCTAATGAAACTTGCCTGGAGACTGTTTCTGAGGATGATATTTCCACAGTCCTTCTTATCATTCTTCAAGGTTCCGGTGAACCTTATACCCAGTTCTTAGCCATGTTTCAGGAATCAGTAAGATGGCAGGTACTGCATGCCCAAGCACAGAGATTGTTGCATTGCCACGGGCTTGTGAGAACGCTAAGAAGTACTGTAAATAAGTGCTAGGGCCATCCAAGTGACTAAAACTCTTGGAAACTATTTGAAAGTGTGCTGAGATGTGGGTACTGAAAGTTATAAGTCCTATATTTGGCCAGCCTATGTTTGGTTTAATTAAACAGAATCAGGCTTCTTCAAAAATATGATGTTTTAAATGTGGCAAAACAGGTCATATCCAAAAACAGTGCACTCAACTCCAGGCAGGAAAGGGTGCAATTACTCCTCCCCCGGAAGGGAAAGTGCCAAGGACTTCTCTGTGATGTCACAAGTAAAATCACTGGGCTAAACAATGTCATTCTAAATTTCACTGTGATGGCATTCTCCTGTTGGGAAATGAGATGTGGGCCTGACCTCAGGCCCAGCAAATAATGGGGGAATTTCCAGTACAGGCTTTTAGCCCCAATCCTCAGTGGCTCCCCAAAGACTGCCGAATCCCATGTTACCAGAACCCCAAGAAGCTTGGGATTAGACCTTCCCGCTGCTGAGCAGTTGACCTTGATTGGCAGAGATAAGCCTGCTAAAATCCCCCTGGGAATCTAGTGACTTTTTTCTTTAAGAAGTATGAGCCTAGTCCTAAGAAAAAGTAGTTTAAACCTTCAGGGTGTTGAAATGTTCCCTGGGATTATTGATTTAGGGTACTTGGGGGAAATTTAGGTTATGGTTCAGTAACATGATGTTTGGGTCTCTAAATATTTGTATTGCTCAACTGATTCTTTTACCAGCTGTCAGAACTATACTTATTAGTTGAGAAGCTAAAGGGTTTAGCAGCAGGCCCCATAAGGAAGTGATTTTCACTCAAGATATCACAGATCACCAGCCCATGTATACTGTTAAGGTTAAAGGAAAATATTTTTGAGAGCTCAGGGACACAGATGCAGAAGTTTTAGTGAGGGCTTCATCCCAGTGGCCACTTGTCTGGCCCACCTGAGCCTCAGACACCTCCTTGGTGGGGCTCAGATCACTCAACTTATTCAGAGTGCTATAGCTTTTCCTTATATAGAACCTGATAACTTCAAGGGAGTCTTTCAGTCATCCATTGTAGGGACCCAGTCAATTTGTGGGGCAGGAGTCTGCGGGAAGAGTAGAAAATTCAAATTACTAGTAGGGTATTTCCACCTGTTGATAGAAAGATATCTGAACCTATGGAAGTTTCTCAGAAGAATAAAAGGGAAGGTCCTGGCTATGAGACACATTTTTAACAGGGGTCATGTGGCTTCTCTTCATCCAAATACTGATGTATAGGTTTGGGTGGATTAATAGCCCCTGCCAAAGAAGTTCAGTGCTTCCAAGTGTTAGTGGAAGAACAGCTGGAAGTGAGACATTGGACCTTCCACTATCCCTTAGAATACTCCTGCTTTTGTTATGCCAAAGAAATCAGGAAGTAGATGTTGCTTCAGGATATAAGAACTGTTATTGCATGTGTTTATCCCATGGGCACTTTGTAGTCCAGATTCTCTGCTCCCACTGTACTGTAGTCCCATGGGACTGGCCTATGACAATTATTGAGCTTAGGATTGGTTTTTTTTTTTTTTTTTTTTACCATCATTTTATGTCTACAGGACCAACTTTATTTTGCTTTCTCTGTTCTTGCCACTTTGTTGAGCTTATGCACCAATATCAATGAACAGTTTTCCTGTATGGGGTGATGAACAGCCCTATCCTCTGTATTTCATTGGTCATTTTCCTGGTAGGAAAAAATTCCCTTAAGCCTATATGATACATTATATGGATGATATGTTCCTGGTTGCTGATTCTCAGCAACAATTTACACTTTTTTTGTGGAGACTAAACAGGCTGTGATGCAACATGGGTTATGTACAGCCCCAGAAAAAATTCAGACTATCTCTTCATAGGAAGAGTTATAGTTATAGGTAACTGCAGAGTTATTTGGGAACTCTGGTATGAAGAGAGCAGTTTGAGCCCAGAAATTAACCATAAGGAGAGATTTGTTACAAACATTAACTGATTCCAGAAATTGCTAGGGGACATGAATTGGATTCACCTAGAATTAGGAATATGAGCTAAGCAGTCTATTTAAACATTGCAAGGAGATACAGATTTGAATTCTCCTCATAGCTCCATGAGGTCCTTAAGAGGTCACACCCACTTTGGCAAATATACAGCTGTTTTCAATTAGTCTTATGGTACCTTTTATGCTAATCATTCTCCTTCTTTTATTACTGAACTTTTTGGTCAAAGAGTGAATAATGAAGGTCAACCTATTGGAGGGCTTTACCTTCCTATCCAGCTTGCCAAAACCTTCATATGTATACAGACCAAATGGCTAAGCTAATTCAAAAAGCCTGCCATTGTAGCATACAGCTTTAGGATTTGATCCTGATAGTATTGTGCTTCCTATTAATCTTGCACAGCCCACTCATTTGTTGTACACTTCCTTAGTTTGGCAGATAATCTTGCAGATTATATTGGAATGGTGACAATCATTATCCTTGTGATGTTTTTATAATTATAATGTCATAATTCATTTATTTTACCCAGAAATAGACAACTCCTTTTTCAAATACTTTAACTTATTTTATAGATGGATCTTGTGGTTTTGTTGCCTACTGGACTATGCAGAATCACCACAGAAGTGCTGCTGTTGGACTTTTGGTTCAAAGATTGGCATTGGTTGCTGTAATTTTCATATTAGAGTGTACTCTGACAGAACTTGTAACATTTTATGTGATTCCACCTAGGTAGTTAATGTCAGTAATCCTTTGGAGACAGCCACTATGAAAAGAACTCTAGATTCCCCTTTGTTGAATTTGTTTTTGAGATTGCAGGCAGCCATTTGGAGTTGTACTGCCTCTTTTCATACAGGTCATATATGTTCACACTCTGGCTTTCCAGACCAGGGGCAGAAGGAAATCATCTTACCAATAGACTCATCACCTTGGGTTTTCAACAGGTGAGCCTTTCTCATTCGTGCTTCCATCAGAATACTGGAGCCCTTACCTCTAGTTTTAAACTTTCCAGATCAGAGGCACGGAATATTGTACAATCTGGTCTAGCATGCTAGACTTTACCTATATCAGTTCCATCAGAAGGCCGTAAGTAATCATTGAGACCTCCAGGCAAATGAATTATGGCAAATGGATGTAACCCGTATATCTCAATCTGGTAGACTACAGTCTGTGCATGTTAGTATAGCTACTTATTCCCATTTTATGGTTGTGATCTGTCATGCAAGTAAAACTGTGAAGCATATTGTCTGTGGAGCAATATTGTCTCTCAGCATTTGCAAAGATGAGAGATCCTAAGAAAACAAAAACAGATTTAATAGCTCTGTCTACACAAGAGGAGCTTTCAAAGATTTCTGAAGCAATAGAATGTTAGCCATTCTATTGGAATTCCTTATGATCCACAAGGACAAGCTATTGTTGAGTGTACACATTTAACATTAAAACAGCAATTACAAAAACAAAAAGTGAAAATAATAGACCATAAGCTAGTGCTTGCCTTGCTGATTTTGCAATGTTTACCCTTAATTTTTGAATCCTGTTGTTAACACGGATAGCACCCTAGTGAAATTACATTGGTCAAAAGTACAAGAGCACTGGAAAAGGGAGAAGGCACAAGTGTCGTGGCAGTCTCCGAGATGTGAAAATGGGAGGGAACTGTTCTCTCTTGGCATGGAGGTAGGGGTTTGCTTGTGTCCTTGCAGGAAATGGACAGGTGGTGTGGGTGCCCACGGAGAAGCGCTCCCCATGACACACTCGTGGAGGAGGTTAACTCTGCTCTCCTCACCAAGTGAAAGCCTTCCCTCAGACAACAACTGAAGAAAACTACTCAAGAGGCAGAAAGACTGGTCCATCATCAGCGCCTGCCAGAGATGAGAAAACCTTGTTTATTGAGGGCCCTTTAAACAGAGCCTCTGGAGGATAGCCCTGAAGGCCCAACTATGCCCCTCTTCAGCTGGAAGTACCCACAGCGGTCTACGCCCGTCACCCGCAGCGCGGTTAGGAGTGCTTCTCCAGATCAGGGGAAGTGAAGTGAGTTATAGTATGGGCAGTCAGGGGTAGGCCCTGGAAAAGAGGCAGGACAGATGCATTACAACAGTGGGTGGAGGTCTGGTCATTAAAGGCTAGACCTCACAGCAAAAGACAGAATAATTACCCAGCAGTGCTTCCCCGAAGGGTAAATAACAGTGATTGATTTCCAGCTGCTGTTACTGTAAAACAAAAAGAGAGCTGGAGAGGTAGAAGCCCAGACAGAAAGACTGAGTGCTAATTGGCCTCCTCTGTGAGCACTAAGGAGCAAGGCGGTGGGCAGGCATGCTGACTCGGGGGGAAGTGTTAACACAGCGGAGACCCTGCTGCTTACCTGGACTTGTACCCTGAATGGTGGGGGGCAGATGAATCCTGCGTTACTCTAATTGCTTTTTCCTGTGTCAGTGAATAAAGGCAGAGCGTGTCAGTCACTCCTGTATCCCTGGCCCCCACGTTTATTTTATTTTAAGAATTAAGGAAGAAAACATTAACAAACAGACATCCATTTACAAAATTGCATAAGAACAATACAAACAATACAGAGTTACAAAGTGGTAGGAAATTAACAATGTTTGTTGTATTACTATTGATATCTTCAAAGTGGTTTCTTGGGAAAACAAATAGAGACATGCAATAATGATAAAATCAGTCATCATTAACTGTTCCTTTCAGTAAAGCAATAGAAGACAGTAGTGCAACTGTTAGCTATCCTGTATATACATATATACATAATTTCCCTTCTCCTTTCCCACACCCCAGTGGCCCCTAACTTTTGAGCATTTTCCTTTTATTTCACAGTGTCTATCATACCTCCTAGTTTTTATTGACTCTTTCAAGTTCTTACACTAGTGAGACAATATGTTGCTTACCCATGGAGGTCTTGTTTATTTCACTTATAAATATGGTCTCCAGTGACCATTTACCTATAAAAGCCTTGAGTTTATATTTCTTTATAGCTGAGTAATACTCCATTATATGAAAGTACCATAAGTTTTTTATCCAATCCTCAGTGGATGGACATTTGGGTTGCTTCCACAACTTAGCAATTACAAATTGTTCCACTATGAACATGGGTGCACATATATCACTGTGATACGATGTTTTCAGATCTTCTGGGAAAATACCCAGAAGGGGAATAGATGGGTTGAATGGGACCTCTAGACCTAGTTTGCTGAGGAATATCCAAACTGATTTCCACAGTGGTTTCACCTGTCTGCATTCTCACTAGCAGTGGAAAAGAGTTCCTATTTCTCCACAGCCTCGCCAGCATTTGTTATTGGTTGATTTCTTAATGGTAGCCATTCTTACTGGGGTGAGATGAAATCTCATTGTTGTTTTAATTTGCATTTCTCAAATGACGAATGATGTTGAACATTTTTTCATGTATTTATTTGCCATTTGTATTTCTTTATCTGAGAAGTTATATTCATTTCAGATACCCATTTTTGGATTGGGTCTTTGAATTTGGAGGGGCTGATGTTTTTTAATTCTCTGTATGTTTTAGATAGAAGACCTTTGTTTGAGGGACAGACAGCTAAATTTTTTTCCGAATTTGTGGGTTTTCTTTTTACTCTGCTGGTGATTTCTTTAGATGTGCAGAAACTTTTCAGTAGGATGAGATCCCAGTTGTTGATTCTTTGAAGTATTTCACGGGCAGTTTGGTTTTTGTTCATGAACTCTCTGCCTACCCCTCTGTCTACAAGGTTTTTACCTACTTTCTCTTCCAATAGACTTAGTGTTTCTGTTTTAAGATCTGTGATCCATTTTGACTTGAGTTTGGAGCATGGTGGTAGACTTTGGTCTATTTTCAGTCTTTGGCAGGTGGCAAACCAATTTTTCCAGCACCATTTATTAAAGAGGATATCATTCTTCCAGTGAGTTTGTTTGGCCCTTTTATCAAAGATTTGGTGGGTGAGTGTGTTTGTGGTTGTGTCTGTGTCTTCCAGTCTGTTTCATTGATCTTCTGGTCTGTTTTTTAGCCAGTACCATGTTGATTTTATTATAGTAGCTTTGTAGTATAATTTCAAGTCAGGGATTGTGATTCCACCTGACTTGTCCTTGTTGCCCAGGATTGCTTTTGCTATTCTGGGTCATTTTTGGTTCCAGATTAATTTAAGGAATGTTTTCTCTAGATCTATGAGGCTGGCCCCCACATTTTAACCTAATTCTGTGTCTGTTTTTCATCCTTGTCGGCCTTTAGTCTGGTACAAGCTTGTAGGCTGGCTCCTACATTCAAAAGTGAGAAGGATTGGACTAGGTAACATGTAGAATGAGGTTAAGTGAGAGAGTATTTTCAATAGAATCCCAATATGTGCAAAAGACCTTAGGCAGGAGAAAAACTTAGCAAACATGCTGAAAATACAGAGAAAATATTCAGTAGGAAATATTCATGGAGGAAAAAACAGACATGGGATCAATTTCTAAAATCACATAGAAATCCTGGAGCTAAAAGAAAAAGATGTCAATGAGTAAGAAGAAAATGTCACGATATATAGAATTCATTCATAAGAATAACTATGCAGAATAGCTCAGAGTACTACAACAGTGTGAACATAAGGTGTGAACCACAATGTGTGAACCACTTATATCTTAAGCATGGAAATAAAAATTAAAATAATTAAAAATAACTATAATAGTAAAACCAAAATTAAGCAAGGAATCAAAACATAATACTGGCATAAATCATATCATATCATGACAAAAGTCTATAAGAAATGAAACTATAACAAAACTAGAACAATTTATAAAAATGGCTGTAAGACCTTACCTATGTGCTCTTTTTTTTTTTTTTTTTTATGTACCGGGAATTGAACTCAGGTCTTAGCATTTAGAAGGCAGATGCTGTGCTGTTGAGCTATATCCCTGGTCCCAAGACCTTACTTATGAAAAACTACCTTAAATTTCAATAAATTAAATCTCCAATTAAAGAGAAAATTAAGAAAATAACAGTCAAAAAGATATAGAATGACGACATGGATTTTTAAAAGGATCTAACTCTGTGTTGCTTAAGAGAAACTCAGTAAGGTCCAAGGACAGGCAGAGACTAAAATGAAGGAATGGAATAAGACAATCCATGCCACAGAGTACAGCGGAAAACAGCAGTAGCCACAATTATGTCCAATAATGTCACCTTTTAAGTCAAAATCAGTAAAGAACCCAGGATGGCTACAACATAAAGATTAAGGGGTCAATTCTTTAAGAAGAAATAACAACTTGACACTTATATTTACTCAGTACCAGAACACTCAAATATATAAAGCAAAAGAGAACTAAAGGAAAAGCCAGACTTCAATACAACAATATTAAGATAACTTAACACTGTATTTTTAGCTATGGAAAGGTCCTACAGACAGAAGTTAACAAACACATGACAGAGTTAAAGTGTACGCTGGACCAAATATACCTCACAGATATCTACAGTACATTTCATCCAACAGCTGAGGCATATGTGTTTTTCTCATCAGCACATGGAACATTCCCCAGCATAGATCATGTGACAGAGCACAAAAAATTCTCAACTAATTAAAATTTATAGACTAGCATCACTTGCAGCCACATACCATAAAACTGAAAATAAATAATGAAAACATTGGCAAAGCAAATACATGGAAATTAACCAACTAACTCTGAACAACCAGTGGATCTAGCAAGAAATCAAGAAGCAAATTAAAAGTTGTTTGAAACAAATAAAAATAGAGAATAAATATATCAAAAGTTATTGACAGCAAAAGCAGTATCAGGAAGGAAAATTATAGCAACAATACCTGTGTCAGAAAAGCAGAGAGACTTCAACAAAAATTTTTATTGTTGCATCTTAAGGGAACTGGAAGAACGGGAAAAACTAATCTCAAAATTAATAGAAATAAAGAAATAATGAAGAACAAAGCAAAAATAGAGGGTAAAATATTGCAGACCCCTGAAGTGGGCCCCAATCTCCTGCCAGGTGTTAGGGCTCACAGTGAAAAGAGAAGGAGACAAAATGGGTACAGCGGGGAACTGGGATGACCGGCTGTTTATGGGGAACAAAAGGCCACGAGGCAGGCAGAACCTCGGTATTTATCGATCATGTCTGTGTCAAGGGCGATGTGTGAAGGGTAGTGAGTGTTTCTGGGAGTAGTTGGCAACTATGACTAGGTGAACGAGTAAGAACATAGCATCCTTGCAAGGGTGACACTGGGGAAATAAGGAGCTGTAGTTTCCCTTGCTGTCCTCAGCAGGTTTATCTCTTGCTGTGAGTAGCACAGTACAACAAGCCGAGGACTTTCAGCTGAGACCAGAAGAAGGCAGGGAGTGTCCAAAGGGTAGGACAAGGATGGCTTCCGACATCCCTAGACTCAGTTTATAATCTGTGGTCCCCAGCACTGCTGCTGTCTGTCTACTTGATTGCAGAAGTCCAATCAGAGGTGAGCTGTAGCTGCAGAGCTGCTAGCTGCCAGTGGGTTTTAGTTCCTCTGAGGCAGACTAAGAATAAAACCAGAAGACATCAATGCATCACTGAGTATAGCAACATAAAACCATGAGATACTTCAAAGAATTCAGCTGGCCGAGGGCACAGGAAAATTTATCCCAATCCTGTATTTGTTCATCAAAATTTTGAGTTTTTTGAGACATAGACGATACTTCTTTCTGTAGAGTGTCTAGGCCCAGAATTATATTTTGATTCATAGCTCACTGAATATGTTTTTAGTATGTTCCTAGGGGTGAACAGACTGAATATAGGGTGAGGGGTTATGCAAGATCACATGATATTTCAGTGATCCTGAGGCTTTGTTGTATCTTAGGCTTTCAATTTGATCTCCCATCCAAAGAACCATGGTCTTTAGCATGCTTATTTGTGATTGAAGTTTGGCACCTATCACGTATTGTAATCTTCCCAGCCTCATCTGCTGTTTTTGTTCAATTATCTACAGAGTGAGCTGTCTGGATGGAGTGAGCAAGAGCACAAGAAGAGACACTGGAGATCAGCAGTGCTAAAGACTATTCCAGCAATAATGAGACCAATCATTCTTTTAGTTCTATGTACAAGACAATTAAGTAGGGACTGCAGAAGATATAGCACCAGAGCATGAGATTAAGACTCAGACTAACTGGTATCCACTCTCCTGGCATACATCCCAGACCATTAAACTTTTATCAGTAACTTCTCCTTGAATTCAATGACTTAAGGTATATTTTTTACGTGTAAAGGAAGTTTCATTAACACTCTATAGTTCCATCATGGAAAACACATAGATTGTAAATGCACATTGAAGTTCTTAGGCTACCACTCTATTTATACACCAGGGTAACAGTGTCCTTAGTGGGTACATATTATGACTTGCCCATATTTCCCCCACAAGATAGGGCAGGGTAAGTTTTCAAACAGTAGTTGGTATAGGCTCAGGCTTGCCATTAATCAAAGTTCATGGGATTGGAAATCCTGCACCCTCCCAAGTAAGTGTCCCTTCAGGAAGAGTCTGTATGCCTGACATATTAACTCATTTCCAAAATGCCACATGCTAATGATAATCATTGTTAGCTCTTCCTTATAAGGATCCTCAAGGTCCTCAATAACTAAAGTTATATTGGCCCCATAGACATTTTTTCCTTGCAAAGGTCCCAAGGGGGAGGGGCACCTTTTGCATTATTATCTCAATAAGTATGGTTTTCACCAAAAGGGACATTAGGGGCAAAGGAATCAATCTCTTTACCCATTATATAGATTGAACTGAGGATCAAAAGGGCTAATTGATCATGATTATGTTTTGGGCACTAAGAGGAAGGTAACAATTGGACTGTACTGTCCTATACTACACACACAGTAGAGGGGGTGAGTGAAACGTGAGGTGTAATTTATGACACCTTATTCTGCATCTCTAATAATAATGACCAGTTACCCAGTCAACCTATGATAAGCTTTTGATTTATGATAGATTTCAGGAGGGAAGTCAGCCCAAGTCACAGGTCTGAGCAGGGGTGGATTAGGCACATCTGCCCAATACTCTCATCCTATCACAGGGGTTACACATACAGCGCAGGCTGTGACAGCCATCACAGCAATGAGCACATTTTCAGGGGTATGTGGAAGGCCTTGTCATGTCACCAGCATCCCACCTTCTTGTGCTGCCTTCTTCAGTTGTCTTGTTATTGTTCTCACACCTGCAGCAGTCGGCAGCAGGGACAGAGTTGGGGTCTCCTCCAGTATCATGTTGACGCGCACTCTCATCAGCAAGTGGGTTGCCTAGTGGTCTTGCCGTTGGCAGGTGCCACCACAGTCTCATTATTTTCTCTTTCCGTGGTCACACACATCGGGATGGCAGCCATAGTGTTTCTCTACTGTCTATGGAAGTACAAGCAAACCCTTCCTCCCAGGTTATCAGTGTGGCAGAGCCATTCCACGGACCTGTCTGAGGATTGCACCACAGGTCTCAGGGCCTGTTGCCTTCAGTTAATTGGTAAGAATGTTGCCAATTAAGCATGGCAGGGGTAATGAGGATCCAGGAGCTGGGTTTTAAAAATTAAAAATATAAGTTACCTACTCTAATTGCATTTTGGGAAATATCTGGATTCTCCCTTTTTGTTTTATTAACAGTTGTTTTAAGGTTAAATGAGATATTTTAATAATTGCTTCTCCCTGGAGACCATAGGGAATTGAAGTTATATGCTTAATTCCCCAAAGCTGAAAAATTTGTTGAGTGGATCTGCTAATAGAAGTAGGTCCATGATCTATTTTTATGGTCTTTTTTTTTTTTCTTTCTTTTTGGCGGTACTGGGGATCGAACTCAGGACCCTGCGCTTGCTAGGCAAGTGCTTACTCCACTGAGCTATATCCCCAGCCCTATTTTTATGGTCTTAAGACTGTTAAACAATATTAGTGTGTATGATGGCCCTTTAGAACTTTTGTAACCTGAGAAACAGTACTATAGTGGAAGCAGTGAGTTTAACTATTGCAATTTTATCTGGATATAAAGTACATTGAAATATAAAGTATAGCCAGAAGACCCATTCCTTACCAACCACTGTTGTCCTAGTCGAATCCCTGGATAGTGTTAACACACAACAGTTATAATTTAAAAGGAAAATTTGAGTCAAAAGGCATATATTTTAGCATGACAATCATGATGACATTATTTTTGTAACACAAATCTCTCATTTGGTATAGAATAGCACTTTTAGTCAATCATCTCTATCTAGTACATAAGAAGCTCTCACCTAATTTGTTGTCCTTTACTGAGATGTCATTGAAGAAAGTTGTGGCATTGTCTGGACTGTTTAATGCCTAAACATCTCTAAGAGTAATAACACATGTATGACAAAAACATCATAGAAGCCTTTATTTTAAAAAATTATTTTGACAGGTGGTCTCCTGTTAGTTTGACATACATCTCTTATTATAAGTAGCTGGAGCAGAAGAGAAAGTCAAATATCTGAATCTAAAGAGAGTACCTTTAATGTAGCATGAGATTAGCACTAATGAATTGTCATAGCCATATGAGAGCTTTTACTTCTTAATTTAGTTTTGTACCAAGAGCATCTTTTAATGGGAAAACTATTGTTTTATTCATAGAAAACTTAACCTTTTGACAATGACCAATGTAAGCATATCATGTTAATGTATCTAATGTTTATTGGAGTGTCTCCTATAAGGCTGTGGGTACCACTGGGGCCACCTTGATGAACAAAGGCTATAATACGATTTTTCCTGGCAGTTCTTCTTTATTCACTGACAGGAGTCCTGTCCAACAGCTCCTCCACCCTAAAAGATCTCTATTTAACTATCTTAACAGTTTCTAATGACATATGAGAACCAGATCATAACAATTAACACATTATTTTGACCAATTAATGATGCTTGAGTCATTGTATACTGACAACAATATGCATTACATTCCCAAAACCAATTTTAACACCATTTTGACTAGCCAGCAACTTGGTTGGAAGTATGTCTTTAATTTTAATTACATTTATCTATAAGCTGACTTAAATTACAGATAAATGTTTCAAAATTCCCAAAATGCAAAAAGAAGAAAAATGCTTGAACTCCAAAATAAGCATGTTTACAGATTAGACAGACAAATACACATATGACAAGACCTTTTTAAGGTGGGCCCTCAGACAAATAAATCTTTTGAGACATTTTGGGTTTTCTATTCAGTCACCTAGGTAAATTTCCTTTACAGCTGTACAGGCTAGGCTTTATTTAAATCTGTTCTAAAACTATGGATCCCTGGCTAGCTGTAATACCCTTAAAAAACTCACTGATTAAAGTCTCTGCCCACTGTTTCTTATTAGAAGGCAAAGAATTTAAGCATAAGATTACATCTCCTCAGTCAAGTTTATAGGTCTTAGTAAGTCCTCTAAAGACTTCAGTGTACTTATCAGGGTCATCTGAAAACTTTCCTGGATCTTGTAGTTATATATCAAAAAAGCTGAAAGATTTCAACAACTAAACTTTTTAATGTTGCATCTCAAGGAACTAGAAGAACAGGAAAACACTGACCTCAGAATTAACAGACAAAAAAATCACAAAGAACTAAGCAGAAATAGAAGGCAAAGTAATAGGGACGCCTTCAGAGGGCTCCAGTCTCCTGCTAGACATTTCCAGTGCATGGCAGATAGAAAGAGCAAGAGGCACATTGAGCTTCAGGGTTTATCAACTGCAGTGGTGGTTACACACTGGAAACCCGGCCACACTGTAGTTTTGGCATTACATTTTACATAAGTTCCGGGTATTATCCTTTAGTTCCTAACAGAGTTCTTGGTCTGGGGTAGAGACATATCTCTAGCATGCCTGTCTTTTATTACTCAGTTTTAGTTCTGAGCATGATTATGTCCCTTTATGAATATTTCAAAAGCAAATTAACCAGTAACTTGTAAATCAATGTTTTCATTGGTAATTATTATTAAGCAGTTCCTATTAGGCAGTTATATTAGCTTTTCTTCATTGTGACCAAAATATCTGACAAAGTCAACTGAAAGGAGAAAACCTGTGTTGTAGGTTTCAGTCCATGAATGTTCCAAGGCAGAAACATCACAGCATGGTTGGAGGGTGTGGAGGAGGAAAACTGCTCACCTTATGGTGGCTGGAAACAGCAGGGGAAGAGTTGGATATAGGAGCAAGGAACCAAATATGTGTGTAGTCGCCAAGGTCAAGCCCATGTCCACCCATGTCCACCATGTCCACCATGTCCACCCAGCCATATCCAGAAGTGTGCTGCACTACTCTCCTAGGATTTTCTCAAGCCAGTCAAGTTGACAATCAAGATTAACCATCTGACCAGTTTTGTGGGATGCATTTTTATGAAAAATAAAAGTTTGTAACAAAATAATAATAATAATATTTAATACACTGTGTATCATACATTATCTTTAAAATTGTTACTTAGAGTGCAAGACGTAAGTCAAAAAGATTCTTACAAAAAAGAAACAAAATAAACACAAAACTTTGTTTTCACAATCTAAAATAAACTAGTAGGTGAAACAAATTAGAATATATTTTAAAGCTTTTTTGAAACAAAATATGTAATGTGTATATTTATTTGAACTCCCTAATTCCCATTTATCACTCCTCTATTTTGTTCTTTATTTGTATACTTATGTGTTCCACATATAAGAAAAATCATGTGATATTTGAGCCTGTGTCTGATTTATTTCACCTAACATTATATTGCATCCATTTACCTGTGAATATCTTGAATTTATCTTTCTTTATGGTAGTGGAATACTCCACTGTGCATAAATACATTTTTCTTATCCATTTATGTGTTGATGGACATATACACATACATTGTTTGCAAGATATAGCTATTATAAAATGTGCTGCTATAAACATAGGTATGCATGTATCCCACTAATATGGCAACTTTACCTTAAAACTCATATGCATACTTTTAATAAAACTGTTACCAAAGGATGTGGACACTGTGCTAGAAAATGTACTGCAAATCATGCCCAATAATAGACAGACTAGATTGTGTTGATAAAGACAGAGTCAAGCTGAGTTACTTCACTGTAGTGGTTGTTCGTAGGGAAAACTTCAAATGAAACAAGAACACAACATCTCTTAGATCACAGAGGACTCCTCAACTCCAAGTAACAAATAAGAATGCATTGTTACTTTTAACTGTCCTCATAGATGTGGAATGGAACCCCACTGTGGTTTGGGTTTGCAGTTCCTTAATGAATAGAGCATCTCTTCAGGTATTGATTGGCCACTTGGACATTTTTAGAGAAGTATCTATTTGAGACTTTTGTTTTTCTCTTTTTTTTTTTGTTTTCAATGGAACCCATAGGATTGAACCCAGGGACTGAACCGTGATAGGTAAGTGCTTTCCCACTGAGTAATGTTAGCTATTTAGGGCAAATATTTTGAGTTGTTTTTTGATTTAGACAGTTAGGCTTTTGAGTCATGTAAACATTTCAAATATTCAAAAAGTAAATACTCAACAAGAAAAATATCAGTAAGAAAAAAATCTCATAACTTTTTTCAATAAAAAAGCACTTTACAATATTCTTTTAAAATGCATAAAAGAATTTCTGTAGAACAACTCTAGTATCATTACCAATTTTAATTAGCCAGATACTTCAACAAGTGTTATTTACATTTAGCATACAGGAAAACAGAAACAATTTTAAAAATTATTTTGGCATTAGTATATTATATCAGGGGAAGCAATTTATCCAAAGTATTTCAATCAAGAAACGGCCAGAGACCCTATCACCACTGACAAACAGAAGTACAGTTCCTTTGGCATAGGTCCTCTTTACTGGTTTCAGTGTTCCTACAGCAGTTCCCTAGCATGCTCTTTTAATAACTGCTAGGTTCATCTGTGTTTTCATAAAGTAGTAACCATAAGTTGATTCAAAGCATTCAAATCGCTCTCCTCTTGGCTCTCATACTTGCACAAGTGAATTGCATATATTAATGCAATCCAAATTTGGAAATAGCGCAAGCCAGAAAAAATAAGAATCATTGATAAAGTAGAGGGAAAGGCCAATCTGAAGGAGAATTATACTTACGGCTACGACAATTTTTACTAAAACATCTGGGTGACTGTGAAAAAATATGTACATCTTCCTTTAAGATTCCACTAGGCATTGATACTGTTCACTGGCAACTACATAAGGATATTCTCTAAACAGCTGTAGCTGAAGACACTGTTGGGTAGAGCTCTTAAAATACTTTTTGTGCCTAAACACCTTGGTCTGGTAAAGTTCCTCAGAATAGTATTTTTATATGCATAAAATGAAACGAATTAATGTAGTAGTTTTCCACCGCTGTTATTACACGATTTAGTCAATGCAACAATAAAGACCTCTGAGCTGACACTTCTGGAAGTGAGAAGAACGACAGAGGCCTGAGTGGGCTAAAGTCAGAGTGATGACAAGCTGCATTCTTTTCCGTAAGACCCAAGGGTAACTGTTTCCCCGCCTTTCCCGTCTTCTGGAGGCCACCCACACTCCTGGCTCACAGTGGATTCTCTTTTCCATCCTCAAAGCCTGCAAAAGCAGATCAGTCCTGCTTACAGGCCCCTTTCTTCCAGTGGCTGAGTTTCCTGCCTTTCAGAGCATGTGTAATTAGATTGAGCCCACCTGTATAATTCAGGGTTCTCTCCTCACTTCCGTTTCCTTAATCACAGTTGCAAAGCTGCAGGCTGGGGATGTAGCTCAGTGCTTGCCTATCAAAGTCCCTTTCCTTGTGTCATGGGTAAGGCACACTCACACGTTTTGAGGGTTAGGCTGTGGGTATCTGTAGGGGCTATTGTTTCTACTTAATATGATCATCTATAAAATAATAGATGGGGAGATAGATCTTTAGCAAATGGGAAGTGGACCAAGCAAACGGAGTGGGGGGGTGGAAGGAAGAGGCAAAGGACGAAGTAAAAAGAACTAAGACATGTTATATACATGTACTGAGTCCCTGAGATGAATGTACTTAGTTTGTGCTACAAATGTGTGCTAATAAAAATGCTCTTAGAAGTTAAACAATGTAGAAATAAAAATATATTAAAATTATATTGTGACACGGTAACGTTTTCTTCAACAATGCGTTAAAGAAAATGTAGGTCTATTAGGGTCTATACCTTAATAGTAATCAAAATAGCAATAGCAATGAGTAGAAGTGAAGTTTCAATCAATCAGTAGCAGCCACAAGGGCTTCATGAGGCATGGAAATATCTATAGTTTCTGTTGGTGAGTCACAGAAATTGCTAATATTACTGTGGAATTTACTGTTTAAATTCACTATAGACAAGGCTAAATTTCATTTAGAGAATAAAAAAAATTAAAGTGTATTTTTCTTCACTATCAGAGACCTTTTCATATTAAGAAAACAGCAAGAAATTAAACACTGACATTGCCCTGACAATGGCAAGAATATAGACTATTTTATTCAAGGCATACACATTTTCTTGGACAGGAAGTAAATGAGTTCCTTAAGCCCAGAAAATTCAAGTATCTTCAACCTCTATTTTCTACACAAAACCTTTGTGGCCATTTTTTAAAGGCCAAAGTGGGATGTAAAGCTTTGTTCTTTTCTCATTAATTTGGCATTTGATCACACATTGCTTCTGGGGGATGAGTACCTTTTTATGTGTATGTTTCTTATTATCCTGATGAGGCTGGAAGTGATACATACTTTTAATTTGTGGTTTTGAGGGCATTTTGAGGTAATAATGAAGCAAGATTTATGGATTATGAAGTAACTAACCAATTAAAGATCAACAGTGGAATCCGTAAATATTTCAGCAACAGTGGCAAGTTTCTAAAATGTTCCTTGTTAGTTGAATGTCTCAGAGGTGTCATCCTTCTTTACTTTTCCAGAGCAGCCCTGATATCCTAAGCAAGCAGCTACACCTCTTCTGGGTCTCAGTTCCACCCTGTGTGAAATGGAAAGCTTGGGTCAGATAATCTCTAAACCCTCTCCATCTTTGAGAATTTATGACTTAAACAGTTTAGGTCACTTTCACCAATGCTGATAAGCTTTTCATTAGGACTGATTTCAGGTTCCCAGGATTATTCAACACCCCCAAATAGTTCAAGAATTAAATTGCACAGACGCTAAAAAAATAGTGAGAAGGTAACTTGTGACTATCACACACACCTCTTCTAAGAGATGGCACTTTCCTTTTTGTCAGAAGCTTCATTTGGAGTGATGTGCTATCTTCAAGCCTGGTCAGGAAAGATGGAAGTGGGCTGGGGGTGAGGTCATTGGGGACTTTTGGAGGAAAGCATGCTGTGAACTTTTCAACTTTCTCACAAGAACTGTAGCACATTGATGACTCAGCCCAAGCACTCTCTGAACACAGGGTCATGGCAACAATAACCAGAAGTGATTCAGAGCAGGACTTGGTGACACTTTCTGGACATTGTCGAGACTGAATTGTGCCCTTTTTTTTGGTCTTTTTGAGAGAGGGTCTCACTATACAGTTCAGGCTGGCTTTGAGATTACTTTGTAGCCCAGGCTGGATTTGAACTCCCCCCAATCCTCCTGCCTCAGCCTTCCTAGTGCTGGCATTACAGGCGTGCACCACCACGCCCAGCCTGAGCCTTTTTGTTTTCGAATATTTTACCCCTTAACTTGCTTCTCATTTTCTTTTGCCACCTCACTGTCCTTCTGGCTGGTCCAGTCAGACCCCAAAGCTACAGTCGAAGACTGGGTTCAGCACAGGGAGTCCAACGGTGAATCTAATTCCCTGTGATGAACCCAAATCATCACAGTGATGGAAAACACACAACAGGGTATGTGACGATCACTAGACTGGAGCTTATCCACAGTTGGGATCTTCAAGATTAGCTTCAGAGCCACACATTCAGCTTTAGGAAGAATAAAAGTACAAGAACGGATTTAGACCTGAATTTACTTATTCCATCTTTTTTGCTCTTTGCTTCTCTTCATGTCTGCTAATGTATTTTTCCATTTCTAAATGCTCAATAGTCATATCTATTAATATATGCAGACATGACAGCTATGAAGTACAGAAAAGATACTACAGGCATGCCACGGTCTGAATGGCTCTGTCCACCCAAAATGTATAAGGCAAATGAACCCCTAAGACAACAGCATTAAGAGGCGGGCCTTTTGGGAGGTGATGGGGTTAGTGTCCTTATACAAGAGGACTGGGGGAGGTGGTCTTCGCATTGAGAATTCAGCAAGGGAACAGGCCTTAGCAGGACACTGACTTTGGTGACACCTTGATCTTAAAGCACTCAGCCTCCAGAACTGTGACAATACGTTTTTATTGTTTATAAATGTGTAACATACTTTGACTTGGGAGCTTGTTTGAATTATGATAGGGCGATATGTTGAACTTTAAAAGTCCAATTAGTATAACATGTAAAAAAGGAGTCATTTTTTTCTAGAAATTCATTCACTGATCTATTGGGTGGCTATACAAAGAGCCGAGCGAGACTGGTGCTGATCTCAGGGTGACGATGACATACTTGCTCTGCTAGGCAGATCTGCGTTAGGACTAAGATGGCTACTTTGCTTCAGTTGCAAAAGGATTATGTGCTTTCCTTCAACTCTGTTTTCCCTTTTATGCTTCTCTTTCATCTTAACTACTCCTATCACTTTACTGGACTCCAGCTGATTCTCAAGGTACAAGACCAATGTCAAAATCCCAGTGAAATGTCCTGCTGCAGGTTCCAAGTTTGGGCCCCAAAGTTTATTTTTTCAACAGAAATGTATTAGCATTTTCTTGATGGCATCTAAACAATGCCTTCAGTTGTTTAGTTGCGCACATTTGTGTATCTACACAGATTTAAAGTGAAGCAGCGAAGACCTCTAATGAAGCCTTGTACCCTTGTGTTACGGAACAGTGGTCTGTAATTCCAAACTCCTTTCAAAAAGCTTGCTGAGCTGAAATGGTCTGAGAGCCTGCAGCCTCAATTCGGTACATTCAAAGGGTTTTAGAAATGTCCTGACCTTCTTTGTAGGCCATTCTGTGGAGTACCCAGTATGGTAGGAAGGGGGGGGAAATCAATCAACCTATCTATATATAAAAATGATACTAATTTTGACAGATGAGACCAGGGTTGAAAACTATTCTTTGCTTTTTGTTCCATATGGCTTGTTATTTTCAAAAGGATTAGTGTACGATATTTGTATACATATATATGTATATTCTGACACATATCCTATTTGTACACATATGCAAACATATTTAGCAAGCTGCTATTCTACCTGCAGTGCTATTTTTCTTGTAAATGGTACCAAAATGAATTAGTCTGAGAACTTTGCTATACTGACCTACAATAATTTCTTTTTCAAGCCTGGTGTTTTCACAGGATATTACTTTTAGGATCAGGGAATATTTATAAGCAGTATCTTAACAGTATTGAAAAGGATCACTTAAGTATGTATGTTCAAGTGGTATTTACATAATCATCATCACAGTGTTTACCTTTAAATTTGGTATAAAAAAGGCAGATGTGTTATTTACGTTACTCACAATCTTCATACAGGGAGAAATAAACTTCAATCGATGAAAACAGTCAGTGGATCCCATTCATGCCACCCTGCATAGAAATTACCTCGAAAGGAGAAAAGAAACCAATTGCATAAATAAAACAATAAATAGTTTTATTCGGGGTCCTAAAGACTGCATGAGTCTTTCCTAATTGCCTTATCTACTCTTGATAGCACTAGAAATTTGAACAATTTGAACCTATTTCCCCTTGTGATTGCTGAGGGCAAGCTGAGAATTTTTAAAAAATCTTAAAATGCTTGGGACCGGAAGTGTCTCATAATTCAGACATTTTTAGATGTAAGAATTGTTGTCCTAATCTGAAAATCCAAACTCTGAAATGCTCCAAAATCCAACCTTTTTGAGTGTTATGCTGATGCCCAAAATTCTTGTGATCATTTTGGATTCACTGACAATTTTCAGATTTCTGCCCATTTCGGACCTTAAGATGAGTTATGTTCAACCCATATGAGTTTTTGCTTCATACTGCTATTACAGTGTAAGTTTCTTTAGAAAGGGTAACCCTTTAGTGTTTATACAGAAATCTCAAATTCTGTAAGTACCAGTTGGCTATAAATTATACTATTAACACCTAAGTACATTAAGTCAAGGCCAGTAATGAAAGCTTTTTTTGGGGGGGGGTGTGATCTAGCTATCTGCAAACCTAGATGGATGTGCTAAGCATGGGAACAATTCCTGCTTCTAACTCCAGCTGAGCAGGGACCTGGTGAGTTATCTCTGACAATCACGTAGACAGAAACTTATCTCCTTTTCTCTTCCTCTTGTTAGGGTGACAAAACACTGCTATCAGTTTTACTTTGGACAGACGCAGGAATTTGGCAACTTTCCCAACTGGGATTAATGACTACTCATTCCTTCCAGGCTTTCAGGCTAAAAACTGGGGAGTCAATCTTCATTCCTATGTCCATACCTCATATCCTATTTACAGAAATCATGTGGCTTTACCGAAAGAAATAAAAAAAGCCAGAAACCAACCAAGTCTCCTGCCCTCTAGGGCTACCGGCAGCCTAACATCCATATCTCATCTTAATCATCGCGATATTCTTAACTGGCCCGCCAGTCCTGACCCTCCTCCTCCATAATGATCTACTCCTGCCCGGAAGCCAGTGTGACTTAATCCTACACCTTTTCGCTGCTTGCTTATTCAAACTCTTTGCAAAGCGCCTGTATCATCCTGGGCCTTTAGCTTCCCCACCCGCCTTTGTCCCACTCAGACCCCGACAGGATTCTATCTCCCTCCGCCAGGAGTGTTGCCCCGCCCATCCACCTGGCTATACTATCCCGCCTAGCCTATTTAAATACGCGCACGTTTACTACACCTAAGAAGCTCCTGCTCCCTGCTCCAGCTTCTGCAATAATGTTTAACATGACCTAATACAGAAGTTGTGTAATGTGCTCACTAGAGCTTTCTAACAGGTTCTGGTGCTCACAGTAGTGCTCCAAGGACATCTCTGGGAACCAGTTTCAGGGTAACCTCTCCGCCCAGACTCTCAATCTTTTTGACGTGCGTAAGGTTTACCCCAGTCAAACTTCAGGGACCAATCTGTCTCTGGCAACTCAAAAAGCTGGGTACCGTCCCTCCAGTTTTGGGCTGGGGCTGAGATGTGCACTCCTCACAGTCACCTTTTGAGTCCCACTGGTCAAATACATGGGATGTACTTATCCATTATGCCGTTTCCTCTCCACTAGAATGTAAACTCCGTAAGGCAGAGATGTTTTGTTTTCTGCTACTTCTTGTAAAGAACACCACCAGGCACACAGTAGCTGCTCAATGAACATAGGCTGAAGAAGTGAAAATGGCTTAACCGAGGGTTACATCAGAAAGTGCACCCTAATTTTATAGCTGGATTTTATATGAAGAAATACAAGTATGAAGTTAAAAAACATTATATAGTTTAGTCCCCTCATGCAAGAAAGTATTTTTAAGCATTGAGCTACAAAGACAACTGGGATTTCCTGGTATTTGGCAAATAAATAATTTGTAACAATTTACATTAATTATTATAGCATTAAACAATGATAATGAACAGTTACAGAATCCTACCATGTGCTAATAAACACCTCACGCACGGTAACAAATTCTCATAACGAACTATGAGTGGCTAGTGGTGTCACTTCCACTTTACAGAAAGGACTCTGTTACATTATGTAGCCCACTCATCAGTGGATTCCCATGGTTACCACACTGTCTCCTCCCTCCCTGTGCAGGCTCACTAGTGAGCCAACAGGAAGGCTATGAAGCAGGAGGCAATGGTTTAGTGTACAGATATGTTAAGGTTGGAAGTGAAATTTGTGGAACTGTATTTATCTCTTTCAGAAAAATCAACCCAGCCAGTTTCCACTTATAACGATGTTCTATAGAGCCGTATCAGAGCGCTGCATTCGCAGACACAAATGCTGACCTCTATACTTGTTTATATACCTTGTGAAGGATTTGAGAACACTTTTCAGGAGGTATGTTTTGGGGAGCTTGTTTTTCTTGGGATAATTTAAACTTGTTCATTCAATCAGAACACTCTATCAAACCTTGCATACCATATTTGTGCAAGGAATAATTAACACAAATAGTCATGAGTTAGTGATTTTTTTTTGAACCAATTAGAATAGGTATCAGTGTATTTCTTCTTAAAGGGCAAGATAATAAATGTTTTAAGCTTGCAAGCCGCACAACTCTATAGCTGTGCAAAACCACACAAAACATAAATGAACGGGTATGGACTTGCTCCAGTAAAATCTTATACTACAGGTGAACAGTACACGAGCCACAGCTCACTGACACCTACAGGATTTCAACCCAAGTGCTACAAACAAAAGGGAACACATAAGCTTCAAGTAAATTTGTCAAATTCACCTTAAAAAACTGTTCCTTACTATAGAAACATTTGTATTCCTACAACTAAATATAAACATGTTTAAAAAGGACAATTCTACCATGCAAATCGAAACAGACATTTGGCTTTATAATAAGTTGAACTAATTCAAAGTCCTTGTATTTATTTTCTACACAGCACAAATGCAGGTGATACAGTAAGTCTGTAATTCCCCACAGAGCTTACAAACTTAATGACTGAGTCTGAAGTCCTATGATCTTCAGCATCATTCCATCTATATACTCTGTGGAACCCATCCCACAGCAGCTGAGGAAAACCTTAACTTAAAGCACCAAGTTCCCAGGCATTCCCGTGCATGACTTTCATTTCCGTACACACGCAGTAAACCGCCAACGGAGCAAATGCCAATTCCCCTTAAGCTTCACTGCATAAAGGGAATCAAGGAGACAACGTCATTCTTGAGTCTAAATGTGACTCAACTGCTTGACTTCACTTTATTTCTCTTCCATAAAGTTTTAAATTTGTAACACAGTTCTATCTAATATAACAGGGATTTTGCATAATGTCTTTTGGATTCATCTAACATTGTCAGATATTCATATTTACTTTGTAAAGTTTGAGGAAAACAAAACCATGATCTCTAGAATATTCTGGCAATCTTTATTAAAAGTTAAATTTAGAGTTTTATAGCAAAGTAATGTTCTTTGTCTAAATATTATAGATTTTTAGAAAACCCCTTAATGTACCTGAATTAACAAGCTTGTTCCCAATATAATTTTATAGTGGTGTTTTCATTTTTGAAGCAGGGTTCAACTGACATTTTTAAAGGATCTTGCAGTCCTACAGACTCAGAGATCATGGGATCCACTAAATGGACAATGAAACCTGGCTGAGGCTGCTGCTGAATGCTTCAGTAGGAATCAGACAGACACAGATTTCATTGTCATGTTCAATGGAACTAAAGTCCCCCTTAAAACTGTGCTCCCGACCGGCCGATGACAGAGTAATGGATGTTAGCTCCTTATGCCAAAAATACACGAATCTCCTGTACAAAGGCTTCATTCTCTGCCTGTTGTCAGCAGCTTGAGGGCCTTCTGCAGATTCTGTACGGCTGTGCTTACATCTTCATACTGCAAAGCGCTGCCCGCATATTTGCAGTATTTCTGAGCTCTAGCAAAGTCCTCTGGAGTTAGACGGACATCCCCTAGAAGAAAAAGGTTACGGTATTTATTAGATTACAGAAGTTGTTAGTGGTTCCCTTTTAAATCAAATTATTTAATGTTATGGAAAAATGAAGTTTTTACAGTCGTATTCGTTTTGGTAATTTTCTCCATTCTTTGCGATATTTAATTATGAATATAAACCAGTTATGGCAACATAAAATAACTTATACAAATAAGATTTCCTTACAAGAAACACTAACTTAGATGTCACTACATTTTAGTAAATTAACTGCAAAAAATTAGTTTGTATGAAAAAAGCTTTGAAGTTGATGCTAAAAGCACTGAGCTGCTCTTTTCATGGAACAATACACACAGACTAAACCACTCAACCCTCACTGGAGCCAGAATATACAGGAAATATAAGCCTCAGTAAGAAAGGTGAATACCATACTTTATGTAGAAAATACAGCATTTAACAAAATAAAATTCTTGCAGTTTCCAAAATTTTTTACCATTCAAATACAAACATGAAAATAACAATTTGTCTAAAACTTTGTCAATAATTTGTCTAAATATTTGTCTAAAACATTTCCAGCAAGTTTTCTAGCTAAACATATGATTAATGTGTACAGAGCTCAACTAAATAATTTGGTTAAACATATACTAACATGTATGTAATACATGAATATATTTGAATATGTATTTGTAAAGACAAGCTCAAAAACTGATAACATATTAACTGAAACAGTCCTTTCTGTGGAAAATTTTTATGAGAACTAGAAGGAGTATTTACTGATTAGAAGGCTTCAGGCACAGAGTATAATAACCTGATGACATTTTAATTCTGTTTATAGGGCTGAACTGAGAATGACTTTTTAAAGTTGTTTTTAATTTCTGCCATTACTAGATATAGTATAAAGTGAAATCTCTGATATAACATAGATAAATGGTAGTAACTCCAGGTAAGCTGATACTAAATTCTAATCAATGTTACTATTTTCTCAAATTTTCAAAGAGTACTGACACACTCTGTGTAATTCTAAAGCTTCTATCTCAGGGCCAGTTACCTGCCCTGGCTCAGCTCAGTAACTTTACATGAAAACGCTGTCCACACTTTAAATGACTCCTATATTTTAAAATAAAGTTGATCCAGAATTAAACAATTAAATTTCAGCTTTTAAGAAAATACACTGACAAATTTACACACAGCAACTAATGTACAGTGTGACATATAGTGAGTCTTTACTTACTGAATAGTTAAAAAGTACATAAAATTTGTTTTTTACTACTATGAATCAGATTACACATTCCAAAAGAAACTATTTTAATTCTTTTGAATTTTGCTCTTGCTTTTTAAAAAGCTATGAATACAATCAATTAGTAAATTGTAATTAAATAATAAAAACCCAAAGCAGTTTCTCCACAACTCTTTCAGTATTTTAGTTTGACATTTGTTACCCATTAAATCTAGAAAACAACTATGCTTCAGCTCTGTTTCCAATTCATACAGGCTCATGACAGTTTATGTTTTTTTTCCTTGAGCTAATACCATGGTCAGAAATGAAAAGGCTCTGCACACCTGGATATGCACCAGGCAGGTGAGGAAGACACTTTGGAAAAACTAGTTTAACACTGTGCAGTCTATGTTGAATATTCTACCTTTTTAGCTCAGGGAAATCTTAAGACATTCATCCAAAATTTACTGAACTTGTTGGAACAAAGTACTAATGTTCACACTAATCTTATTTTTAGAGCATTGGCTTTAGTACTGTTTGCTGACATCTATTTATTTATTAATAAGATAAAATGTTATAATGAAAAGTTTTACTTTTTATAAATTAATCTGCTAATGATAAGACTTTAAAAACAAATATTACAATTTAATAAAATAATCTCAGTATTTAGAAAATGTGAATGAAGTATTTTAACTGGAAAATATTGATATATCAAGCTTACATACATACATAATAACTATGTAACTTGTACACAGAAGGCAGTATCTACACGGAATAATCAAGTTGTGACGTTAGATGCAAACTGTAATTCATAGACATACAGAGATGTTAAATTTCTTTTCAACACTCCAAAGAACTTAAGAAGTTATGTCAAGTGGTTACTTTTGTAATGTACCAGTCTTTTCTTCATTTAACAAATATAGACAACAAATCATTAATAATGAAATGCATTTAAATTTTAAATTCAAGAAAAAATCTGTCACCTAATTATGATCCCTTTAAAGTAACATTTACAACCTTAGGAAAACATATTTCTGAAAAAGGACAACCATTCAAATTAATTTTATCAGATTTTATATTCAAAACAGTAAACATGCCCTGTGCAAAATAAAGCTGCTTTCTTGCTATTGTTAAGATTTACTAGAAGTCATAATCAGTATAAGCGAGAAAGCAGTGTAGACCTACATGGTGTTTAAATAGATTATCTAGTATAGTAATCCCTCCTCTGGACCCAGGCTGCAGATGAACTGCGGACAAGACCATCATTACAAACAAGTCTCTCCCCTGCACAGAGCAGGACAGGGACAGGCGAAGCCAGGTAACAGTCCAATTCTCTACTGCACCGGCAAAGAGAGGCTGGTTCAGCACTGAATCAGAGACATCATTTTTTGGTGTAAAGAGAAATAAAGTCATGCTCAACTGACAAAGCAACCATTTCTAAGGCTGATTTCCCTAATGCCACGAGACAGGAATCGAAAATGGGTCTTTTGAGACTCCAACTTCCGTATGTATTTCCAGTAATTAATACATCAAGGGTCCTGGATGATCTCTAGCGTACTTTATTCCTCGAACTACATGTACAGGATACAGGAGGAACTCAAAGCGAATGACCTGACCTGCAGTTAATCTTGGATGAAACATAAAACACAGTGGGGAACCTTATACAGAGGTATTGCCTAGGTCATCACTTTATAATATCAGCAAGAGTAGATGAGTAAGATAAAATTCATTATGTCTGCTAAATACTTTTCAGACATTTATGATTCAAAAATGTTCACGCAAGTAGCCATTGACACTTAAATACTATACAGAAATATGAAAAGTTGAAGAATGCTTCAAATACCTGTCTAATTCCATTCTTCTAAAATTGGCCACAAGTTTATTGCGAAAATAATACGCACTAGGACTAACCCATACGCACATTAACAGATCACATGTGTATTAAAGGTGGTGGGTATGAGGCCTTAGGAGAAGGTGGGCAGGAAAGGGTCTGAAGAGCACTAGCAGTGGAGGTGGCAGAAGAATTGGGAAACCCAGTATTTTTATTTTAAAGAATTTATTTTTCAGAGTGGTTTTAGGTTCATACTGAAACTGAGGAAGACACAGAGATGCTGCGTGCACTGCCTGGCCCTCCCTCCAAAACTGCTGCATGACGAAGACCTCGCAGAGGAGTGACTAACCTCCTGACGCAGCATCACCACCAGAGTCCACTTCAGGGTTCACTGCTGGCTTTGTGTACTCTATGAGTTGGAAATGTTCATGACAGGCACCTACCATCACAGCAGCACACAGAACCGTTCACTGCTATAAATTCCTCTCATGCCATCATATTCATCCTGCCATTTCTGCCCAAACCCCGACAACTATCAATCTTTTCAGTGTCTCTAGAATGTCACAGTTGGAATCATGTAGTATGTAGCTTTACAGACTGGTTTAACTTAGTAATATGCATTTAGTTTCCTGCATGTCATGACGGCTCATTTCTTTTTAGCACTGAATAATATTCTTTCATCTGGATACACCGTAGTTTGCCCATTTATCAATAAATGACACCTTGGTCACTTTTTTCTAAGTTTTGACAATTCTGAACCACGCCACCATAAACACCCGTGTGTGAGATTCTGCATGGACTCATGTTTTTACCGTCTTTGGGTAAAATGAAGAATCATGGTGCAGGACTGTACAGCATGGATATGCTTGGTCTTCTAAGAAACTGTCCAGTACCTTCCAGAATGCTCAAACCATTTTGATTCCCCACCATGAATGAATGAGAGTTCCTGTTGTTCCAAACTTCAGCAGCAGTTGGTGGTGCTCATGTTCCAGATCCCCGCGATTCTAATGGGTATGTGGTGGATTCTATTGTTTTTCTAACCTGCATTTGCCTGATGACACACAGATGCGGCACATCTCTTCACATGTGTACTTGTTACCCAGCTTCTGTGTCTGCTGAGGGCTTTTGGGCATTTACAAACAAGACTGTGTTCTCAGGTTGGTGAGAGCTCCTTGCATATTTCAGATAATGGTTCTTTACTGGAGAAATCTTTTGCATATTTTCTCATCTGTAGCACATCTCTATATTCTCTTGACAATGACTTCTGCTGAGCAGAAAATTTTAATGAACTGATAAGCTTATATCTTTGTCTTCCAGTTCCACTCATTTTAATGCAAGTGACTGAATTTCATTTTCCCTTGTACACTCATTGGATGATAAATACCTAGGATGATTCTACCTTAGCCATTGTGAGTAGCACCACAACAAAATCTGTAATTTAAAATTAAAAAGACAAAATCATTGTGTTTGTGCTTATATATACAGTAATACATCATTTATATCAGCAACCCACAAAATGAAATATTTAGGTATAAATCTAGTAAAATATGCACAGGATCTACACAAGGAAAACGACAGAACGCTGAAGAAAGAAACCAAAGAAAAAGGAAGCAGAGAAATATTCTATGCTGTTTATAGATGGGCTGTCAGTTCTTTCTAACAGGGTCTACTGATTCCAATCAAGATGCTGGTATGTAACTCTATGCTCATCAACAAAGTAACTGTAAAGTTTGTATGGAGTGGCAAAAGACCCATGGTCATCAATTCCATTTAATCAGGATGATGCGATATTACCAAAAGAAAAGACAAATAGATAGCTGGAAAAGAATGGGAAACTCACAAACCAGAGATCTTTAACAAAGGAGCAAAGGCAACAATATATAAAAACAACACTTATTTCAACAAATGGTGCTGGAAATTATAGTTACAAAAAAAAAGAACCTAGACATAGACCTTATACCTTTTTCATATTTAACTCAAAGTGGGCCACATGCCACTTTCTTTTCCATAATTGTAGAAATTTATATTCGAAGATTTCCTCCTTCTTTATATCTTCATATCATTCTACCTAGAGTGATATGCAATCTCATTGCAGTTTTGATCTGCATTTCTCTGATGGCTAATAATATTGAGCATTTTCTCACATATTTGTTGGTAATTTATATCTCTTTTGAAAACTGTGTTTTCGTATCAGCTGCCCATTTTTAACTGAATATGTATTTTTTAGTTCCTTACATATTCTGGGTATGAATGAATCTGCTGTCAGATGAGCAGTCAGTAAATATTTTCTCCATTCTGTGGATTATTTCTTTATTGTTGACTTTTCCTTTGATGTGCATTAGCTTCTTTCCCTTTGTTTATATTTGCTTCTATTTCCTGTGCTTCTGGGGTCGTATCATAAAACAAGGCCTATACTAATGTCTTGAAGTATTTTCTTTATGTCTTCTCCCAGGAGATTCTGAGCAACAGGTCTTCCATTTAAATCTGACTCACTCTGAGTTGAGTTTCGGACGGACTGAGAGGTGGGGGTCAGGTGTCAGTCTTCTGCACGTGGATATACAGTTTCTGCAGAACTACTTACGAAAGAGGCTGTCCTTGCTCCTATGCATGGTTTTGGCACCTTTGATGGGAACTAGTTGCCTGTAGGTATGTGAGTTTATTTCTGCATAGATCTCTACACCATTCTATTCCATTTGTGTATGATTCTTTTTTAAGGCAGCACTACACTGTTCCTGTTATCACTGTCTTGGTGAACGTCTTCAAACCAGGTCGTGGAATGCCCCCAGCTTTGTTCTAGCTTAAGACTGCTCTGGGTGTTCACGATCTTTTGAGTTGGCATATGAATTTTCAGATTACGTTTTCTAGCTCTGTGAAGAATACTATTGGTATCCTGATTGGGACTGCATTGAATCTATAAATCATTTTGGGAATAATGGCTATTTTAATGATTAATTCTTCTATTCCAGGAACATGGGAAGTCTTAAAATGTTTTGGTATATTCAATTTTTTTTATCAGTGTTTTGCTTGAGTTTTATAATTTATTCTTCTCCTAGTTTTCTACGGCAAAATCTTAGGTAACTAATTTTTATAGATCTTCCTTATCTAGTATGTGCATTCTCTCTAAGCAAAGCTTCTTTGGCATCCCCTAAGTTTGTTAAGTTCTGTTTTCATGTAGTTCAAAGTATTTTTAAATTTGTTTGAGATTTCCTCATTGGCCAGACATTTTTTAGAAGCATGCTACTGACTTCTTAAGTATTCTGGAACTCTGTAGGTTAACATTCTGTAAATGATTTCCTATTAAATTCTACTACATTCTTGGTACAGATATATCATGAGTTTAAGTGTAAAAAAAATGTTTTTAGGTGGGTTTTATAGACCAGAATGTAGTCTACAGATTTTCCGATGCGTTGACATACACACCCCCATACACACATACAGAGACCATTTTGTCATTTTTTTTCCCTAAATAGTGTTATACTATATATAAAATGTTTTTCATTTTGCCCTTTTGCTTAGTATATCTAGGTAATCTTTTCACATGAGAACTACTGTTTTTCATTTTGCCCTTTTGCTTAGTATATCTAGGTAATCTTTTCACATGAGAACTACTATATTCTTCTTTAATATGTGTACATATTATCACATAGCAGGGACAGAACATAATATATATTTAAGTGATTTTCTACTGTCATTACAAAAATTCCAAAATAAATCTCTTTAGAAATATACTGTACTCATAAAGTATATCTTTATGATAGATTCTTGTAAGTCAAATAGCTGGGTTGAAAGGTAGAAGCACTTGCAATTTTAATAGTGACAGTGCCACTAAACAAAGCCTTTATACTTCCATTAACAGGATGCAAGACTCGTGCCTCATATCTTTGTTAACACTGTAGATTATCATTCTTGTACAGTATTTTTGCATTTACTCACATAAAATCAAACTGACTTTGATTTTCAATGTCCTTGATTATAATAATAACTATTATTCTTTGCTTTTTGAGACAGGGTTTCACTATGCAGTTCAGGCTGACCTTGAACTCTGACCTTGAACTTACTTTGTAGCCCATGCTGGTCTCAAACTTGCAGCAATCCTCCTGCCTCAGCCACCCAAGGGCTGGGATTACAGGAGCGTGCCATCATGCCTGGCTAATACACAGAAAGGGTAGAGGCACAGAAAGAGGAGGATGGGGATATTTACGGAGAATAAGATCATAATATACCTGCTTTATATCTACTTCTGCATACCAACCTTACCAACTCCTTCCCAACTCTCACTTTTAGTTCTAAGCAAAAAAGAGACAAGACAGCACCCTGAATTGTGGAAAAACTGCCAGGACAGTGCCAGGACTGACAGAGCTGTGGAGAATCCGCCCTGCCCCACACCTTCCTTAACGGTTCTGCTCACTGTACAGCTGATGGGCAGCTGTGATGGCCGGTTCTTACACAAGGAGAACACAAAACCAAGTGGGAGGACACACCTGTACGTATAGTATTAGCAGAAAATGGGTTAACTCGTTTACTAAAACTACTTAAAAAAAAATCATGATTTTTAAATATAAAAAAACCCAGATCTCATTAGACATATGAAAAAGTAAACTCAAAGATCCAAATAAAACCAACATCCGACTTGAGGTAAAAACAGAAAAGCATTACAATCAAACCAATTGTGTGGCCTACAAACCAAACAACTACAATACTCAACCTCAGAGATTTTGTTTCGATAAGGGTCAGTTCCTTTTCTTTGAGATAATCTAACAACTGTAGTTAAAAAAGATCATTATCACAATACACAGTAATCCTGAAGCACACTAATCTAGCATTAAGCTTTCATGGTTATCCTAGCACCACGCTTGTGCCACTGTATCAAGCAGCACACAAAAGAACACTACAGAAGGGGTCCTAGGGATTTCTGAGAATATGAAGCAGTCCTGGAAATCTAGTGAACACAGGCAGAGAGTTCTGTTATAAACCACCTAAACATTCTGATGTAAATTACGAACATCTGCATGTACAGTGCTTAGGGCAAAATTATAGAGTAACACCTCAATGGAAGGATGGCAGTATAGCTCAGAACAGGCAGCCGACTCACCCTGGGAAACTGTGCCGAACAGTGCAGGATCGATGGCGGGCACGGTCTGCGGAGAAGGCTCGAGAGTATTACTTGTTACGCCTGCAAATTGGAAAACCGCAAATAGGTGTAAAGTGTTGCACCTCTTAATCATGTATCACGGAATTTAAAGATCATGGGGGAATTTCATTATTTCACTTAAGTATTTTCTTGAAATGTTAATGGATTCCAAATTATACTTCACTGATGTTAGACAACAGTATAGAACATAGGGAGAAAAACACATTATGAGTGTTTACATGTCATGTATAGCGCCTCAACTTGTTTTGCAATGAATGCTTACCATATGTTTGTAAAAGTAACAGACTTCTTTCCTATCTTTTAATTTCTTAGCCAATTAAACACACTGGGGGATAAGGTGGAGCATGATGATGACTTGGTTTACTTTATGAACACTATTTCAGCAGTTCGCGTAAAATTCAAATCTTACAGAGTCACCCCCCCACCCCCGCCATACTGGGGACTGAACCTAGCACCTCTGCACTGAGCTCCAACATATCCCTCTTAAAAAAATTAATTAATTAAATTTCTGGTTTTTGAGTCATGGTCTTGCTATGTAGCTCAGGCTGGTCTTGAACTTTTGGCAGTCCTCGAGCCAGCCGCCCCACTGCCGGTATTACAGGTGTGTGCTAGCACCCCCAGCTTTTCACTTTTTATTTTGACTTAAGTTGCTAAGTTGCCCAGGTGGGTTGGAACTTGTGACCCTCCTTCCTGACCTCCTTAAGTACTGACTTTATAGGACTGTGCCACTATGCCTGACTCCAGTTAGCACCTGTTTGTAGATTCATTAAGCAATTCATTTTGATTTTCTGCTGGAACTTGTCGAAATTGTTATATTGAATGAGTACCTGGCAGGGAAACTAACATTAGGGTTAAAGATTATTATTCATCAAAGACATTAACAAAAGCTGTTAATATTCTTAAAAGACTTCAAATAATCCATTTAACAGGGGAGATGAATGAAGTTGATTATTCCAAATCCATAAAGTCAAATAATGTCTCAAACCAAAAGTTCATTTACTTCAAGTTGATGGTTAGATCCAAATAGCTTAAACTGGGACAGGCAATTTGCAGGAAGGGTTAAGTGGCAAAGGAATGAGAAGAGAGGAAAGGCGGAAGATAAAAAGGGTCCTAGAGGCACAAATACAAGTCCTAACAGAGTACTGGAGTGATGGCTTTACAAAGATTGATTCACGTTTTAAAATAGTTTTCCTAGTATGAGACACTGACTTTGAAGGATCTCATCTCCAATTCAAGGAAAATAACAGTTTCAATTTATTAACTATTTTACTTCATTTAATTTTGTTTTAGGGAAAACTTCTCTTATAGTTGTTGGAACTACTAAATGTCATGAAAATCTTACCTTTTAACCAAAAATTGAACAAAAACCTTGAAAAATACAAGGTATACAAGTGAAAAGTACAAATTTTAAACAGTACAAAACATATGTACACGAAAGCCTGCCTCTAATTTCAGCTCGAAGCCACTTTAGAGGTATTAGCTAATTCAAAGCCACTGTGGGTTTCCTATGTTTCCCTCCCTCCCTCCCTTCCTTCCTTCCTTCCATCCATCCATCCATCCATCCATCCATCCACGCATCCCAATACTAGTCTTTGCTAAGAAGTCTGTGCTCTTTCCTAAATCAAAATTCTCTAAATAAACCTCCTTCCCCTTCAAGAAGGCCTATTGTGTGTGTTTTGCAAACGGTAATGTGCTCTGCATATGTACTATACTGGGTGTGCATTTTTCACTGAAAATGGCTTAGCAATAATTCCAGATTAATACATTTCAATCTCCTTGTTCTTTTTAATGGTTATGTAGTGTTCCATTCTATACATACACTATAATTCAAAAAGCGGCCCATTATTGATAAACGTTTAGGTTGCTACAGAGACTACTGATGTTGTTACAGCAGTTAATGCTTCATTTAATATTCTTATACAGGGTGTATACAAAATATACTAATGGGAAAAATTTATCTAAGTATTATTGCAAAGTCAGAGCTGTTACTGTTTTTTAGCTGCTTTTGATAAGAGCTAACCAAGTACATGTATTTTGAAACTACAAATACTTGAAATAATTTTTCCCACAAACTTGCCACACATTTCAAAGCACAAAAATAATATTAAAAAATTAGAATATAAGGTTTGAGAGGGAACCTTCAAGGGCAAGGCTGGTGTTTTGAAGCAGCCATACAAAATGTGTGTAGATGAAGTATACGTTCATTACATAGATCTTTTTACTTCAAATGCAAATTTATAAACTTTCACATCAGCTTGCTAAATAATGTGTTTTTTCATAAATTAAAATCCACACGGCAACCACTTGATGTTTTGAGAGGGCACAGTGTTTGGTCAAAGCCTGCTTTAACTCTCAATGCTTATTTGTACAAATCCACGTGACCGACTAGGTAACATTAACAAGGACAAAATCGAATTACAGGGAGAAAATGTGTAGTTCTGTAATAAAATTTCATTTGAGCAATAGTAAGACAAAGAAAAAGTAGCCTGCATCGCATTAAGTACTATGCTGACCATCAGCTCCAACTTGACCCAACGGGCGACTGCTCACGCCTCAGGCGGCACAGCCAGCAGCCGCTGTCCCTTGTTTATCTGGAAGCACAGAGGCCAGGTCTGCCGTCTGGCAGGCAGCAGGAGCTGCTCCCAGGGACCGAGAGCAGTGGTGCAACTCAAGCTTATAAACACCTGTTAAATTAGTACATGCTGTTTACTTATGAAGATGTCCACATCTAGTTATTTTTCCCTCCAGTCTTGACTTGGATAGGTCTCATCTGACAACGTCCGAAAGGGTTATGGCCCCCAGACTGCAGTACGCTGGAGATGTGACTCTAAAACACTCCTGGAGAAAAGCAGAATGAGTTTGGAATTTTCTACCTATTATTTAATACAAAAGAAGTGTTAAGAAGTAACTTCTGACTAATTTTTAAGTAGGTGCATCTACAGCATATAGATGGGATGAATGCATATTCAAGAATGAAAAAGATTTCCAGTGAAGTACTAAGTTGCCATATTGACTAAATGATATGGGGATTGTAAAAAGGAGATACAGTTGTTGGTTAGAAAACTAGAGAAAATTACATAAAAGGTACCCAGAACCCTGAGAGAAAGCAGGGCTTACAGAGGCAGAGGAAAAGGGAGAGAGATATGCTAATCTTTAGAACAGGAGAAGAAAAGGTAAGAAAATAGGACTGGGCGGAGAAAAGTCTCCATTTTATCATGGACAATGGCACAGAGAGAAACAACTCAGTAACAAGGCGTCAAAGCCTAACAGAGGCCCCGCGGCTGCTCCGCTGTGGGCCCTGCTGAGGACGCCTCACGGACTGGACCCGCCCCACCCATAGCATGGTGATGGGGCGGAGCCGGGCGGTCCGCTGTGAGCACAGGTGCTTTTCCACCTCCGACCATGGCAGTTTGTATACACCCATGTGTGCTATAGTATAGTCTGAGGCAGCTGTATCTCTTCCCAAGGCGAAAGTCCAGGGGTATAGATAAACCCAGGAGTACAGTTATTATCACAGGGAAGATGACTGATTGAGTGGTAGGGCAACAGAGATGAGGGAGGAGAAAAATTGAATGATCAAATGGGCCACTGTTTGTGTAACTGAGTAACAAATGAGAAGGTAACACTATGTAGGACAGCATCCAGAGCTAATTCCCTTCCATGTTCTCTACAGTTCTGCATTTCCTCAATCGTTTTTGTATTAACAGAAGTGAAGATAACTTTATATTATACAGCATCCAGTGCAAATTCCCTACTATCTTCTCTATAATTTGGTATTTCCTTTAATGTTTTTGTGTTAACTAATTTGAAGACAATATTATGTAATACAACATCCAGTGCTAATTCCCTACTATGTTCTGTATAATTTTGTATTTTCTGTATTGTTTATGACTTATTCTGGTTCGTATGTCTCCATTCTTTTGTCTTTAAAATTAAAAAAAAAAAAAAGCCTAATAGAACTCAACACAGCCAACTGTCTACGTAAGAGGTGAGCTTCTTTTACAATGAAAAGGCCAGTGTTATTGTAACATAATTCTACTGCATGCAATTAGATTTCTTTATAATACTATAAACTGTAAGCAGTGTATGTTTCAAGAGGAAAAAAGAATGCTCTAACGGCCTCCGCGTGTAACTGCCCAGTGGTTAAAGCACAGGAGGCAAACACAGCGCCCTGAAGCAATCGCGATGCCTGCCCTTGGTGTAGCCCCTTTGCTTTTTTATGGAAGAAATGAAAACTGTTAATTAGTACAAACTATTCTTTCTGGCTATCTTAAGGATTTCCCTTTGATAAAAGTGCATCCTGAACCTTTATATGTGGGAAAGTAAATCATTCTTTAAGTGAGTAAGAGGGGAAACATCTGCTATATTCATAAATCAAAATGTTATTCTTTTTATTAAATAATTATGAATTGATTTTTGAAATATTACAAATAAAACAGAAAAGAAATCTGAGGGTTAAGAGGAGAGGGCAACATCTGAAACCAGCACTGATGGGAAACAGACTCTCCGAAACTCAGGCCTAGTTCACAAAGTTTTAGTTTCTTGGAGGAAGGGGCACGGAAAGGAGGTGGCGAAGGCAAGAAGCTGGACTTGGGTTCATGGTTCTGCTCTCTCGTTGGGTATGTCTGTCGTCTTGGATGAGTGTTAATCTCTCCAGATTCTGTACACAGGAGACAATATCTAATATGGTTCCTGTAAGAATAATTGTACGAACAGCTAAATGTATAAAACAAGATAGGACCTCATCCTATAAAGGTTTTAAAGTGTTTAGTTATTCCCTTCTCTAAGGACTGGGAAGGAGGGAAGAAGGAGGACAGGGAGAAAAAACAGCCTATGCCCAAGTTAACTGGATGAAAATGAACTAGATAACACTTCCTAACATTTATCTTTATGTCATAAATATTTCAAGCAGAGTATACTGTTTGTTTGAACATTGTTAATATTTTATAATTTTTGTTGGACAAAAACAGCAATTCATTAATTTAATGTAGCTCTCCTAACAGTACTTTCTGTTACACACACACGTGGTGGTGGTGAGGCAGAATATATATATATAGTACATGAACTACACAGAAACCAGTGTGTGTGTGGCAGCTAAAAGATATTATCTAAGGCAGTATCTCTTGGAAAATCTTTCTGTAAGGCTTTTTAAAGTTTTAATTCTAAATTGACACTTTCCTTAACTTAAAAAAAGATTTTAAATATTTAAGTTGCCACTAAACATCCTCTCTGGCATAAAAATTGGAAGGAAGTTAATTTGCTGATCATAGATTTTTGTGTTATGTTTACTGTTAAAATTTTATACTCTTTCCCTTTAAAAAGTAAGCAACTGTGAAAGCTAAGTATGTTTAATTTCATTTTAGAAAAAAGAAAAAATTAGGCTGAGGGAAGTTGCAGCCCAGTTTAACTTGTGGATTAGCAAGCTCATGGTCTGGCACCATCTGACTCCTGCGCACACTGCACTGACCCCCCGGAGAACGGCTGTCTGGGCTCTGGAGACGTCTAACACCGTGATGACCAATCTCATTCGCAGTCTTAAAGACAAAATACTAGTACTATCTGAAGGTAAGATACAAAGTTAAAAGTTTTAAAATATGAAGAAAAAGATGATCAAAATAGAAAACTTTTCAATGTTACTTAACTCTTGCAAAATGACCTAAAGGCCCAGATATTGTAACCACAGTACAATCCCGACTGAGATGGCCTACACAAAACCTCACTCACCTCCATGTTATTCTCCAATGACAGTGAAGGGCAAAGAAGGTAGGGAAAGAAAAATAAGTACTAATACTCTTCTCAATAAACTGGTAAGTAACTGATACACTACCGCACGCGTTACTGCTCAAAGAACAAAATAAATAGTAAAACCTCAGTGAGGGCACCTTTAAGGATTCTGCTAGGGTGCAGGCCGTCGTCAGGAGGCACACAGACGATAGAAAGGCAGTTCCTGTTTCTGAAAGCACCTGGGATTCCTAACCTGTGCCGTGCGGCAGCTCTGCTGGTGTGTTAGCCGGCGCGTGTGCACCTGGAGGAATCTGGACTCCAGCGTAGCTGCCCGCGGGGACGCCGCTTGGCTCGTAAGTTGAGGTCGACAACGGCTGAGGAGGCTGAGTGGGAGGAGGGGCCGCGCCAGCATCTTCATTTTCTTCAACGTCTACTAAATGGGCACAAAATTAAAGTAAGCATTTTCAAATACAAAGGTTTTCTTTCCGCTATATTTACATGACAAAAACTGTACAAATGCAGGAATAGTTACTGCTTTTTATAAACAGGCTCTCTCAAAATAAATGCTTTATATTTTTGTTTTCTTAAAATTAATTGTGCCTCACATAGAATTATCATTTCTTTCAGGTTAATATTTTTCAATTCTATAAATTCTTCTACCTGGTATATTTTTCTTTACAATAAACTTTCTTTAAATGAAAAACAAGGACCTTTTGGCAAACATGTCACACTTATGCTATCCAACATCAATTCTGTTTTCCGGCCGCTGCTTTTCACTCAGCATTTATTAACTATTAAGTGATTTGTGTACTGTTCAAAGTATCGAGTTAAACAGAAAGAAAGGAATGAAATTTCACATTTAGTTATCTACGGAGAAGAGGGGAGGAGATGCTTTGTTTTGAAATGTAGATGTTGAACTTTTAAAAAACACTATATTGTTTACTGATGTAGAATACTACTTTGAAAAACCTAATGTAAATACCAAGCAGACTGATGAAATGACTAATTTTAATAACAGAAAAAACAGAATTAATGATAAGGAAAATAAAGAAATAGTTCATTTTATAAAATTAAATAATTACAAAAGAAAACGTGCCTAATAAAATAACAGAGCTTTGAATGCAACAAAAACTTACAGAACCAGTAAATTACCATTTAGAAATCTTACCACTCCTTCATGTTTCACATTCACAGGACACCGCCACCAATAACTACCAAGCATTCAAGTGCACATGAAGCACTCACCAAGACAAGTCACGGCATGAGCCGTGAAATACACCGCGGAAGCCATGAAACCCTTACGACTGAAATTTGACTAAGTACCTTTTGAATCAGCTGGAATTGAATCAGAAATCAGTAATGATGACAGACCTAGAAATATTTCACATATTTTGAAATTAAACAATTATAAATGATCAATTACTCAAAGAAGAAATCATAAAGTTTTAATATTGTTTTATAAAAGTATTTGTATGAGACTCATAGTGTTTTCACACTTAAATATTTAATCCATAATAAGCTATGTCTGTAGGAAGGTTTTAAAGCAATGAATTCAATTCCAGTGGGCAGAGCACTAGTCGGATCATTTCTTGGGTAATAGGAAATTTATGTTCTTCACTATTCTGTTTCTCTTGGGTTCTCCAGTTGACTGTTACTGTCCTTATTATCTTTATAATATGTATAGAATGTTTATTGATACAGCCTTTTTCTTTTGTATCTAATATTCATATCTGTTTTCCCTCTTTTTTTCTGTATTCTTTAAGTTTGCCCCATCCTTATTACTTTTCATTCTCTGTACTTGGGTAGTTCACTTAGCTTTTATTTTTTGTTAGATGTTTAAGAAAAAAATGTAGGCTTTTTTAGAAAAGTAAATCTTTCTTTTCTAATATAAGCATTTAAATCTGTCAATTTCCCTCTAAGTGCTGATTTACTGACATCCCATACATTTCGGTATTATTCAATCAGCGCAATAGCTACCATAACCCCGGCAGGATTTAAAAAAATAGAATCGGAAAACCTGATTCTAAAACTTATGTAGAAATACAAACCACTTAGAATACTTAAATCTTGAAAAAAGAAGAGAAGAGCCGGAGGTCTTATATCACCTGACTTCAAGATTTACAAGGCAGCAAAGGAGTAGAGTAACGGCACAGGTCAGGAAAATATACGAATATAACTGAATAAGTCTAGACACAGTCACATTTACAGGACTTAATTTTGGACAAAGGAATCAAAGAAATTTAATAACAAATCATGTTGGAATAATAGGGTATCTTTCTAAATGCTCGTAGGAAGTCCGTAATTTGTACCTTACATCATACATAGAAAAAAAAAATTCAAGCTGTATCACAGGTCTAAAAGTAAAAAGTCAAACTATAAATCTTTTTTTAAATTATAAATCTTCTAGAATAGAAGCAGTATTTTCCAAATAGAAGTAAAGATTTCTTAGGACACAAAAAAATCATGTAATTTAAAAAAATTGTAAATTATACTTCATATCGTTAAAGCTTTTGGTAGTTAAAAAGCAAGCAAATGCACAACAGACTAGAATATTTTCAAACCATATATCTGACAAATGATTATATATAATTCAAAACTTACATGTGACTCACTGACAAAAATATAACCGATTCATTAAAAAACAGGCAAGGATATTACTGTTCCTAGAGTATTACTTACAACAAGCAAAAGGTAAAAATACTAGAAATGTCCATTAATAGGTCAGTATCTACCTATCTATCTCAGCCATTTGGTATTTGGAGCCAATTAATCTATCTACCTACCTACCTACCTACACACCCACCCATCCACCTAATACCTATGTACTCACACACCCACCCACCCACCTACCTACCCACGTACCCACCTACATACCCACCTACCTAGGTATCCATCCATTTATCTATCTCAGCCATTCTGCCCTTGGAATGAAATTCTGCAACACAAAGGACCTTGAGGACACTACACAATATAATGCAAAATAAGCTGTCAGAAAACGTCAGACAGTGTATGGTTCCACTAAATATTAAGTGCCATAGAGAGAGAAAACAGAATGGTGGCTGCCAGGAGCTGAAGGTGTGAATGGGAAAGGGGGTTGAGTACTGTCTAACACAGTTCCAGTTTGAGAACAGAAAACCATTCTAGACATGAGTGGTTGAGATAGGCTGGCACACTGTGAAAGTACTTCATGTCACAACATAAACATTTAAAAATGGTTAACATAGTAAACTGTATGGTAAGTATATTTACCCCCCTCAAAAACAAGAGACACTTCATAAATAAGTATAGATGAAAAGTAAATAAACACAAAGAACATGGTTCAGTATCACTGAGTCACTGGGAGAATGCACAGTAAGCCCCGAGGAAGCACTGTATCCAAACAGCTAAACTTAAAATGACTAACAATACTAAGTGCTGGCAAGGGTGTTGCACAGAACTTAACATACTGCTGATGAAAATGTAAACAGTGCAGTGACTTCTGCAAATAGTTTGTGACTTTCTTAAAGAGTTAAAAATATATACCCTAACAATGCTGTCCTAGCCATTGCCTTAGAACAAACTATCTTTATACGTACAGATGACATGTACATCTTCAAAGCACCAGTGAATGAATATTCGAGCAGCTTTATCCATTACGACGTCACATTAGCAGCAGCCATGATGCCATCAGTAAGTGAAATAATAAACCGTTTATCATTACAAGGAAGTTCTACTCAGTAATAGAATGGAAAAGCGTACTCATGTGTGAGATACTGGTGAACCTCACAGACAACAGTGAGAGAAAGAGGCTGGCACGAAATAATACCGTGCGACTCCATTTATTTCACATTCGAGAGTAGGCAGAACTGACGCACGGCTAGGAAAAGAAAAAGAACCCAAAATGCAGTTGTGTGTTAAAGCAGGAACTGACTAGCAAGGAGTTATGAAGCGGTTTTCTGAGGGTAATGAAAACGTTTCAGATTTAGAGACGAGTGTATTAAATGTCTCCAAAGTCACTGAGTTATGCATTGAACACGCATTTCATTATATAAAGGTTTTACGTCTGAAAAGAGACACCAAGATTTTTTTTTTAAACAAGCAAACAGAAAACGAATCTGTATGCCCGTTTTTTTATGTTGGTAGGGATTTATGTGTGATTCTGGCTCAATCGTTTCTGTTTTCCAGATATGAACAAAGGAATGTAATACCTCTTTCTTTCAAGAGAAAAAGTTAAGAACTTTAAAATTAGAAAAGTCAGTGATAACATACAAAGGCCTGAAAAACAAAATGGATGATTAGGCATTTAAAATGACATATCCGAAACAGTCCTTAAAACAGCATGCTGTTTAAAGCCGAATAAAGGTACAGTGAAGCCCACATGCATACTTGCAGGCTGAGAGTGGTGGTGCACACCTGCAATCCCAGCACTTGGGAGGCTGAGGCAGGAGTTCGAGGACACCATAGGCTACAGGGAGTTCAAGGTCAGTCTAAACTACATGGTGAGACCTTGTCTCAAAAAGCAAAGAAAGAAAAAACACCCCAATTTATACATACTCACATAAAGGAGGTAAAGTCAAATGTTTTAAGTCAAACATTTGAAGTTAATTAAAAATATAGCATGTATTTTTACATTTATTATAAACGTGTATATAAAAGCAGGTACCGGAAGTGGCTCGTTTTACTTTCCCACTTAATCTAACCCCCGGGTCCGAAGACGCGCCCCACCTCTGACCTCAGTCTGTGGGCCCCCCGCTGCGCCCTCCCTGGGGACCCAGCACCTTACTCTGGCTTCATCCTTGCTCTTCACTGCGAACTCCCAAGGTCTACCTTTGTCCCAGTCCCTTCTGACCTGTCTGCTAGGGTATCCAACTGCCAGCCGGGCTACCTCAGGGGGAAATAACCTTGCTATCTTCATGTCTTCTCTTAAATTTCCCCACCAAACCTGCTCCTCCGAAATTAGCCATTTCTTTGATGGATTCGCCCTGTCTACAGTCAGCTGGGCTGGGGACATAGCCATCACCCTCCATGTGGTCGGTCCCCCCCCCAAATGTCTCAGGCCGTACTCACTGCGCTCCTCTGACTCTCCGGCCAGCACTTCCCAGGCTGTCACTATTTACCGTGTGGATTACTACAGCCCCTGGACTTGTCTCACAACCTTAAGAATTTGCTTTTCCTAATTCACTTCCCAGAACAACTTTCTTCGCCTGTTCTTGTACTCTGCCTCCCTTACTGTACAGTTACTCTTCTGTTTAGCTGTAGCGTGCCTCTTTTCCTTTTTTTTTTTTTGTACTGGGAATCAAATTCATGACCTTGCTCTTGCCAGGCAGGTGCTGTGCCTGCTCAGCTGTATCCCCAGCTTCTCCCTCTTTTATTACCTGATTTATTTCAAGTAACTCTCAAGACAGCTCAGACCCTACCCCTTATCATATGGACTGGAAATAGTTACTAAGTTATCATCACTTCTGATGAAATGAGAAGTTTCTGTGAGAAGGGGACAGTGTCTTACTTTTACTTGTATACCTGCCTTTACAGCTGGCTAATACAAAGTATATAGATAATATTTACTTATAAGTAAATATAATTATAATTATATAATTGCAAGCATGAGAGTATTTCCTGGGAGGGAGGAATCATTAAAAATTCAGGCTCAAAAGCACAAAAATCTGCTCATGATGTTGATACTATCTGCTCAATGAAAGGTTAAATTAACATTTATTATGCTAATTAGTTGACTGAGATGTTTTCTAGAAAGGCTCAGTGGAGAAGACAGGTATGTGTAAGTTTTACTGTCTAGTGTCAAACTGGCTGAAGGAAAAAAAAAAAACCCACATCTGCTTAAATGTAGAACAAGATACATGCTGGAATTCAGCACTGGGGTTCCAATCGTGGTTATATTAACTGGCTATGACAGTTCTGGCAAGTCACTTATCCTCTCTAAGTAGTCATCTCCCCCATTATAAACAGGTATGTTCAACTACTTCCCAGCGTTGGGAGGATTTGGGTAATAAATGTAGGACAGTTAGTACAGTGCTTGACATGTAGCAAACATTCTAAGATTATGCTACTATGAATGTAATAATTTTATTGAACACGTATTTGGTAGGATTCATATAATAACTTTATAAAAAAGAGGTTATCACAGATCATCAGGACTCAGCAAAGAAAGATGGTTGAGAAGAGAGAGTGGTTTTAACTGAAGAGACAATGCTACATTCTGATTGTTTACATCTATGATTTTAATAAAAGGTTTCTTATGAGTGCTAGGAAATGAACCGTGCCCCGAATATAGTTTTTATGAAGCAAATAAGATTAACCGAGGACATAAAGATGAGGCCTTAGTCCCAGGGGTCAGCGTCCACAACAGAAGGGGGAAGGAGGGAGGAAGCGAAGGTAGAAGGTAGAGAGACGGAGGGAGAGAGAGACAGAAGAGACAGACACAGCGACAGAGGCGGACAGACAGACAAAGCCATAAACGTGAAGAGCCAGGTACAAATGCTACAGGCTGAACTCGTCACCTAACATTCGTATGAAGCCTCCTTAGTCCAACATGAGTCTATCTGGAGCCGGAGCTTTTTAGGATTCACATCTGGATGTTCCCTCAAAGCCTTGAAAGATGACTGAATCACGGGCGTGCTATAGCTTTTCAAAGCGATGTTAGGAGGCGGGGCCTGGTTGGAAGAGGCGGTCCCTAGGGGTGGGGGTCCCCCTGTAGGACACATCGCCCGCCCTGGCTCCTCCCTTTACTCCCTGCTTCCGCACTGCCAGCACAGGACCAGCTTTCCTCTCCGCTCGAGCCCTTCCCCACTGTCACCAAACCTGCCAGCCCTGGAACTTCTTAAGTAAGAGCCCAAAGAAACCCCTTCGCCTTTAAACTGCAGATGTCCAGCGTGGAATTCCAACCCAGCAATGAGGAAAGTGACTGAGACCACCTTTTAGAACGTCATTAAAGAAGTTCATAGAACTAGGGCCCTAAGCTGACAGCACCGCGGCTGGACCAGAAGAGGGAGAGCGGAAGTGGCTATCACCACCTTAAGACACCGGGAGTAGATGGTCATCTGCAAGCACACAAGAGTGGTCTCAATGGGAACCAAACCCTGTTGAGCTTTGGACTTGGATTTTCACGCCTCCAGGACTGTGAAAAAATAAATTCTGCAGCTGAAGTCACCCAGTCTACTGCATCTCGTTGTGGTAGGCCAAACACTAAGACAGAAGACAGGAGTAGGAAATAAACCAGGTAAAATGTGCTGGTGGTAGATAGGAATGTGTCTTGTTGATAGGCTGAGAATCTCAAAAAGTTGTATTGTAGATAACTAGAAGCAGTATGCGCTCGACTGACATAAAATATCCCTGATAAAGTTCAGTATTAAAGTAGGAAAAGTACGTAAAACATTCTAAGACATTAGAGAAATAAAGATTATCAATATACAGTACTAAAAATTCTACTGTCATGAGGAATAAACCAAACTTAATCATGTTTCAGAATAGCCAATTTTAAACACTTAATAACAATCTAATAATCTTAATAATATTACAGATTCTCCTATATATATAAAGTTTAAAAAAGCCAGGTGTAAAACAGTATACCTATTACCAATTGTGTGAAAAAAGAAGAGGCAGAAATATTCTCATTTGCTTGTGAACTCATAAAAAATGATCTTTGTGAGGATACACAAACTAAAAGTAGTATTTACTTGATGAGTTTAGGTAGGATCTAAGAAGATCACAGTTGTGGAAATAAGAAATTCACTTTTGTATTTTTATGTACTATATAATTTTTTTCTATCATGTGTATTACCTATACTCTCAAAAAGACCCCCACACAAATAAAACAGATACACAAAATTAACACCATCTTGTTAGAAGCTTGGACAAATTCTATAATTATAACTGGATTACCATTTATACGCAGAAATGAAATTTGGTTAGACACAGGAGACAGCTAAGCCACTATGCACATGGACAGATACTATAGCAATTTAGTGTTACTGCTCGCTATCTCTAAGTTTATTGCTTTATACTTAATTTTCATGGATTTTGGACCCAATATTGCACCTTGTGAAATTCTAAATAATCTACTGAAGTTACGATTTTACTAAATCATTTAGTTAAGTAAGTACATACCATTATCTTCCTCAATTCCCACAGGGCCTGCTTGAGGAGTCTCTCCATTTTTCAAACAATTATGGATATATGTTGCCTTCCACCTTGCATACTTTCTGTGTTTCACATTCTAAAAGAGAGTATTTTTATATCAATTTTAGACCATGGAGAAGAAGCATTTCTGAGATAAAACCCATGTTTGCATTGTACATCTCCAGAAGGGTCTGGCAGTCTCCCTGCTGACACACTACATGAAAAGCCGTCTTTGAAACACACGCCCCTTCTCCTACTGGTGTCACATTTCAGAAAAGGTCTGCAATTGAAGTATGACAGTGTCTTTCCAACAAAATTTGGAACTTTCATTCATAAGAGAGAAACAGCCAACATAGAATTTTAAGATTAGATATAAAAGACAGCAACTACAGATCAAACTAGTTCCACTACGAAATGTACAAATTTATGAAAACATCCTTGGTTTCCCCCTCCAGCCACAGCTCCCTGGCCTAGTGCTCAGACTGATATAAAACATGAATAAAAACTCATTCATATTGGTCTTTTCAGTGGCTTCCCAGTGCACGTAAAATATAGAGCAAACCCTACCTTGGGCTACGAGAGTGCGTCCTACCTGGGTCCTGACTGCACAGCCTCCGCCCACGTGCCTTTCCTGTGCGCTCGCTAACATCCAGCTATGGGAGCAAGGCCCATATAACCTGTGCTTTCCGTCTGGGCCTCCCATTTTTTTCACAAGTGAAGTTACCCCTAACCAACTTCTTCCTCTTACGGCAGATCAAATAACGTTTTCTTCAAAAAGGTTTTCCTCATCCTGCCAATCTTACTTAGCAGTGTTATGTCTTCTCATCCACAACATTTATCACAATTTATAGGCAAGCCCCCACCCCTCTACCCACACCTTTATTCTTGGAAGGAGACAGGCTCATTGTAAATATCTTTATGTATGTTTAGAGACCACCCCCTCCTACACACCCATCCTCTAGGAGGTACTACAGGCATTAAAGGGAGGGTCTGTGTGTGCTTGCTGTTTATTCTGAGCACTTGGCCCTGTTCTAAGAGCACAGAGTACGTAGTTCTTCAACAAACACACGTCTGAGACATTTGATCCTTTGATTCCATTGGAAGTCATTCTACCCAATAAAAAGATTATTTCTGTGATAGTGTAATAGAGTATAATTTCTGTGGTATGTACTAAAATACCAGGGTCAGAAAGCTCAATTAAATTCATTATATAGTTACAACAAGGCAAAATTTCCAGTGTTGGAGTGTTTTTGACTTACAGAGACTGAAATATCAAGGGTTCACTCTTCTTTCTCTTTTATTCTTTGAGAACAAAGGAAATGTGCAAAAGCACTGAGCTTTCTGGGGCATCAACCAATACTACATGGTCTTTGCGGGGTGCTTATAAACCACAGCAGTCCTACAGGAGTTCTTCATCTCTTTCTCTTAAGAGTTTTATAATTTGGTCACTGTAGAGATAAAGAAATGCCATGACAAAATGATTTACTCAATGTCATTACTATTTCAGTAGGAAAGGGGGTTCAGGACTGCCTTGGTAAGCTATACCTACCATTGTAATATGTAACTTAAATGGAAAGATATTAAATAAGGAAAAATGGGCTTTGCTACTATTTAAATGTGGGTATACATTTAGAATTTTGGGAGTATCTAAAAATAGGATCATTTTAAAAGTCAATGAATAAATTGCTTAGGAAAGTTTAAACTGCCTGCTTTGAAGACCTTTAAACATAAAATCTTTCCCAATCTGAGGTAATTTAATCTTGTCTAAAAAGTTACTGGCAAAGTCATATTATAATTACTTTAACAGACTCTTTCAGTCCTAGTTTCATAGTACAAGCAGGGTGGAGACGTTTAAACCTCATTGGTTGGGTTCCTTTATCAGTATACAAAGTTGAAAACATTAAAGCTGAAAAAAAAGGGTTCATTTTAGTAATCAGACTTAAAACAGTTTCCCCAAAGCATATAAAGTAATAAAGCTTGATCTTTATCTCACAGTTCCTGAGATACCCTTACTTGGCCAAACAGGCATGCATAATACTTAGCAGAAATTTCTGACAGTTGTCAGCTTAAAATTAATGTACTCTCTAATATTTATTTTCTGTAGGATAAAGAATCACAGTGATTATACAATACTTCAAGAGGAAATTTTCAAGATGTCAGTATTTTTGAAATCTATTAGCTCCTTCTAGCTGATTAGACACCCTTTCTGGGAAACAGGAACTACATTATTACTATTCTTTTTTTTGTACCAGGAATATAACTCAGGACCTTGTACTTACTAGGCAGGCACTGTGCTACTAAGCTATATCCCTGGCCCAGGAACTGTATAAAAAAATTTTACTTCTGTGTCAGGCCTCTTAGGCTCCTGTTTTGTAACCAGACTGATGAAAATCACTTAGACAACTGCAAATTTCAGGTACTACAATTAGCAGCAGTACACAATGTTCATTTAATTTTTAATTCATCTGCTCTTGCTACCCCCAAGAATGATTGGGTAGGAAAACACTAACCACCACAGATGAAGTGTTCTCAAATTTAGCGCACAGAAGGGTGATATGAGGGTGTAAGCGAAAAAAAATTGGGCCCAAGTTATGAAAAACATGATACAAGGCATTTTCTGACAACACACCAAAGCAACATCTCGAAGGAGGATGCTTTGTGGGAGCTGCCTCAGCTGTTCCTGTGATTCTCTCTTGAATGCAGCCTACCCCACCACTCACTGCACCACTCACAGTACCTCCTTCTGAGAAGGCCGCAGGGACTTCTGTACTGCAAAATCCAGTGCTTAGATGTCAGTTCTTCAACCCTATAGGCACGAGGCGTTGATCAGTTCTCCTGCCTCGATTCCTCCTTTTACCTGGTTTTCTGCTTATCACGGTCTTCTCGTCTTCCCTCCGCTTGCTGGTTTTCTTCAGTCCTTTGTACTGGTTCTCTCTCCTGACTCAAGGCCGGGAGCGCCAGACTCAGCTCCTAGGCCCCTCCTGTTCTCTTCTTACACTTCGCCTCGATGCTCTCATCCAGCCCAAGGGCTTTAACACCACCTCCTCTTGCCAGCTCCCAAATCTGTATCTTTTCTTCAGACCTCTTTTCTGAACCTCAGGACTTAACACACCCAAACTGACATTTCACTTGTATGTTTGATCACGTTCCTGATCTTTCCCGACTAAACTTGTTCCTTTAAATGTCAGTAAACGGCAACTCCATTTTTAAACAGTTGTTTAAGCCCAAACCGTTGGAGTGTTTTCTGAGTCCTTGAACCCTCACGCTTTACCAAGGAATCTTTCACTCTCTCTCAGCTCTATATTCAAACTTATTCAGAATCCACATACTTCTCACCACCTCTACTGCAGACACTGTGTAGTCATTATTACCACTCACCCTGAGGATTTAATAACATCCCCCTTGTGATTATTTAATAACATCATCCTAGCTCTCCTTACCACTCTTGTCCAGTTCAGTGGAAAGAACAATAGTACAGTAACGTCGATTACACCTGAACTCACTCTCCCTCTTTACTCCAAATTTAAGCAGTGTGCTCCTTCCTATTTTGTGAACATGAACAAGCAGCTTAAACCATCTCAGAAATGGCACTTTCTCTTACTTCTTCTTAAAGTATCTGCAGTCATCCCCTTATCTCCTTCGATTTGCCAAAATGTTACCACCTCAATGAGGCCTTTCTCAACCTGTATTTAAAAACTGACTTATTCCTATCTTGAACTTCTTCCATGAGACTTAATGTGACACAATATATGTATCTGCAAATATTAATTTATTTTCTTTCTCTACTATAGGAATGTAAACCCGACAATGGTAGGCAATCTATCTACTATTGACTGGCTAGTGCCTAGAATAAGCTTGGTACACACAACTTCACAAATATTTGGTGAAGGAACACGTGGGTAGAATTTGGAATTCAAACTTTTATCAAAAACATCACAGGAGGACTTCTGGAAAGATGGCGACCAGGTAAGCAGCAGAGAAAAATCCTCCCAGAGAACTGCCACCCAGACACTGGAATATAGCAACGTAAGAGAGACAAGAGACAGAAGTGGGCCTCCTGGACCCGGGAAGGATCTGAAATGAGAACTGAAGCCCTCAGAAAGAGCAAATAAGACCTCTCCTGGAGTAAAAACTCGGAGGGCCACCATGGCGCAGTTAGAGGAAGAGAAGGCTGAGGAGGGAGCCACCACTCCATACACACGCTTGGCCCACTCCCTCATTCCAGCATTCACAGCTTCAGCTTCGGAGGTCCATGCTTGCAGGAGCCTCCTGACTCAGCCAGGGGAGAACAGAGTTCTGAGAGCTGGGCCAAAGCCAGAGTGGAGAAGGCCCAGCGTGGAAAAAAGGGAGCAGCGGATGGGAGGTGTTGTCGAACCCAGTGTGAGAATGAAAAGTTACAACTGCCATTAAAGCAGCATGCCCACTCTGAGGCGACCTTTCTAATCAGTGCCCTGAGGCAAGGTGGAATCAAAGTAAATAGTACACAGCCCACCACATCCAGCTCTACACCTGCCAAGGCTGTGGCCTCCTGCCTCTCCACTGTGTGAGCAACTACGAGCAGAGAGCAGCAGCAGTGACCCCAAGGCTACAGCAGTTCCCAGGGATCCAGCCCAAGAACAAATGGGAACTGGAGCACAACAGTAAGAGAGAGCTGCAGACAGAGGTAGATGACATGGCCCCATGCCCTTCTCACTCCAACACGAAGCAGGAAGCACCAGTTGAGTTACCAGGCTTCAGCTTCCACCCTGAACTCCCTCTCTGAGCACCTTGCGTCTTGGTGGCCCGCATGCTCAATATGTGTTCCCGACAGAAACAGCATGAGTCCACAGCTTTAGGACTCACCCTAAACTACTAATATGAGCACCAAGACAGACTTCATACTGCTTGCATATATGAACCTAGTATGAACCCATAGCGACAAATTACATGAAAAGCTACAGTCCTGGAGTCCAAGAGACAACAATATACTTGTCTTGGTTACTTTTCTCTCCTTGCTGAGACAAAATACCCAACACCCAAAACGAAGGAAGGGAAGGTTTATTTAGCTTACAGTTTGTGGAGGTTTCAGTGCATATTTGGCTGGTTCTGAGGCAGAGTTGCACATGGCAGAGGGCAAACTGTTCAGGGCAGCAGAGCACAGCAAAACCAACCAGCCAAAGGGAGGAATGGCTGCAAACAGCCTCCTTTCCTCCCCTACATTGTAAACAGCCTACCCCCACCCAGGGGTAGTGAACCTCCCACACAATCTCCATGTCCTCCTCTTCCACAGGCTCAGGATGTTTACAAAGTAAGCACCCTAGCTTCCTCCTGAGTCACTCAGCTAAACCTCTACATTTCCCAAGTTGACACAATGTATCAACCATAACAATACTCTACACAGAAGACCTGAGAAAATCTTCCAATTCTCTCCTAGAACTAATAACTGAACTTAGTACACACCCTGGACTACCTCAGTGAGCATGGGTGGTGGAGACCTCACGCCATTTGTGCCCAGCATCATAAGTGCGCCCAATGCCCAGCTCTAAGGGATGGGGAGTGGCAGCACTGGAGATCAATTAGACCAGGCTCCCGGGAGCGCCTCACTGGGTCAGAGCCTGGAGGTCTACAGGAACAACCCGTGGTCTCGACTGGGCCTTGCAGGAGCACCTCAGAGGGACGGGGCAGACCCAGCGGTTCTCTGGGGTGATCCTGAGGATTTGACTGGGCCTGCAGGAGTGCCTCGCTGGGGTGGAGCCTGGCAGTGTTTGGGGTTGACCCCCAGAACTCAACCGGGCCCTCGGGAGTGACTCATTCGGGTGGAACCCAGCAGTATGTGGGGGTGACCCCGTGAACTGGTCCGGGTCCCTGGGAGTACTTTGTTGAGGTGGGGCCCAATGGTCCGCGGCATGGACCTGTGGACTGGACTAGACCCCCAAGGGCCTTGAGGGCTTATCAATTGGGTATGACCATAGTGTATTTGGTTCCCTGCCTATGTACCATCTTTGAGGATGGGTACCTTTCCACCTAGTGCCATAGTAATTTCAGTGCACCCATGTTTGTTACAGTATAATTTGAAGCAGCCATGTGCCTTGCCAATGTGAGAGCATGAGGGAATAAATAAACCAAAAAGTACAGTTACTGTCAGAGGGAACATGACTGATTGGGTGGGAGAACAATGGAGATGAAGGTGGAGAAAACTGTATGATTAATAGAATGTGCCATCATTTGTATAACTGACAATTGTGAAGATGTCATTTTGTAATACAGCATCCATTTTTAAATCTCCAGTATCTGTTCTACAATTCTGTTCACTTTATTGTTTATGCATTATACTGATTTATAAGAAAGAAATGCAAAGATAACATTATGTAATGTTAACAGCCATTGTTAATCCCCTACTATCTTCTGTATAATTGTGTATTTCCTTCATTGTTTCTGAGATGACTGAGTAACAAGTATGAAGATGATAATATGTAAAAACATCATTGTCAATCCCCTACTATCTTCCTTGTAATTTGTGTATTTCCTTATTGTTTTTGTGTTATTCGTGTTTATATTCTTTTATCTTTAAAATTAAAAAAAACATAGGATTTTGATGTTGGCTATAAAATCCACTAATCTGAAGCAAACCTTTTCTGCTAGTGAATAAACATGTACACTAAACCAGAGAGGATCACTTGATTCACGCTTGTATGGAAGGGGGAGTGGATAGGCTTGAGGCTGTGAACCACTCTTCCAATTATATGCAAAAGTACAACGAACACACGAGAGAGAGAGCCTGAAGCTTTCATAACATTTTCAAACTAGAAATACAAAAGGGAGTAATAGTCTCCAACTTGGTGGCAACATCAGAAATAATAAATTTACATTCTTAGTGTCTGCTTCCTCCCAAACGTATGAAGAAGAATCCTATACAACTCCAGAAACACGGGAATGTAATATAATAAGAAATGATAGAAAAAATAATATTAAATATATTTATTATCACAATGATGAAAATGCTTTTGGTACCAATTAAGAGATGTTGAAGACAATGCATTCCCTTATCCCTTCATTGTACATTTCTAAGATCAAGGACAATCTCATATTTAACACTTATCAAAAATGACAGCAACAAAAAGAAATTTCACACATAACATTACTGTCTGATCTAGTTACAGTAATTTCTGTCCACTGCCTCAACAGTGTATTTTATAATTATATCTGCTCCAGGTCCAGATCTAGTCTAAGGGATATGAATTATTTAATGGTCCTGTCCTTTCAGACTTCAATATGGAATATCATTTCTTAGTTTTTCCTGAGCTTGTGATTAAAAAAACAAACTAACTAACTAACCTAGCTGTAAAATGTCTACTGATTGGCATTTACCTGGTTTTCTTCATGATGAGGCTCACTTTATGCATTTTTGGCCGTATTCCTGCTGAAGACTTTCTCAGTTCATCATATCAAGAGTCATACAATGCCACTTTGTCTCCTTATTGGTGATTTTAGGTTGCAGGACTTGGTGAAAGAGGTGAGTGACAAACTTCTCCCTTATAAACTTACTACTTTCCTCTTTGAAGTTAACAGGCAACATTATCTTGGGTCCCCCAATAATGATCACACTTAGTTTCTGACACAAGAAAGTCAACCTTACCTAGTATTTTCCCTGACCCAGCTTGAGATTCAGTCTTTTGCATAAGAGTCCTGGTTCCTTTTACGGAAAATTGGTATTTTTAACCTTAAGTCAGGCACCTGTAGGGCTCATTGCAACTAGAGTATTAGTACTTTGGCTCTTGTCAGTATAGCAATATAGAAGCTGTGTTTTGTACGCATATTTACACAAAGGCATATATTATACATGCACACATATACAGATATGTATACATATATAATAATCTAATATATTAAAAAGCACAAGTAAGATTCCTCTAATTGCAATCCAATACCGCATGCAATCTAGTCTCCTCTTATGTTATACTGTAATTTTTCCAAAAGTAAGAAACCTGTCTATTTTTTTATTAGATTTGTTTGCAGCAGTACATATACATGAAGGGAATTGCACAGGCTGAATTCTTTGACTCTTCTTTTACTCTGTACATCTGCAAGATTCATCCATGTTTTCAGTTATATCAGTTGTCAGCACCTTTTTATATCTGAGTAAGGCCACAATTTGTTTATTAATCCCACTGCTGGTAGACATCTGGATTGTTTCCAGCTTAGGGGTATTATGAATAAATTTCCTATGAGTGCTCCTGAACGAGACTTTTCTGGATGTATGTTTTTATTTCTCTTGGATAAGTACCAAAAAAGGAATTGCTGGGTAAAAGGGAAGGAGTTATGTTTAACTTTATAAAAATCTGCCAAACTTTTTCCCAAAGTGGTTATAAAAATCTAACATTTCCACCAAGAGGGAAAGCTCTTATTTTTCCATATTCTAAACATCTGAGCCAGCCTTTACCTATTCTAGCTAATTTTAATCAGTTTAAAACTACTTAGTCCATTGTTGATTGAGAGCATGTTATAATCTCCAATGATGATTTCTGAATTCTTCTTCCAATTTCTGTCAATTTTGTTTCATATAATTTGAAACTTTTATTATTAGGTGCACAGACATTTCTAAGTTTTCTCAATTAATTGACCACTTTGTTGTTATAAAATGCCCCCTTTTGCTTCTATAAACATCTTAAAGACAACTTAATATTAATATGGTCACTTCAGACTTTACTTTCTATTTGCATTGAATGTCTTCTGCCAATATTTTCATTTTCAAAATAGCTATCTTTGTATTTAAAGAGTATCTTTTGTAAACACCATACATTTAAGCCTCACTTTTATTCATCTACTATAAAAATCTCTACCTTCATGCTAGAGTTCTGGTTTATTTATCCTAAGTATGTATTGACCTAGTTGTACTCAGCCTAAAACTTGTTATTGTGTTGCATTTGTGCCACCTGTTTTTCTCTTTTTTCCCTCCATACTTTCTTTTATAGCACTAAATATATATGTACATAAATTATAAGTAATTCTACTTATAGTCATGTATTTTTTAAATAAAGAATATATATAAGGTCTTTTACATTTACTTACATTATGTCCAGTGTATATTCCTGTACGCTGAAATTTACATTTCGTATCATTTTCCTTCAGTGTGAAAAAATTACTTTTAGCCCTTCTTTAGATCTTCAGAGCAGATCTGCCATCAATGAATTAATTTGCTGGGAAATATTTTTTACTTTATGTTCATTATTTGAAGTATAGTATTCTTGCTACAGACACATTTCTGAGTTGACAGAGATTTTATCTTCTTTCATGACTTTAAATTTCATATATATTTATTACATATAAGTATTTAATATATATCATTTAAATTTATTTATTTATCATTCATTCATTTATTTCAGTCTGTCTCTCCTTTCTTCAAATGAGAAGTCAGGCATCTTTGAAACCACTGTTACTCTATGGGCCATTTACTATTTCCTGAGGCCGCATTTTCAGGATTTTCTATTTTACCATTGGACATCACTGGTTTCATTACAATGTTCTGAAGTTACTTTCTGTGTATTTTATCTTACTTGGGGTTCATTGAGCTTCTTAGGTCTGTTACTACTTTTCATAACCAATTTGAAAAATCTATGGTCATTATTTTTTCAAATGTCTTTTCTTCTATTGTCCTTTTCAGACTCCAGATGCATAGGTAACATTTGCAAATACAGCAATAACACAAAATGCCTATAAATTTCTGAATAAATTCACTTAAATATAAAGTAAATATGTAACACTGATCAGGACAGTTTCCTTTGAAATTTCATGTACTGATAATATTCTCTGATAATACTGTACTGATATATAGAACATCAGGATGTATTACTAAAACATGGTCCATTCATTTTAAATAATAAAGACATGCTTCAGGTTCAGGTTATAGACTGAAATCATTTTAGATTTTGAATTATTTCAGATTTCAGACTTTTGGGTTACAGATGCTCAATAGGTTAAAATCTATACAGATATTCCCAAAACCAAAACCTTGGAAACGCTTTTGGTCTCACGCACTTTGAATAAGGGGAATTTAAATATGTAGTACAGAAATTGAGAGTATTTACAAAACTCACAGCAAATCAGGCTTACATTTTATACAACCTTTTAAAATTTCATTTCTCTAGTAACTCATTTGTTACTTGAATTTACACTTTATAAAAGTTCATCTGCAAAGGATTAGAAATTTAAAAAATGATTAAAAATAATAAATCTTTTATCACAGTTTGATAAAACATTATCCTGGACTATAGCACCTGGGACACTGTACTCATATTTTTATGACCTTCAATTTTTAATTATAATTCAAAATTATGAAAGGTGAAACACAATATATCTAGCACGTGTAAGCATGGTGCCAGGCACATGGCAGGTGCTACAAGTGGATATCTTTCCCTGTACTTCTTAATATATCATATATCATCATAGTTATTCTGTGCCTCTAAATGAGACTGTAACACCCATGAAGCACAAATCTGACTAACCCAAACTAGTGGAAACAATAAATAAGAACAGTATTGCATTTTACTAGCAATTTTCATATTCTTCCTAAATTAACAATACTTAGCTTTAACCAAAGATCATGATGGAAAAAACGTAAAACATTATCTATTCCTGAGATAATGCCTAGTACTGGAATAAATCTAAAATACAAGAAAAGGAAGATTATTAAAAACCTTGACCCCAACAGATTATACAACGAGGTATTACAAAAAGAATATACAGTATTTGTATTTTGAATATCCCTTGCTTTAAAGCGTACAGTTAAAAATAGTACATTCTGGTGATTCTATCTGAAAAACATATAGAGTCTAAGAGAGTCACAGGAATATCAGAAGCTTACAAAACAATAAATTAATTAGACTACTGAGCAGGAATTTATATGCCATGGATAAAAGGGTGAATACATACAGCTAAACCATGAATAGGAGAGTTAAAAAACATAATAGTGGAAGATAAAATGTAATTTAAAAAGTAAAAACAATAAAAACTCCAGGTGAATACTAAGAAAATGTAGACTTTATTTTGCTTTGTATGACTATGAGTAATGACATGAAATTAGAAAGGAAAAAATATTAGGAAATAGATAAGGAAAAATGCTGTGAGACCTACTGATTTTTCAGAGGAATTACAAAAGGAAATTCTGGGTAAACAGTCTAAAGAACTTACTACAAAAAGCTACATTATTAAAAATAACTTCACCTGTTTCTTTTTAGTTTTTAAAAATGGTTAGTAAAAAGGTTTTAGTTACCTTGTTTCTATTTCCATTACATTTCTGAGGGACACGCTGCTCTACCTAAATAATGTATTGAGAAAACTGAAAACTGATTACTTATCTTCAGCTAATAAAACAATAAAAAATTTATACTCACTTCATCTGTGAGTTCTCCAAATACTGTTATGACATCTATTAAAAGGCTTGCAGTATAGAAGGACTTGATCATATTTCTGGAAGAGAAAAAAGAACTAGTCTAGTTTAAATGAAAAACTTTAAGGGCTGTGGATATAGCTCTGTGGTATAAGTGCCTGCCTGACAAGTGCAAGGTCCTGAGTTTGATACCCTGTACCAAAAAAAAAAAACCAAAAAAAACACCCATTGATATGTAGTAGTATTGTTACACAATGGAAAATGCCAGTGTTTACAAAAGTACTCTGAACTTAATGCTTTCAATAAAACCAAAGTTTGAGGATACAATGGAGCTCCTTTGTTACTGTTATTAGAAGAAAGCTACAACATTCACATTATAAGCAAATATACTATGATTTTATTGTATGGTTTTGATTTTAGAAAATGTAGAATATTAGAGTCCATTTCAAGCCGTAATGCATTTCTTTGTATTAAATGTTGTTATAATAACGAAAAGCCACTTGAATTGTTTGGAATATCTGTAAAATCAACATCATTGGGCCAGACTGTGATTTTGGCTAAAATCAACTCTTAAATTTTACTACATGTTAAACAACAGCTAATGAGGGAATGTTTACTGAGCTGTCTTGGGTAGTTTTCTCTTCAGTCATTTTCTTTAAAAAGGCCCACATTCGTGACCCAAACTCATTCTGAAGATCTCAGGAAGTATTAAAAACACCCCAAAACAAGCCCTAGATAATTAGTAACCAAACTTATAATTACTGCGCTCCTTTTTACTTACTTGTGAAATCGCCCAGCACGATCTTCATTGTCTGCGTACAAAAACATTTTCAAAGCATAATTCTCCAAATGAGCAGAACCAACTATTTCTTGCGTTATAGCTTCATTGTCACCCAACTGCTTCTTAAGCTAAAATGAAATCACATGCACAGATATGAGTCTATACGATCACTATGGTCTACTTAAGCACAAATAATTCTAAATGAGACATATCATTGAAATCTCCCAAAAATAAAGTTGCTCTATCTCAGCCCAAAGTATTTAAAATGAAATCCAATTCTTACACAATATGAACAAAGTTACGATAACTTAAAAGTATAATTTAACTCTAACAATCACAATAAACAAGAATAAAAAGATAATATATAGCCAAGTATCCTTGTGAAGACAAATATTTCTAAATAATAATATGCCAAATACTGTTACAATAAAAGGAAATTAGAAAATTCTTATCTAAGCACATATAATTTTAAAATATACTCTCACTTTAGTTTTGTCTATAAATGTAAAAAACTAAAACCAGAAGAACCATTATTGTCCCTGGTATCTCTCAGAGCACAGCGTTAAAAAGAAAACTATCTCTAAGTGAGATACAAGATCACAAACTCAGAATCAGATTATGGAAGTTTCTTAAAATTTAAATGTCTCAAATTAACTCAATTTACAATGATATAAACTACACGTTGACATAAATCTTTACTACATATACAGTAACGTATTCTAAAAACATAATGGAATAAAACAGTGTCCTGTAATTTCAGATTTGAGCATTGCATTATTTTTTTGGTCAGATCATCTTTTTATTGAAGTATTTTATGTTATTGCATTATTTTTTAAACACTGCTTTTTTTCAAAGATGTTATAAAGTGAAAAATTCAATTTAAAAATGGCCTCAGTCAGCCTAGACTGCAGTGAGCTGAAGACCAGCCTGAACTAAACAGCAAGACAAAGTCTCAAAAAAAAAAGCCTTAGGATTTTTCATAAAACCAAAAGGAAATATTCTCATAATTAAAAGTGAGTCATTTAATATCTGCAAGAGATTTAATCTGTGAAGACAAATAAAATTTTAGATGTAATTCTAGAAAACTTTCACTGGAAGTATGCTACTTCATCTTCAATAGAAAATATGTGGCAAGAAGACTGTAATGTATTTTAAGTTTTTAAATTGTAAAACAAACACATCAAAGACAAATAAGTCCTCACTGGGAATACACTGACCCTACTTATTATTTCAACTCCTGGTTAGTTCTCCCATAAATATGACTTTCAGTTCTGTTCATTATTTTTTGGGGTGGTATCAGGAATTGAACTCAGGACCTTGTACTTGCCAAGTAGGCACTTGTTCCGCTGAGCTATCCCCAGCCCAGCTCTGTTCATTATAATAAAAGAACAGTTTAAATTTTGTCTTTTCCAAAAGCTACTACATTTGCTATTATTGTTACATAGTACTGTGAAATTAAGAAAGGGATATATTCTCTATAAAATCTCTTTGGGAGTTGGGATTTTAGAAATATACTGCCATATGTGAATACAGTCTCCCTCCAGTCCTAATACCATCCCTAATGAGTATTCAAGTTTATCTTGTATCTAGAGAAGCAGCATTAGAGATAACATCCAGACAGGCTCGAAGGGTAGCTGAATTCCCGTGGTGGTAGCACCAGGTCCTCTGTGGGTGGTTAGCAGATAACAGGCATTCCGTCAGGAGGCCAGAGAGTCACACCAAGTTGGAACAGCACTACCTATGGCTTCTCAATACAACCAGCCCAGGAAGTTCTCTCTTAGAGGAGGCCTTGATCTGAGTAGTAACTTTGCAATGATAATGAAAAAGAAACTAATGAAAACAATGAGTTTGGAGTTGACTAGTATGTTTTTATTTTATGTGTCTAAACTTTGTTCTCCTCAACAAAAAATGTACCTGATCAAATAACCAGGTTTAAGCAGGGTAGGATGGGGAAGGCCTATAATGCCAGCAGTCTGAGAGGCTAATGCAGAGGACTGCAAATTCAGTCCATCACGGACCGCTTAGTGACTTAGGAAGAGCTATCTTAAAATAAAAAGGACTGGACAGGAAGCTCAGTGCAGTCCTCAGTACCACCCCACAACAGTTTCTAATCTTAGGTAGTTTAAGCAGGTAGAAAGTAAGCCACAGTGTCAACGCTGACAGTCCTGGAGAAGGGAGATGCACTAACGTGGACCGAGAGAGAAACCAGGCAGAGATGGGCACAGGATTAACAGGACAGAGCCCTGATTACAAAGTGTGAGCACCAGGGCTAGAACCACAGTCTTTGCGCACTAACACCCACACCAACTCATTCAACGTTTCCTCCACAGTGACCTGTGAAGTTACAGCATGCTGAAGACTGTGACACACAGCGAGTCACCCATCACACTCCTGCAAGGATGGGAAGGATGGCTGGGCCACAGGAACATCCTGCCCTGGCACTAACGCAGGAAGAGAGCACAAGCAATTCATACCATGCCCTTCATCATCTCTTTCACTGAAGAAGTAACTCATTTCATTCTGGTAAGAGCTACTTAAAAATTCCCAACTCAATCATCCGGGAGACTGCATGAGGAAAGGTGAGAAAAGATTCATCACTTACGAAAGAATGAAGCGAAGGCCATGTACAGCAGTGTGGAAGAAGATATAACATATATGTGAAGGTATTTGAAGCTACTTTAATTCACAGCACAAATCCAGGAATAGTGATGTAACTTTTAAAAAGCGCTATGTGGTTTTTCCTCAGGTAGTATAAACAAGGGAAAGAAATAAATGACAATACACACACATACACGAAATAAAATGGCATTTAAAATATAATCAGATAATAAATTATCTTTAACTTACAGCTTCTAATTGATCCATTAGCTTGGATAAAAATTTACGACATTCAGGAGTTTTGCTATCAATCTTCATTCCAGTTTGCATAGCATATAACCGACCTACAAAGAAAAGAAAAAAGTTGACAGGAACAACCATATTTTACAACTTCTTTTCAAGGGACTGTTTACAATATGTATGTTTTGCCTAACAGGCAATTTAAAGTTTAAGCACAATTTAAATAAATTTTGATTCCCTATGGATTTATATACAAATACAAAGAACAAAAAATTACCTGAGAAATGTAAGAAATAATTTAAGAGATCTGTGATAATAACACAATTCACCAAGCAAGATCTTCTCTTGCAGCATATTAAAAAAAAAGACTAGACAGATCCTTTACTGACAAAAGGAGCTACAATTTAATTGGCAAGTCGAGATACTCATATACCAGGGAACAGTGAGAAAGGAGTCTTAAACTGGGCTTCATAGGGAGAAGTTTTAGTCATTTTTATGTGTCCTATCTCTCTGAACAAATAAACCTCTTGAAAAAAATTAATATGATATTAGAGATAAGACTAAAGCTAACAGCTTTCTTAGTGATAAGACCCATGAACAGTCTTGTGGTAACAAGATAGTGTGTAGATAGGTCTGTAATTCACTACTTGCATAAACCCAACAATGCCTGAGGACCAGTATCAGCACTACCATTTCCAGAACCGAATCATTTTAACTACAACACACCTAAGTAGTTCTCAAACTTTCACTTTTATAAATGATCATTTTTTTATACTTACAAATGGTATTGCTTTACCTTACCTTCCTGTGCACACGTGCAAGAGTTCCCTAGGCTAGATACCTGGGCCCGGTGTGGTATGCCTTATTCATTTTGAGAGCCACTCCGAGATATCCTTCAAAAATAGCACCTATATGCAGTTATATCTATAATATATTTAAGCACTCATTTTCTTTAAACTCACAAAAACTTGGTATTATTCAGCTTAAATTCCTGTCAATCTGAGGATTCAAAATAGTATCCTATTGACTATTAAAAAGGTCTCAGATATTTACTAGATAGCTCTACATTTCTTTGTGAATCAGGAGTGGCTATATAAAAATATTTAGCTAAATTGGTCTTTGTTTAACAAACAAGGTTGCAGCAATTCTTTATTAAGTAGAGATATAACCCTCCACAGAGAATCTCGTGAAACTACCCCCACCTGTTCCACTTTTCTTTTAAAACCATGCAACCATCTTCTGTTTACTTCTGCTTGGTTTCTATCCTAAATTGAATTTAAACTCTGTGACAACGGGGATTCTATTATTTAGCTTGCTGATGTACTCTTGGCATCTAGACTAATGCTTGGCCCTCAATAAACATTTTCTGAATAGATAAATGCATGACTGGAAGAACAGTTCATTCTCCTCCACTGATTTAAAGGTCACTTTTATCATTCATTATCATATATTATGTTTCCATGAGCCAATGGTGCTCAATGGTCTACCCTACTGCTTTATTTACTAGAATTGTTAAACAGGGCTTAGAATATGTCAGTTCTCTTAGATTTTCCAATGCAGTTATGTCTACCCGACAAAATCCTCTTTAAAAATGTACATACTGGGCTGGATGTGGTGGTGCATGCCTGTAATCACAGCATACAGGAGAACTGCTATGAGTTTAAGACCAGCCTGGGCTACAAAGTGAGTTCAAGGCCAGCCTGAACTGCACAGTGAAACCTTGTCTCAAAAAGACAAAAAAAAAAAAAAAAAAAACAAACCAGAAAGTATTTAGCTACTTACTTATTAAATCTGCTTGTGTTTTTAATTTCAGTGATTTTTATCCAGAATAACTTTAATGATAAAGCTTTTAGTGCTATATAGGTTATTAAGCTTGGAAACTTATTAATTTATTTATTTCCTCACATCAAATTTAAGGATTTGAACCATCTAGGTATTTAAGAGAGGAATAACAGTTTCAAAAGTGTCATATAGATTTTCACTGCCACATGGTATAAAAATACGTGTACCCGAGCTAGCAAAGGACCTCATTTTGACAGACAGCATTTTGAGAAGCAAACAAAACAAAACAGACCCAACAGCCACAAAGACTCAACACCTCAGTTTAAATGTGTACCACTTTGCTTACAAACGCGACTAAGTCAATCTCCCTTTCCTTTCCCTCCCTTCCCTTCCCTCTGGTCCTCTTCTCTTTACAGACCCAGCCATACCCTTCAGTGAGGTGTCTACTAGGTTCTCACCGCATTTCCCATTCTAGTCAACAGCTCTGACCCTCCCCACGGTACAGCTGCACACCATTCTTTCACTTGTATGTCTTTCAGCTATCCAAGATTTGTGCCCGCCTCAGCAATTCAGCCTTTTTTTTTTTTTTTAAACTTAAAATTGACAACTCCCTGGCCACTTCCTTCTTGTGCATTGTCCACAGTGGTTCTTCCAGGGTTTGTGCTCATTTCTGTTATTTAAAGCACATCACATTCCTAAGATAATAAATATATTGCCTACAACTACTATGCCCACTCTTTTCATTTTTGAGTACTGTTTCAAAATACAGAGGCTTAACAGGTTCACATTTGCAAAATTATTCGTGACTTTTTCCCTCCCTCAAATCTATGCTTATGTTTTTTTTTTTTAACCTCCAGAATCTTAACATTGAGTTATGTAATTTTTCTGGTTTCTAATTATCTTATTTTTTAAATTTAACTCTAACCTGTACCTCTGCCTTAAGAGAACAGCATGTGTTCCAAAATCAGTAATTGTCCTGATGATTTGTGGTGCTTTCTTTAATATATTTTCATATTTTATATTTTGTGGCTATTTATTTTCACTGAGACCTTAAATTAAATGTCATCTCCTTACATGATGTTATCTATAAATAATAATGTACTTTCTCCAAATTTAATTTATATGCATTGCCAAAATTTCCAGAAGGATAGATGTTGAGTGTCCTCCTTATTTTAAAGGAAGACTTCCAGAGAGGGTGGTTCAGTGCCATGCCACATTCTATGCGAGGCTGCTCTTACTTCCCCTAAGAGAGTCACCGTCCTCAGCTATACTGAAGCTGAGGCCTTTGAGACCTATAAATACTGAGGGCCCGCAAAACAACGGGCTGGGTATGGAAAGAAAATACTAACATTTCTATTAGTACTTTTATCTTCTCTTAAATCTTCTATTTGTGTATGTCTCGTAATATAGCATACTGATACACAGTGTACAATAAATACTATACTAATATACAGGGCTTTGGGTCCAGTGTTTTAAAACTCACATAGGCACATGATAAAAAAGGATGAGCTTGCTGTCTACTGCATTCCCAAGCCTCTCAACTGACTACATTTGCTCTAACCCAGTCCAGGCCTCCTCGGGACATCTCTATCCCTTCTACCCAAGTCCCCTAGAACTACTGTTTCGTGGTCACCATACTTGGCGATATCTCCTCTGGGCTGTTCTTCGCCATCTTAATTAAAAAGTACCAGATGACTCAGCTCCAGTATTCACCTTGGGAGTACACAAAGCCCTGGCAAGAGCAACCAGGCTGGCTGCTAGAAGTGACACCACAATGAGCTTTGGTCTCTGAGAACATCGTGGAGATGGCACAGTGGCACTGGGTCTGGCCAAATAAGAGACTCATAAACAAAGGAGAAATTTCTTATTTTACTCTTATTTACTATTAGTTCGAATTTCCTGCAATAAGCAAGCACATCTAACTTGAATGTAAATACAGCAACATGCTCTTGTTACCAAACCCAATCATCCTATGCATTCTCCTTCACACAGGTCATCCACAGTTAAATCACCATTCTCCAACTGTTGCACAACCAAAGCAAGCGTATCAGGCATCCACTCTCTGCAATCGCGCTTTCTTCCTGTATTTAACAATGCACATTACTGCAAGTTTCCAGTTCACTGGCTTTTTAGACTTCTTAATCACAGTCTTCTTTTACTTCTCTTTGCAACCAGTTTTGACCTTATGGTGTATTTTTCAACAATGTTAGTGTCCTATCTCCTTCCTCCTCTAAATGGTTTTATCATAATCCTCTGGCAAAACACACACATCTATCTAACAACCATCCTTTTCATCTATCCCTGCATCTCACCTGCTGAGACTGCTGACAGATGAGCATCACTGTAAATAGCATAATTTTCAACCTCAAATAAGCCATTAGTACTTGCCTTTCCAACATTCCAAATGATTATTTTAAACATACTTCAATCTCTTTGAAACAAATTATGTTCACACAAAATTTAACACGCATTAATTATTCACTATCTGTACGTACACTGGCTGATACGGAAACATGACAACTGAGTTGGGATAGTACTGACAATTTCACATCTTTACATCTTTCTTCACATTTTCTTACCATAATAATGTACACTGTACTTAGGCGATGCCCTGCACCCATGTAGCATGGTTAGGGTAGATATTTGGCAGGTCAATTGTGGAGAGAAATGTCACCCAGCATAGGTAACAAATAGCCCAGGCAGGGAAGAAAATGAGGCTGATTCCTACATTTACTTGACTTTAAACTTTCTCAGGATTAAGTGAACACACAGAAAAACTGACTCTACATGTATATGCCACCATAAGAAAGCAATTTATTTCATTGTGAAAGTTCTGTTTCTAATTTTGTTACTTCAATTTCTATTATTTACAATAAAAAGAGAAAATGTGTGTGCATCTCTCCTTTGAAGCAAAGGTCAAATTGTTCCTATTTCCTCATAACTTTAATCATCATCATTTAATTCTTATCCTTTAGAAATAAGCCTAATAATACTTGGAATATAGCATAATAATATAGTGTATGGTGTTGGTCTACACATATATTTTTCCTGTTTCACATGTATATCTAGCTAGTCTTTGTAATTACAAAAAGACATTGTTATATAGTAACATTCTTAACTGAAGAACTAGACCCTTTCAGAATTGAAAAGATTTAGAACAGAAATTACTTTGGCTTTTACATTTTTAAATAGGTTATATTGCTTACAACTGTTAAATACAGAAAACATTTCAAGAGATACATTCTCTAATATTAGTAAAAGTGAAGTCCTTAAATTTACTTATAAAAATTAGTAAGTACACTAAAATACTTTTGCCATAAGGATGAAAAACGAATACTTTCATATAGAACTCCGTTCAAGACAAGCAATTCATTGTATCAAGAGAAATATGATGAAAAATTAATCTCTAACATGGAAAATACCTAGGAAAGCAGATAAATAAATGTGCAGCTAAAACTGTCTATAAGAAAATATAGCTGATTTATTTCATCACGGAAATGTGTTTATTTTTATGAATAAATATTATTTGAAGATGACTAATAAACCATGTTTGCAAAAGGATTAAATACTTTCCAACCTGACTTTAATTTAATGTGAAGCATTTAGGAGACAAACATGTACTAATCCTTAAGGTATGTGTAATTCGAAGTCTCACAGTCTGCACCCTGACATAACATATCTTGCATAACCATGAGAAATACAAAACAGGATATAAGCATATACTAAAAGGGCTACTAAAGCAATTGTAAAAAATGGTGCTTTATTAGATTCAATGTGGCACTCAGGGGTTGTGATACCTTAATTTTAAAGCAACTTTCAGCCTGGCATAGTGCAGCACATTTATAACCCCTGCACTAGGGAAGTGAGCCAAGTTCAAGGCCAGCCTGGGATAAACGATGAATTATAGGATCGCCTGAACTACATGGTGAGACCCTGTCTCAAAGAAACCAAACCAAAACAAACCAATAAAGGGACATTTCCAAAAAATAGAACTGAATGTATTTCTCTATTCTAAGTATATTGTAAATACTTGCTATACTTTTAATATTATCCTCTGTAAAGGGACATCTGAATCAAAAATTACAGTATTTTCAGTAGGTACATTCTGTTACTTTCCAAAGTAAAAAAGAATTATACCAGTGTGACCACACACAAACAAAAACACAAAGAATTTCTAGCAGTGTGACCACACAAACAAAAACACAAAGAGGAAGGAAGTATGAATGAATGTTTATTAAATGGTATTTACTTTTTTTATTTCTTCATTAAATAAATATTTTTGGAGCCCATGTTATAATAACACAATTTTAAGAAAAAGTTGGCTATTCCTGACTTTCTACTAAACCAACGTACGAGGTGACACTTTTTTTTTTATTACTTATTCACTTGGAACATGGAGATTAGCATTGTGCTGACACTGACAATTTGATTGCTATAATCAGACCATGGATTCTACTTCCAGCCATCGTGAAGTAGCTAGACTTAACCACAGCACTAGATATAGCAAAAGAACTGCACAAAATACATTACACGAGGCCTCAGACAACAGAAAATGACAGTTGGGGAAAAGAAACAAGGCAACGACAAGGACAAGCCCAATAGTCTACCCAGAGGCACGCTCCGAATAAAGATGAAGGAGGGGAGTTCCAGGCACAAGGCAGCGTCTATTTAGTCCACAAAGATGTGCTTTGAGGGATACAGGAATTTGTAAGTTGAAGGGCAGAGATCTGAAGAAGATGGAGGAAAATTCTGTACCCTGTGAAGGGGTAACCTTGAGGCTTAGCTAAATAAATACTGTACCTGTACAGTACATACGTATGAGAAGAGACCGTAAGGCCAGACAAAGAGTGAACTGGAACTAGGAGCAGAATCCTTCTCACTGCACACACTCAGGGTGGAACACATTCAAGTGCCAATTAGAGTGGAAAGGTCTAGATGTTTACCTAGCGTGGTCAGTGGAGCTTCAAAAACATACAGTAGCAGCGGTGTAAATCTGTGCTCAGAGGGCTACTTCACACCCAGCCCTAAAGCAAGAAACCAACCGAGGCAAAAAAGGGCCCAACTGAACTACAAATCATCCTTCTTGAGGTGTTAGGTCAAATCCCTTCAAAGTGTGACATTCAACTTTAGATATTCTGAAATTTAAAGTGTACAATGTCCTACATCCAATCCAAAATTGTTAAAGACACCAACAGAAAAATGTAACCTACGAAACAAGAAATAAACAGTTCAAGCAGATGAAATAAAGGAAATAGCAGATAACATCCAAATACTAATAAGCTATTATGAAAATGTGCTTAAAGAAAATGTGAAAAGGAATAGAGCATAAACAAAGATAGTCAAATGGAACATCTAGAGATATAAAAACAGTGTCTGATATAAAAATTATTGGGTATGATTAAACACAGATACCAAAACAGAAAGGATTAGTGAACTATGGGACACAGTAACAGAAACTACCCTAAGTAAGATAGGGAGAAAAAGGACTGTTAAAAAAATAGGATATACTATGATAGTAGCCTGTGAGAAGTTATTTTAAGCTTTACAATGATCATTAAAAAAATAAAGAGAAATGTCTAATAAGCCCACACCATAGTGAAGGAATCATAGAACCTTAAAGAAAAAATTCCAATTATCAAAAAGGAAGAAAAAAAAAAAACAAGCAAATAGGTTTTCCCGTAGAAAACCAAAAGACAGATTTAATTCCAAACACATAACTACATTAAACATAAATGGTTTATATAACCTATAAAAGGCTGAAGCTGTCATACTGGATAAAAATATCGGACCCAACAATTACTATCTTCACTATCCACTGAACTAGAATAACAATAATAACTAGCAGTAAGTAATTATCATGGCTCATGCATGGATCTAATTGTTTAAAGCAGAAAACTAATTCACCAAAAAATATTATGAAGCTAATATTAACTATTATTCTGAATGTACTAATAAACTAAAACTTACAAAGTGTGTATTTGACCAAGGTCATGCATCCAATAGGTGGTAGGCTTGGATTTAAGAACACATATGATCTAAAATTTATATGTAACCGCAAATTTTACATAGATGGGACTACCACATCAAAAGGCCCAGTAATTATTTTTATCTTAGATAGCTGTTCAATTAATCTGTGGTCATCGCAGCCTAAGAAGATGCTAGTAAGAATCTTACTGACCCAGTCTTTCTTTTTCATTCACAAGAACTGAGACCTAAAAAGATCAGGAGGCATTGAACTTATAGTACAATAGTAAATATCACTGTGTATAATTGTAGTTACTTCAAGAAAATGATGCCCACTAAGAAAGCTTAACGGAAACGAGGCAGTATGTTAACGATGACGATTGAAGTGGGAAACTGTGTGGTTCCATTCTCTATTCACTCCTCTACATGCCAAATTTTCTATAATGAGCACGCGTTGTTTACATCAACCTTTCTCAAGAGTGTGAAAAACAATATTCCCTCCTGGGGGAGACAGAAAAATATGGAGGCTTACTGTTTATTTTTAAATTTTGTGTTTGTTAATGAAGTGTGGGGGGGGCAATTACCATTTATAACAATGAGATCCTGAAATGGGCTATGTAGTTCAACAACAAATAATTGTCCCTACAAGATGCCAATTGTTGGGGCTGGGGGTATAGCTCAGTGGCATAAGCGCTTGCCTGGCAAGCACAAGGTCCTGAGTTCAATCCCTGGTACCGGGGGAAAAAAAAAAAAAAGATGCCAATTGCATTTCTAACAAGAAACAATAATAAAGTTAAAAACAAAAACACTCAAAAAACTGAAACAAAAAAATCCTGATAAGCTATAGGGGAAAAAAACAAATATAACAGTCCAAGGACGAAGTTAAAAACCAGAACTCAGTAACCATGGTTACTAAAACCTGTTAGTACGATCCTGTGTTCAAAAAGTATATAGGCTTTCACTTTGAACAATCCAATATACCTACTATGAAAACAAACACTACAAGATACTAAATTTGTGTGGTTGACAAAGCAAGAAATGGAAGCTAAGGATCTATTATTTATGACTCCAACCATCTAACCCCTTCATCTTCAGATTTTCCTAAAGAGCTATAAAAGAAATGATTTAATTACCTAAAAAAGAAGATATTAAAGACTATTTTTACAAAATAAAATCCATTTTTGCAGAAATAAAAGATGGATGGAATGCTAACAGAGCAGTCAGCAGTCCCACCTTCTCTCCCTGTTAGCCTGCCATTGCAAAGGCTGAACATTCAGTCGGCCTACAATAAAACAGTAAGTACTTAGGAAGACCACTGTCTTCAATTTACCATTCAAATTCTGAAACTAGCAAAGACCTGCTTCTCCTTATTGCCTTAGTCAAGCTTACCTGCCTGAATTAAAAGCCGAATTTCTGCATGATTAATAACAAAAAGTAACCAGTAACTGATTATTAATACTAATATCCATGTGGCTTATCACATATTAACATAAGAAGCCCAATACTGTTTAGTTTTCAAACTAAGTGTATTTCTTTGCTTATATGTCCTGTAACATTTATGAACTGATATAATTATATGGATTTTCAACCTCCTGAATAAGTACTTAATTTTCCTATGATCATATGAAAAATTAAATCTATCAAGAACATTTATATGCTTTCCCTGAAGTCTATTAATTTTATAATGTCACCCCCTAGAGGACACTGCAAAAATGAATTTAAACCTTTATAGCTGTAGTTACAGCACTTGAAAAAAAGTTAGAAATGATCATTTGGGACTTTTCCTTATCTACAGAACCAAACCAGGCAACATCAAAATGTTTATCATATAGTGTCTGCTGTTAGTAGGGACTGAAATATTTTCTGGCTTTTTTAAATAAAAAAGATATCGAAGTAAGAGATACAGTGTTAATAACTGGAAGCATCTCCTTCATTTGCATTTTCCATTTGGGAATCTCTTAAATTATTTCATTTTTATAAAAATAGTGAGAATTTGACCAAGATTCAAATCTAAACACAAAATTTATTTGTTTCATACACACTCTAATACACTTTACACATATAGCCCAAAGGTAATTTTATACAATTTTTAAGTGTGTGTGCACGCCCATGCACACATGAGGATGTGTTGCTGGGAATCAGGCCCACAGTGTTGTACTGACTAGGTAAGTACTCTATCACGGAGCTCCATCTCCAGCTCTACATAGTATTTTTAAGTTTTGTGCATAAAACAATATCTCACAGTATAGAATCTTATCTCATGGTGTCAGGTCAGCACTCAAAAAAGTTGTGGGTTTCACAGTATTTCAGATTTTGGATGAAAGACACTCAACTTAAAAATTATAAAATACATAGTATTAGGATTCATTCCATTACATCTTCTGACTAGTGATAGCATGCTAAAACCAAAGAATTACTACTTAATTTATCCAATTAACAGAAAAAAACTAAGATTTTCACTGTCTTAAACTGCATTACGAGTTAAAGTTAATGGTTATCAATACAGACATATTTCTTGCTCTGAGTTTACATCCTAGTGGAATATTAATAGCAGCTAGAGAGGCTGCATTCATTAAATATTTATGAACCCAAGTTATGTGACAGGTGATGAAAGGGAAGAAGATAGCAATCCTGTCCCTAAAGAGAATCAAGATAAAAATGCAAAAAAGATGCTTATAATGCAATGCGGTTATGGTGAAGAGCTCACCGGAATAATCTGTGTCAACCAGCAAGAAGTAAAATTTGTACTGAATTATTAAGAGTAAGTTAGCCAAATTAAGGGGAAGTCAGAATTGGAATTTCCAGACAGAAAAAGGCATATATAAAACCCCAGAAGTAAAAGAGAATATGGTGCTTTTATGAATCAGTAAATAGTTTAGCAGGATTACTCTTTTTAAAAAAATTCTTCCCTGTTCTATGAATTTAGAAAATTATTTGCTTTAAGAAATGTATCCTTGAGACATTTTTAAGTTAAAATATAAACCTTTTAATCAGGAAGTTCAAACATATACCAAAAAGTGACTGATATGTAAACTTGTATCACTCAAAGTTAAATACCACAGCAAGTGAATGACTCATTCTCTTGACACACAATAATTATTAATAACGATCTTTACAAAAAACTTCTTTAAAAGTCAAAGTTTATATTGGTCCTTTCTCTTTTGATTCATATTTCCATTTTCCCGGCCTGCAGAATTTCATCACACAGGGTGCATTTGTATGCTCTAGCCCTTACTGTATTACCCTGTCAGACTGCTTTTCAGTATAAAACAAAAATTTTAATTCAAACTTTTGTAAGATTTCTGTGAAATAAACTACTAAGTGTAAAATTATCCCTCTCGAATTAAGTCTTAGAAATTACAGAAAATACAGAACTGATCAAAACAAGGCAAATATGTACTTTAATAAATATTATAAAATGTATTGGAAATGTACATTATAGTAAATTAAATCAAAGTATCTATGAATTAATATGACTTGTCATAATGAGCAAGGGCAGAGTATCAAGGTTCTAGTCTTACTTTCATTCTTTTTATGAAGCGATGAGAGTAGAAGTTGTCACAGCAAAAATGAGTAAATTCTTTAAGTTTCTTCTGGGTTATACGCTAAAATAACCGTTCGATCGCCTATCACCAAATAATATTTTCATAATACCATTTCATAATACCAAGCAAAGCAGACAATTAGCTTTGCTTCAAAATTTAAAAACTGGAAAAGGATTTGTTAGGCCATCATTCTAGTTACTCATTTTCTCAATTCATGTGACATATACAAAAAAGATACTATAAAAAAATCCATCATTTTCTTTCTGTCAGAGCCTTGCTTATCAGAACATTGTAACAACTGGGAAAAATAGAGTACTGTTAATTTCAAGATGCCTTTGCCATTTAGCTGATTTGATCTTTGGTACTGGCAGCAAAGAGAAGAGGCAAGCGCTGAGCTGTATCCCTGGACCTGCCTTTGCCATTTAAAAAACAGTTTAAATGCTTTTGTCCTTCATCTGTTTTAAATGTATTTCTGAAACAAAACAAAAACAAAACCAAAAATCCAAATCTTAGAGGCAAAGATGTAGTTCAATTAGTTTAAGCTGCCAGGCTAGATAAATGGCAAAGCCAGTTATCAGTGACAAGCTACTTTTTCAGGAAAGTGCAACTACTGCAATGTCAACGTTCATTTCAAACACTACTCCTGAAACAGAAAAGAGCCACGGAGGCTTAGAGGAGTCTGGTTCGGGTGAAACAAGGATCTTCTGCCATAAGTGCTTCTCTTTGGCTCATTTTTGTTTTGCTCTCAGCTCAGCGACAGTATTCCTTACATCTAATACAAATTTTTATCCCTCTGGGAATTTAGAACACTACAACACAGGGTAGTTTTCTCCTGAGGCATTAACGTTACCAGACATATGTCTAAATGTAGACGCTGAGAGATTTTCTATTATGCCCCATTCATGTCTTTATGCCTATAGCTAACCCCTCTCCCCACACTCCTACACATAACACTAGCCTCAAACTATTTCTCTTCACCCCTTTAAGCAAAGCCAAAATGAGATTCTTCCTCTCCTTAGATCCATTCTTGACAAACCTTCCTTCCCAAAGAGACAAACTCCTGGTGATTCCCTGTAACACCTTTATACAATAGTAACCCTCCTTCCCCAAACGAGAACTCTTTTGGGACCTTCCATGCTAAGTATTTTAAAAGAAAAGCATAGTATTTGTTCTGGTTGATTTTCTTCCACTCAAGACAGGTAAAGATGGAAAATTCTAACTAATACCTTAATTAATGGAGGCTTCACTAACATCCAAAATTTGAATTGAGTTATTTTTCAGGACACCTGGTAGATTTTCCATCTTTTCCTTCAGGGCAATACACCACGGCAATACCCGAGAAATATGTTGCGTTACGCCTGCAATCCCAGCACTGTAGAAGGATGAGGCAGGATGATCTGAATTCAAGGCAAGCCAGGGCTTGATAGTGAGTTTGAGGCCAGCCTAGACCACAAGGAGATTGTCTCAAAAACCAAAAATGAAAACAAACAGAAAACATGAAAATACACCCTTTCTTGAGTTAAAGCAGAAGGACAACTGTGAAGAGGACATACGTAGGAGAAGAGGTGTATTTCTCTGCTACCTTGACAATAGACCTTCGGCAGGAAGAACAATTTTGGAAGGAAAACATGCAAGTTGTGATGAGAAACTGATTTCTTCAGAATTCAAAGAGCACCTTGGAAAGTCCAGTATGAAAAGAGGTAGTTTAGTGTGCCCTGTGTACAACCTGCAAGGAAAGAAATCATCTTGGGTGGTGTCGATCCACAATTACAGCAGCTATGAAGATCAGAGAGCAAATAGTACAAATGAACACATTCAAAGTGTTCAAAGAAATTAAGTGTTTAAAAAATATCAGCAGTAGCAAGAAAACTGTCAGAAATGGCTAGGTCACTTTGGAAACAAAAATGGGACACTCTGAAATAAAAAATAAAAGCAGAAATTCAACAAATGAGTTAAGCAATAGGATCTATGGATGCAAGAACAGGCCTCAGGAAATTACAGAATGCAGCAGTGAGACAGAGTTGAAAAACATAAAAGAATTAAGAAACAAGTAAATTAAAGGAAACACATATAAAACATCTAATCAAAATTGCACAACAGAACAAGAAAAACAAAAAAGCTCTGTTATTTGAAGAGATAATAGTAATCTTCCAGAACTGATGAAAGATATTATCTACAAAGTCAGGAAATCAAAGTCCCTAAAAAGTACACAAAAAGAAATCAACACCTAGAAAACTAGAATGTAAATAATAAAGAGACTGATAAACTGGCTACAGGTAAAATTGAGAATTTTTGAATAAGGTCTTCAAAGAGCTAAAAATCCTTGAACTGGAAAAAGATAACCCTAATGCATAAAACAAAGGATAAGTTATCTGTATTATGAAGGAGAAACAGTACAATAGAAAAGTGGGCAAAAGCAATAAAACAGGCATTTTAAAAGAGAATCACAATGGTTAATTAACATATGAAAAGATACTGAACCTCATTAAGACTCTGGGAATTGCAAATATCATTCCTATGAGACTGGATTGGCAAAAATTTAGGAGAATAACAACATCAAATATGGTCAGTTCATTAGTGTTCACTTATGTCTTAAATTCTGCATGTATGTTATCCATGCACGTTCTTATGTTTCATAAAAAATAAGTGCCAATACTTTGCAGTAAAATGTTTGTTCATATCCTGTGGAGACCACTTGCAGTGAAATAATGGCACAAGCCAGACTGCCAGGGGGCCGTGGGCTGACAGGCTCTACCAGGTAAGGATGTAAAGGCAACTGCAGGTGACTAATTCAAGCTAACTTATGAGGCTGTGCAAACAGGGCTCTAATTGTAGAGGAAATGTCACGGAGAGACAGCTTCTGTTTTTCCTTTTTAAAACTTTTAAGAGATTTTTTAGTTACAGTGAACTGGGACAAGGTTAGAAAGAAATACCAAGAGGGTCAATGATGGCAAAGGAAACGAAGGGTCCAAGGCCAGGGATAAATGTACGTAACATACAGGCCATTAAACGGGATTAGTTTCAGAGGGGAACCAGGTGCCCCACTTGTTAGGAGAGACTACTCTTTCGTTCTTATTGCATCACTGGCTTTACTCCACTAACAATTCTGTCCTAGTTCTCCTTCAAGCACGCCTCACAACTTCATACTTTTATTCCCTCCATGAAGAATCCGCTTTCCGGAGCGCACAGGAAGACTTTCCTTTCACTCCCTTCTCTGCTCACCTGTCAGCTCAGCAACATGTTTTCGGACCACTTTAAAACCGAAATCACCTCCTCATTTCTATTACCCTCCTGATTCTTCTAATGCTCTTTTCTGGTCTTATTTTCTTCATCACCTTCTAACATTCTATACCACACACACACGCTTTATTGTTTAATCCCTCTGCTTCCATTGTATGTGAGCTCTAGGAATACAGGAACTATAACTACTATAATATTTGGCACAAGGCTTAGTAAACACGTGTGAATTCATGGTGCTTGGCGAGGAGAGCGAAGAATGAATAGAAATAATGCTGTTAGGGAAAGCACAGAGCACACAGAGTCACAACGGAATGAGATCCTGTCATGAGGAGATTGGCAGGTGTGGCAAAGGTAGAAATTCTTGCATACTTGACAAATGGAGTATTCCTGGAGTATGACACGGACGACAATGACCACGTTAGCTGGCACACCTCATTTTGTGCACAACAGAACACATCATACCGAGCAGCTGGATTCAAAAACTCCCCCCAAAAGGCTGACAGTAGCACAGTCACTTGTTTCATCTACAGCAAAGCCTGCATACGTATAAAAATAAAGTTTATGTAGAAATCACCGGCGTCGCTCCCCTAAACTACTACAAAGCAAAGTCTGAGTAAAGGTAACGTGTCTTCAATCAGCTCTACATATGTGCAACAATGAAGGTGGAAATATTACTGTCAAGCTTCTCCACTCCAGACATTATTAAAAGACGAAAAATTATCATTGGTGAGAAAGAGAAGTTGGATGCAAAAGGAGGAACGGTTAAATTCAACTGCTTAGTAGGAGACTCTATCCATTGATGACTTTTGGAACGGTCCTGCACGCTGTTATAATTAACCTATACAGTCATGTTTTCAAACAAGTCTACCTTCCTTTTATCCGTTCACTACTATCTTTCAAGCAATCACTTTCGTTTTGCTCCCAGGTCAGTTACAGTAGCAGACTATCCCGGTTATTTCTAGAGACAGAAGGCTCTTAGGCACAGAAACACCAGAAACCCTTGGGGAAGTGTGTGCCACAGTTCAGGAGCCCGTGCATTCAGCTCCGGGCATTTAAATACAATACGGGAGAGGTGCTAAGTGCTCAGCACGGTGCTTCGGGGTTTCCGCCCGCTTAATATAGGGACTGAAGTCTGGCTCCCTGAGGGGTGAGACCCAGGCGTTCCGGGGACCCGAGGTCAAAGCTCCGGACTAAAGCCGGGGGGGGGGAGGCGAGCCCCAGGGAACTAGGGTGGTGCGAGGACCCGGGAGCACACACGGGTGAGCAAGGGCAGGCGACTCGTAAAGACTCACAGTAATAGGCCACCACAGCGTCTCGCTTGTCATGCTCCTGAGCCGTCCTCAGATGATGCTGTATGCTCTTGAACTGTGGGGGCAGCGGTGGGAGCTGAGCCAGCGCGGCCATCTCCACCTAGAAATCACCACTTCCTATTCACTCCCACAGACACTTCCGCTTCCGTTTGGGCCGCCGGCGAGGCAGCGTTCAAGGTAAATCCCTCCCTTTTGATTCCTGCTCAGTAGAGTCAAGTCAACTACGGGTGCCCACTAGGGACAATCTTCAAATGTGCTTCTCCCATACTTGTTACAATCCACAAAGCGCCGACCGCCTTGAGCGATTGTGTTGCATATGGCACCATCGCTCTCTGCTGGTAGGAGGAAGAGTGTTTTGTTTTGTTTTCATTTTTAAAAAATATTCTTTGTGGCAAAAGGAAAGAGAGAAAGGGAAAGGCAAAAGTAATGTTTATTGACTAGTTTTGGGCATCATTCAGGATTTATCACTTCGTGTCCCTTTACATTTTAGAAACTTTAATTCTTACATGAGAAGAAAAATTGTGTTTAAATATTAAATTAAAAATGTCTATGCTGACACATTAGATAAAATAACCAGCATTTTTTCTAATTTAAATACTGAACATTTGAAGCTTAAAGAAAATTGAATTTTTGTTCTGATGTGACTAGTGTTTATTTTAGTAAATGATCAATGTATAAATTGCTTATTAGTGGACAATGATTAACAATTTGCAACATATTTACACTTTCATTATTTAACGTGAAGACGGAGGATTGAAGACTTTATTCAATGCTGCTGACTCATACAATGTCATACTAGAAAAAAAAGAAAAAAGAATTTATACGAGGCTTCAGCTTTGCCTTCTAGGATTAATGATTTCAACTCTTTCTCTAATCTCCACCACAAAATGTCATCCTTTTGGGCTTTACATTTCATCCCCTGCTTCTAATAAGCTTCATCCTTATTTTGTCTCAATCCCAGTTTGGAGGATTTATCTTAGAGCTACTTTTCATGGAAATGCCATTATATCCGAGAACCCAAATCTTGAGTGCTCAGGTTTCTCACTACATTACTATTTTCTTATCACACCTATTCCACACACTCGAAAATATCACTCTGTCTTCATTGTACGTTCTACATCCTGTGACTATACCTGCTTACAGTCTATCATCTTAATCTTGGCCTGGCTTTTTACCCAGCATGAAATTAAATTCTGTATTTTTCCTACATCTCAGCAACACATTCACTATCACTTGAGAATGTTTGCTTGCTTTATCTTTCATGCCTGTTATCCTGGCTTTTCACTCCTAAGTTGCTGGAGTGGTAGAGAAATTAAAGAAACGCAGACTGGGTTACTGTACATTCCTTCTTTCCATCCAATAACTTGTCACTTATTATTTTTCTGTTATCTCGTGGTTCTCAACTGTGGCTGTCCACGAAGATTAACTCAGAGGTTTTTAAAAAGCACTGTGTTCAGGTCCTATTCCTAGCAATTCTGATTTGTTTTGGGTTGGATCCTAAATATCAGTATCATTAGAAGGTTCTCATAAAATTTTAGCAGTGCATCCAGGGTTGAAGACCAGCTTTCCCCACTCTCTTCAGGTGAGTCTCTCTCAGTTGTCTCCTCAACAAGTACACTTCTTCCTTTTGACATTAATTCACTAGCTATGAATTCTTTCCCCTTGCCTCAGTCATAGCTCAAAGTAGTATTTAGCTAGCATTAGCTGAGCATCTACTATGTATCACATATATGCTGTGTATCAAATAGTGATTAATGTCCACGGCAACCTATGGAAATATTATTTTACAGGTGAGAGAAATAGAACTCAGAGTTTAGGTAACTTACACAAGATGATAGTGAGTAAGGGCGAGTGCCATTAAAATCTAGGTGTTTTGGCTTCAGAGTCTGTGGACCTAATCGTTACTGCTTGACTGTGATGTGTACATATCCTCGTATTTTTTTTTCTACTGCATCGTTCTCTGTCTGGAAAAAAATTTTGTTCCTCTTTGTGGTGAAAGCTGCACCTTCCTGTTATTCACTCATTTCTAACTTCAGGACTAGAGCTTGCCAGTCTTTTTCTCATGTGCATACATGTGGAGTTAGGGATGGTGGGGGCATAGATAGGCAGGTGAAATGGCTAGAAAAGGATTTTACTCCATCTACCAATACATGTGTCCTTCTTTCTTAATGCCATAAAATTTCTAAACTTCTTTCATGAGAAGATAATTGATGTGCTGGAGAGAAGTGCAAACACTCTTAGCATAACAGTACATTGAAATTATGCTATAAAACAAAGTAAATTTTGACAGTGGAGTTGGTTTGTCTTGTTTTATAATGAAATTGCTACTATGTTTTATTATGAAGAAAGACCTAAACTCTCTTCCATCTGGCTCAGACTGTTTTCTGAAAGATCTGGTATCATTCTTCAGAATGAAGCTAGAACCATGGCAATGAGGGCTGTGCAAAGATGCACAGCAAAACGGGGGCGAGGCGGTGACCATAGGCAAAAGGAAAGGAGAGAAACTGTAACTGACAGGGGTTTTCATAGACGTCAAGAGATTTGCACCATCTCCCTGGACTCTGTGTGTATGTGTTCATCTCAAAGTAACTTTCCATTCCAATTTGGCCAGAACTAATTTGTTAGTAAATGACAGGAAATCAGTCAGTTTAATCAGAATAATAAATATCGGTAGCTATAGTTTTTGGATATCATGTACATGGTAGCAATTTGTCTTTTACTATCATGAGACTCACATTCTGCTTGTATAGCAGCCCCTGAGAGATAATTCTTCCGAAAGATGCCATTGGAAGAATAATAAGAGACCCTGAAGACTTGTACAGGCCTACTTACTTATCGATGGCTGGGCACATTGAAGCTCAAGTTGTTGCAGTTTATATTTTAAACATGGATATTTACTTGTTCCATGACCTTTACACTATATGAGAACACTAAAAATAATAAGCTCTTTATGGGCAAAATTCTTTCTGGCCTCTTGATTGTCCTTGTCCAGTATGCCAGCTCCATACTATTTTGATTATTTTACCTTTAAAGAAGTCTTGAGAAAATGTATGAAATGTAGTACAAGTCCTATCTTATTTGGTTTTCCAGAAACGATGTTCGCTACTCCAGGTCTTTTGTAGTTCCATATAAATTTAAGGAATTGCGTCCAAATTTCTCCAACAATTTTCTGGGATTATACTGAAATTAAGTTTATAAATCACTTTGGAGTTATTCATAGTAAAAATGACTAAAGTATGGGCATTGTCATGGTGTATAGCTAGATGTCCCTCCAAAGCCTCATGCATTTGTAGATGGACATTTTGGAGGGCCCTGAATCATGGGCATGTGATATTCATCGCTAGAGTAGTCAGTGATGGATTTACAGTTCAGTGTGATGTTGGGAGGTAAAAAGCCTGGTAGATATAGAGGGGTCACTAGGGGTGTGGTCTGGAAGGGTGTATATCCCTTGTCCTCTCTGGATCTGTGCTTGATTTTTTCTGCCTTGCCATGAACAAACCTCCTTTGCCATGCCTCTCTGGTATGTCACCTGTTTTGGAACCAGCCGATAGTGGACTGAAAGTTTTACAAACTGCAAACCAAACCAAAACTTTTCTCATTTAAGTCATTAGTAGTGGGCATTGTGTTCCAGCAAGAAGACAGTAGCTAAGACAGGCCTGGTGTGGTTTGCTATGCTATGTATAATTTTAGCATTAATTCCTAGCTTTTACTGTACCTGTCTAGCACATGTTTTGTAAAATTTATCTTTATATATTTCATGTTTTTGATTCTGTTGTAACTTACAGTTATTTAAAGTCTGTAAATAAGGAGGGGAAGAGGGACTGAAGGGAGGATAAGGGGATGGAAAAAAAGAATTGTTGTATCATGTACAGGTACCAGTTCTCTATAATGAATGTGATCATTACGTATAACTAAAATGCACCAATAAACTTCATTAATTTTTAAAAAGTACAAATTCAATTTTAGTAATCTACATGAATATTAACTTTGGTAAATTTCTTTATTCTAATAGATTTTTGTAAGTCCTTTAGTTTTTGAATATACATGATTATGTCCATGAGTAAAAATGATGTTTCCTATTTTCTAGTCTGTGTATCACTTTGTCCTTAATGCATTTATTGAATAGCTACTCGAGATATACACTTTGTTTTTTATTTTATCTTGTAGACCTTCAATTCAGCATGTAATAGAACCAGTAAAAGTGGACAACTTGCTTTTTAGAGATTACAGGGAAAATTGTTCATTCTCTCAATATTAAATGGGTATTTCCTAAAGATTTGCTTAGCTGCTGCTTTTGTAATTTTGTTTTAGAGAAAAGGTTTAGGTTTTGTTTGTCTTATCATAAGTGAATGTTAAAATTAATCAAAAGTTTTTATATCTGCATCTATTAAGATAACTACCTGGTTTTCCTCCATTATTCCTTGAATACAGTTCAATTACGTTAACTGGTTTTCAACTGTTAAAAAAACTTTCACTCCTGGGGTAAATCTCACTTAAACATAGCTTAATTATCTATTCATATCTAGCTGTATTACATTTGTAATATATTTTTGCTGGGAATTATTCATATCAAGGCAGTACTCGCCTCATTAAATGAAATGGCAAACATTCCCTCCTAATTTCTAAAATAGATATTAGAATATTATTTCTTCCTTAAACATTGATGAAATTCATCAGGGAAGTCATCTGGGCCTGGAGTTTTCTTCATGGAAAAGGCTTGAATTTTAAATGTAATTTGTTTAATCAATATAGGGATCTTCCTATTTTCTGTTTATATTAACTTTGCGTTAAATCATTGTTTAAATTGTTTATTTTTGGGGGGGTACCGGGAATTGAACTCAGGATCTTGCACTTGCTAAGCAGGCACTTGTGGCACTGAGCTATATTTTTATTTTAAGACAGGATCTTCCTAAGTTGCTAAATTACCCATGTTGAGCTTGAACTTGCAGTATCCTGCCTCAGTCTCCCAGCATACTGAGATAGCAGACATATGCCACCATGTCTAGGGTTCTATTTAATTTATATTTATATTATTATTTTGCTATTTTCTTAAGATAGGAAAACTAATTTTATATGTTTTTCTAAATATAATATTTAGATTTTTCAATATTCTTCCAATACTATCTTAAGGCTTTTTATAATAAAGTTTTGATGAATTACTTGTATTAACAATTTATTTAAAGCACTTTTTAAACTTTGCACAGTGGCTGGATTTTTTTTTTTTTTTTTTTTTGGTACCAGGAATTGAACTCAAGACCTTGTACTAGCCAAGCAGGCACTTGTAGAGCTGAGCTATATCCCCAGCCCTACAATGGCAATATTATAACCAATGTGGTTACCTTAAGCACAGTTATTGTTACTTATTGCTAATTAAAATACTTTTTAATTTCCAATGTAATTTTCTTTTGATTCATAGATTAATAAAGTGTTTCATTAATTTTTCAAATAGTTGGGAATTACTCTTGATATTTTATTGGTTTGTAGTTTAACTCCATTGTGATCAGTAAATGTATTCTGTATGAATTCAGTCCTTGGGAGTTTCTTAAAGAAATCAAATACTCTTGGAAGCAAATGGTCTTTTTTGGTGCCTGTTCCATACAACACTTGTAAAGAATGTACATTCTTCTGCCATGGGGTGTACCATTCTATAAATATAATTAGTTCAGGTTACTTACTGCTAATGTTTACTTTTTTGCTTATTTTCTCAACTGGTTAGAAGGATTGGAATGTTGTAATTTGATTCATTTCTGTTTTCAGTCTATTTTTACTTCATATATTCTGATGCTCAATAACTGGTGTTATACGCATTGTGACTGCTAACTTCCTGCAGTGGATTAACTAATGGTCAACTTGTAACACCCAGATGAACTCAGTCAGCATGGTGCTGGATGTGGGAGGTCCACCTGAGGATTATTGCTAACAGCATAAAAAGAGAACTGGAGGGGAAGAAGGGGTGCTGTCGATTCTCCTAGAGAAGCCTGTCTTTCTGGTTTTCCTGGGATGAACTCATGTTATCATCAGGGGGGCTCACAGAGGACTAACATCTGTGAAAGGTCCGGAGGAGCTCACGGTATAATGAACATGGCTGTGTATTTTTTTATGGCGGCTCTGGTCCTTACCTTGAGCATCGCTTCCTGGCTTCACTACAGATCTCTCAGCCTGCTGGCACAGATTCTTCATTCCACTGGCACAGACTTTAAAGTTTCCACCACTGGCCTTTGGGCCCTCCCCATACAGAGACTTGTATGAGACATTGCCGTGGTCTCTAGGCCTCCTGCCAAACTCATGGAAGACATTGCCACGGACTCTAGGTCTTCAGCTGGACTCTTGCAGGATGTTCCTGTGAGGTCCATGTCCTTGCTGGATTCTTTGGGTCTCTAATGTGTGGATGGATCTCTGGTACTCTGCTGCATTTGACTCTGGGTGATTATTATAAAATAACCCTACAAATTATGTGTCCTATATTAAATCCATTCCTTTGTAAACACTCACTACAGCATTGATGCAATTACACTTTAATTATTACAAATATCTTTTTAAAGTCTTTCATTGTTGCTTACCCTGAAATCTACTAGTGCTTTTTCATATTAATACAGCCAGTTTTTTTCCTGAGATTCTTAGTTTTTCATGATATGTACTTTCCATTTTTTATTATTTATAAATTTAAATGTTTTATGTATTAAATATTTTAAAAATATGTAAGGTAGGATTCTTGTTAATAATTTGATTTAACATTATGTTTTCAAATTGTATCCATTTATCTATAAATGCCTCAAGTTTATATTTCTTTATGACAGAATAGTACTTTTTGCATTGTGCATATATATGACATTTTCTTTTTCCATTCCTCTGTTGATGGACATATATGCTGTTTCTAAGAGCTAGCTATTGTAAACTGTGCTGCAATAACATGGGTTTGTGTGTATCCCTGTGGTATGATGACTTTAACCCATGTGGAAAGATACCTAGAAGAGGGATATCCCGATCAAATCAATTTCTATTTTCAATTTTTTCAGGATTCTCCACATTGATTTCCATAGTGGGTTGTACTAGTTTATATTCCTACCAACAATGAAGAAGAGTTCATTTTTTTCCTGCATCCTTGCCAGCATTATTTGATTTTTGAAGATGGCCGTTCTTTCTGAGGTATGGTGGTATCTCAGTGTAGTTTTAATTTGCATTTCTTTAATGGCAGCAAAGGTGAATATTTTTTTCATGTGTTCATTGGCCATTTGTACTTTTTTTGAGAAGTGTGTTTATTCATTTCAGTTGTCCATTTAAGATTGTGTGTTTTATTTTGGGGAGGTCTAATATTTTTGTGTCCTGTACATATTCTAGATGTTAGTCCTCTGTCTAGTGAATTACTGGAAAAAAATTTTCCCATTCTGGAAATGGTGTCTTCACTCTGTTGGTTAAGTGAAATAAATTAGATACATGAGCTGATGTACAGCATGGTTTTTCTAATATGAGATGCTCAATGTATTTTTTCATTGTATTTCAACATATTTGTTTCATTGTACTACTAGCTATTATTTTTATAATACAGTTCTTTATTTTACAACATGTATAATTTTATAATTTATTAAAATTAATTTAACACAATATACAAAATGTTAACAGTAGACATTTTAGGTTCAAGAAGCACTTCCAATACATAAATGTTGAGATGGCAAAAACTACTACACATTCTTTTCTCTATACATCAGCCAATCTAGCTCATTAGTTCAGGGTGAACATTCACTCTCTGAAGCACTTCTTCAGGCATACAAAAACTAGGACTAACAGGTTTAATCTGTTCTTCTCCCAGAAGTGACAATCCAGCAATGCCAAATAATGTATGGAAAGGGGCCACCATATCTCCTGGCCTGTCTGCAAAACCTCCAGTTTCTTCATCTGGACATGCTAAAATAAAACTACAGTTTCTCTCTATCAATCCAATGAAGCCTTCCAGTTATCTGTAGGGATGCCAAAACCCATCATGAATAGCACACATCTGGCAACTTGTCTGGTCTTCCATTGAGTCCACCTGAGGATAACTGTCTTTCACAAAGCCACCAACCAAGCAAATCAGAATTTACTTTATGTTTCTGACTAGTAATAGCCAGGAATCCTGTCCAGCATGAGAATCAAAACCTGGTCTGCAATGAAATCCACTATCAAAGTTCATACGAGATAAGTCAAATTAGATTGCCTTTTTCACATTAATATCAAGTTTCTACCAAAGAGCCAAAGTAGCCATCTCACAAAAAGAGAATCATGTATTGGGCTGGGGATATAGCTCAGTGGAATAAGTGCCTGCCTAGCAAGCACAAGTTTCTGAGTTCAATCCCCAGTACTGCAAAAAAAAGAAAAAAAAAAAAAAAAAGAGAATCATGTATCAATTTTTTCCTATTTTACAAAAGTGGAGTTTCACATGCCATGAAGCAGCTGGTCTCTCTGGCCTGCACTGTGTTCAGCCTGTATGTTTTAGATCGCCCCCTCCGTTCCAGTGCTCCTGTATGCCACTGTAACTACCAGCGAGCGTGCTGAGCCATTAACTCCAGCTAGATCAGCTGCTTAGTGGGACCCCAAATATCTCCAGCAAAGGAACCATCCATCTTCTTTCTGTAGACTTTGAACATATTCCACAAATTTATATATGTAACATTAATACTGTCATACAGAATATGAATCTGAAGTATTACTAGTTATGACACACAGTATGTTAACCATTTTTATGCTCTAATTTTTTGTTATGAAATTTTGTTTTTTTATAGAAGAATATTTTTATATTTTCTTTATTATATACTTGGTTTGCATACAAATAAAAAATAATGGTCTAGATTTTTAAAACATACATTCAGATCATCTCTTTTCCCTTTGGGTGCTAAGATCTTTCATGTTTACTGTAGCTATACTTATGTTTGAGTTTAAGTCCAGTTTTGATATTGTTTTTATTTTTCTCCTCTGTCTTTGTTCTCTTACTCTTTTTGTGTGATCTTTGGGGTTTACTGAATATTTTGAGTCCTTTTGATTTTGTTGTTAAAGAAAAGTTTGTTGTTTGTCGTATTGATTGCTTTGTATCGTATACTATACTTGTCCTTGCTTTTGAATTATAACATTATATCTCAAGTGACAGTGGGTAATCTTCCATGTAGAGCCATGAAACTTAGTCATATGTTTTTGTACTTGATTTGCTTTGCTAAACGTTTACATTTTCCTTAGTATTTTCTATAGGCTTTTTAGATTTATCTATTCTATATGCTTATACCCTTATTAATTTATCTTTGTTCTTAGTTTTACTTTGAATTTCTTGTTTGCTTTTGAAGCACTTTTATTGTTTCTTTGTTCATAATAGATGTGGTTATGGTTTACATCTATAACATCTCCTGAAGTGTCATGTGTTTAGAAATGGAATGTCATTAGGACGTGCAGGTGCTGTATTAGTCAGTAGATTAATACACAGGTGAGTTCTTAGCTGAATGTGCTCTTAGGAGGTAGGACCAGTGCACAAGAGGGGGTCACAGGAGGTGAGACCTGCCAGGTACATCCCCCTCCCTGGCTCTTCTCTCTGCTCTCTACTTCCTGGCTGCCAAGAATTGAGCACTTATTTTGTGTTATGGCCCTCTCCCATACTGTTTCTGCCTTGTTTCCAGCCAACCACAGACTGAAAATATGGGACAAAATATGCCTCTCCTTCTTTAAGTTGTGGATGGCAGGTATTTTATCCCTGCAATAATAAAGTGACTAAAACAGATTTTTGTGCCAGAGAAGTGAGGACATTACTGAGACTGTACCTGCCCATATGACTTAACCTTTGGAAATGTTTTGTGAGAGAAACTTGGGAAGTTTTGGTAATATTGGCTAGAAAAGCTTCAGAACAATTTAAGCAGAAAAAGATGGGAGATTCTGGTCAGAGATCTGAAGACCAGAATACTGGTGGAAATGTGAACACTATAAGCCAGGATCTGTGAAAATTAGGAGGAAAAAGCAGATGTGAAGAGGTTATAGTTTTATTAGAAAGGAAGTATTAGCAAAGTTGGGACTTTGGAGAACATGGGTGCTGAAAAGACTAGCATCAAAAGGAAGTCAAGCACTGTGGTCAGGATAATAGGAACAATGCTTCAAAGACTTCTCAAGAATCAGCAAGATCACACCATTTGCAGACTCAGGGGTGCAGTACAATAAAGCTATCCATTGAGAAGAGTCTCCTGGACCCTCTTCTGGGGAAAGTTCACCTAGGCCACCTAGGTTTTGGAAAACATCTTAGAAGTATTCACAGTGGTATCAAACCTAGGCACCTTGCTGCATTGGGCTGTTTGTACCACTGAAAGTTCTAAAATGTTTTCCAACACTGACCTAGGGAATTTGTTCCCTGGGATTTGTTTCACAGTGGCCAGCATCCAGGAACACAGAGACCTCTGCAGCCATGATTTAATGGGGTCCAGCTACTGCTTAAACTGGTAACAGACCTTAGTGTCATCCACATGGTGCTGCTTTTACAGACATGAGGATACAAGAGTTGAACATCCACGTAGGCTTTCACCCAGAGTTCAGAGGAAGGTTTGGCAGGCCTGGCAGTCTGGCTTTGAGAGCATAGTGTGCAAAGCTGTGACAGTGAAACCAAAAGTACAATGGAGATCCCAAGAGTTAGGAGATGCGAGGAATAAGGAACATCTGTGGAAGAAAGCGGCGGATAATGAGTGGCACTACCCCAGTAGAGAAGTCATATAGGCCACAACTAGCAAAGCCACAGGGGTGGTGCTGCCCAAGCCCTTTGAAAGTCACAACTCAGTGTAATTTACTCCTAGAGCTAAACAAGAAGTATGTGGTTTCATGTTTGTCCTGTTGGGCATAAGTCTTGCTTTGGTCTCATTCCTTTCCTTCCCTCCACTCTTCTCTTGTGGAACAGGAATGTTTACCTTGTGGCCCTGTACGTTGGAAGTATTCAGCTTTCTTTTTGATTTTTCATGGGGGCTCACAGCTAAGAACTTGCCTTGAGTCTCAGAGGAGTCTTTGAACTTGGGCTTTTAACCCATGCTAGAACTATTGAAATGTCAGCAACTCTCAGAGATGGGCTAAGTGCATTTTGCATAAAGCAGTGGATATGAGTCTTGGGGGCCAGGGTAGAATGTTACAGCTTAGATCTACAATGTCCCTCAAAAGCTTCATGTGTTCCAAGGTAGGATTTTTGAATGTGATTAGATCATTGGAGGTTAATCATTAGATCATCAGTAGGTTAATCCAGATGAGTTAATAGCTGAATGTGCTGTTAGGAAGTAGGACTTGGACTGCAGAGGGATGACCACTGGGCATGAGATCTGGAAAGGTATATCTGCCTCCCTAGAGCCTCCCTTTGCTCTCTACTCCCTGGTCACCAAGGATTGAGTATTTTTTCCTCCGCCATTCCCCTCTTGCATTCTGTTTCTGCCTTGGAGCTAGTGAAGGACTGAAAATATGAGGCAGAATTAGTCTCTCCACCTTTAAGTTGTGAATATCATACATTTTGTCCCAGAAATGGGAAAGTGACTAAAACAGATGTATTTTCAGATTTCAATTTTCCCTCCTCTGCATGGTTATACATCATGGATTTTAGTTTGTAATATTCTCATTATCATTCATTTGTATATAGTCTAGAAAACCTCAGTCTGTATTACTTATTTGACATAAGAACTCTTTATCCACAGTTTTAAATACTTTTTCAAATATTCAAATATCTGTTTAAGTAAAAGATTCTTCTTTATTTTTATTGTATTTGCATTTTGGTCAGAAAAGTTAGTTTTTATATTTGAATCTGAAGTTTGTATGTAAAATTTATTATTCAGAACAATATAGCTATGTGACAACAATCTCAACATAATAATAAAATGAAATAGAGTAGTAAGAAATTAAAAAGATTGTCCAATCAAATTCTCACTTTCCATCTCTCTGAATAAAATAATATGTACGTGTCTTAGTCTATTTTGTGTTGCTATAAGAAAATACAGCAGACTCATAATTTATAGGGAAGAGAAATTTATTTAGCATCATTCTGCAGGCTGAAGGGGTCACATGTCAAAGTTCTGCTTCTGATGAAGACCTTTTGGTGGAGGTATAACATGGCAGAGAGGGAGAGAGAAGGAGCAAGAGAAGGCCAGACTAACTTATAAAAATCCCACTCTCCTGGTAAATAACCTACTCCCAGGATAACCTTAATCAGTTCACACAGGCAGGTCCCTAATGACCTTTTCACCTCTTAATACATTTCACCTTTCAATACTATTGCAGTAGAGATCAAGTTTCCAACCCGTGAATTTTGGCAGTTACATTTAAACTACAACAGTTATGTTTTCCTAGTAGCACCAGAAATAAGCAGGGTTCCTTTCTTGGCTTAGAAATGTCATCCATTTGTCTTGTGATTTGGTGAGTGAGGCCAGGGCAGCAAAGAAGAGTTCAAAGGATGTGCTGTCGTCAATAGGAGAGCAGCAAAGCCAGAGAGCTCAAGAGATCTGCAGAGGGCTTTCAGCTGAGTGCTAATCAGTGTAACGTCTTTAAACATATTTCCATAAAAAGAAATACTTGAAAGGATTAAAAGGAGCAAAACCCAGTATTCACACAAGACTGAGAATAGTTGCTGTTGCCAACAGCTAGAGTGGAAAATCTCTTTTTTAAAAAAAGCATAGTTTGACAATACTCATCTCTAAAGAATGAATCAAGAATAAAGTGTTTGTGTATGGATGGGCAGTGATGTTAAACAAAGGTTTGCTGTGAGTTCTTTGAAAAAATGATCTTCCCTGGGAAAAATCCTGAAAAACAAACAAGAATATCCTCTTACTCCTCACTTTGTACACAATGTGGGCCTACTTAATGCAGGTACAGCAGTTTATGTATAACTGTGACCTAGCGAGCATAAGGATGGAACCCAGGGTTTTGAAAGTAGTGGAAGGATAACACTTTCTATCACCACAGGGAATATGATATGATATGTAGAAAGGTTTGCCTTTCTCATAGGGAAAATAACTCCTTCAGTGCATACTGTCCTTTTATCATCTAACAAAGTTTATCTGTTTCCGAGTGACATAATTATATTGCAGAACAAAATATAAGAATGCTATGAATAGAAAGCTACCTAGCATCCAGCAAGATAAAAGACATTCTATGGCATGCATTTAATAATTACCAGCCTTGAAAAGATGCAAAAAAAAAAAAAAGACTCAACTTATGAAGAAAAAAATCTCAGTTTGGGGGGGGTTGGTGGAAGCAGTCCACCTTGGATGCAAACAATGAAGGAATATATTACCTAAATATAATTTAAATATAATAATTAAAAGATTAAATATTGTTACTGTTTATCAGTACTAAAGGTCAATGTTTCTAAATTAAACAGTGGATAAATATTCTTTCTTTTTAGAATGTGTTATTCTTCCAATCCTCACACCTTAGGCTTGCCACTGGTCCACTTAGTAGAATGTGATCCAATATAGACACTAAACTTTAATTATCTTTTTGTATGAACTCTTACTATAGCACATATTATGTAATAGGTATTCAGTTGTTATATGCTAAATGAAAGATTATTTTTGTGCTTTCATGTGGAAGAAGCTCAACTAATTTAAAAATCCCAACTCAGAATGATATCAAACATACACTAGTTAATACGTAATAAAAAATGTAAGACCTCAGCAGTTGGCTGACTCTATTTCCCTAATATAAGGTATAAGGTGTAATACGTAAAGGTTTTACAGGGTATAAAATGAAGATGATTGTTGGTAAAGCAGGCACATAGAAATGCAATGAATTGATACAAAATTGCCTTTGAAGTAATTTCATAGCTATTAAGGAAGTTAATGTAACATAAACATAATTTTCCATTTCAATAATCTTGAATATCATAGTTACTGTTACTAGATATCTCTGAGTACAATAAGAAACAAGAAAACCATATACAATATTATCTATAAAATTTTATATTTATTATGATGATTATATTTCCATATCATTTAATATTAAAAATTTCCAAAATACCATTATAGTATTAAGATGTAATTGTTCTAACTTTTCAGGTTAGTGGTCAAACTATAGAATTACTCTTTAATAATTAATTTATAATTTTTGGGCTTGAATAAGTTATACTTTCCACAAAGGCAAAAATAATTACATCCTCAAAAGCAAAGCTACATGGTTCAATGGAAAGGGAATTTGGATTCTAGTGGCTATATGACATTGAGCATGTAAATCAGTGTCCCTGAAAAAAATTTTCCTTTCTCTGTTCAAACAATTCTGTGATCAGTTTAGATATTGTATATAAGTGAAGTTTTTAAAAGTCCTATTTAAAAAAGAGTTAACATTAGTTCTGTGTATACTGTAAGATAAAAATTAAAATAAACTGAAATGTTTTTCTGAAATTCTTGTCTTAGAAATTAGCATTTTATTTTATAGTACATATAAATTTCAGACACCCTGTAGTTTAAGGAACAGACATTTGTGTTTGAAATTGAGGTACTCAACTAAGATAAAACTAAATAAAAATGATTAATACCTGCAGCATGATGGTAGGTTATTGACCTTTGTCATTGCCTAACTAGAAAACATAGTCTTCTAAATATAATCTCAAAAACCTCACCAATACATAATACCATTGTAATTACAGTGAATGTGTACATTGCAATAAGAAAAATGGTTTTTTCAAAGTGTTCTGGAACCATGCATCTTATAATAGTCATTTTTTTCCCAAGAGAAGCAGCATCACAGAAGTAAAGAGCTTTTACTTGGAAGCCAAAGAGGTGAATCTGAAGCCAAAATGCCATCACTTCTAGACTAATTCTTAACAAGACTGAGAGGATGTAAATTACAGTGTAGATGGGCTTTTGAAGGATGCATTCTTGATTGATGCTTTTACATGCAGCATAAAGATGGAATATAGCTCCAGGAACAAGGACAATCACTAGTTGTAATGCCCAGAATACCTAAAGTATATCAAAAAATCTGAGTCAAAATTAGTCAACATGTAACCTAACACCCACTAATAATTCACTGACTCAAGAAAAACTAAAAAGAATTCCAAGTGTCATAAAAGTCTTATAAACAATAAAATATATAATGGGTATAATAATATTTAACATACCTCACTAAGATATTTAAAATTTAAACACATAGTAATTGTGAAAATATGGTCATAAAAATTTTTTAAAATGTGGTCATATTTCACCATCATTGCCTATCAATCACTGATAAATAATTGTTTAATTTGTGCAGTTCCCTCATCTCTTTATTTTAAATTCAATCTGAACTATGATTATAACATCAATAGATAATAGAATTTTGGATCTGAAAGAAAGCCCTGACCAACTCCAATTAATTTTTCTGAACTATACAACCAATTAAAGAAAAAGTAGTATAGTTCTCAAAACAATGCCCATTAAAGTACATCTCTTTATAACATTATTTTACACTTAGAAAAAAAGTGTATGTGTAGAGTCAATGTGTAGAGGGAAACGGAAAGACTTACCTGTGGTGTGATTGGCCTGAACTGATTGTAACAGAACAGATTGATCTCTCTTTTGTCTGGATCACAGCTAAAATGCAAAGCCTCATTCCCATAAACTGCAAAGCCTAGTACTCCAAGGAAGAACATCCGGACAGACCCAAAGAAGAGGGTGTGGAATTGACCAATCACGGTTGGTGGTTTAAGCTGTTAAGTTTTTAGAAGGAAGGAAAAAAAAGGCAATTGAAAACAAACTTGAAGAGGGGACATTTTAAAGGATGTCCTCATGGTTACATTTAATAAATTTAGGATTCGAAAATTTTAAAGCAAAATAAGACTGTGAGAGATCATCAAATCAAATACAAACCCTGCAGCATAAGACTTCCTACCCCCATTCCCTCTAAAAGTATGATATGAAACAGTCAAATAGGGACATATTACCAGTCAAATATATATTTAAACAGTTTTAAATTCAGTTAACATCCTCTCTCCCTATAGTCCTTTTGAAATAAAATCATGGGAATATTACAATACCCACTACTTCTTTTGATAAATTAAATGACAAATCCAGTATTAAACTCAGCACACACTATCTTAACAACCAAATGATGTTTATTTAGTTGTCACTACAGCTTTTTATCTTACGTTTTAATTAGGGAATTGAGAGTGAGCTACTTTAAAACATGAACAACTGAAAGTACTTGCTGAGTTTTTCTGCTAGTTTTAAATTCAAAATATTTTGAAGTACGTGGTTGTTATTTACATTATTCATAAAAAATGAAGAGGAAATTATTCAACAGCAGTCATGCAAACAAGGTTAAAAGACATGGCCAAAACTCCTACAGTTGATGTTTTGGCGAATACTTACACATCCTTCATAGAAGTTTTTGAGGTAATTTAGAGACATGTCTCAGGAGATGTTATCCTGGCATCTCTGTGGGTTAATTCTTGAACCACGTTGCCAGTTTGCTTCTGCCAGAATCAAACTCTTACATTCCCTCATGACTTTCACCGGAGAAATCACTCATCGCTGCAAATTTCTCTCCCCTCCTCCTTCTTTTCTGCCTTTTCTATTTTCATGGATCTCTGGGGCCCCAGTCAACTTTCCTATCTCTGTCCCCAAACAAAACAAAAACAAAGAAACAAAAGCAGAGGACATGTGGTCAATCTAATAATCCCTTGACTTGCACTATCAGCACAGCCAGCCAGCCAGGAGTGCCAGCAAAGCAACAGGCAGCCAGACAAAGGGTCTGAGCACTGAAAGGCCCTGTAATTACCTGAGCATTTCCTGTATGTAAATCAGTGAGGCTCTAGCTTGAAGTTCCTTGAGGTGTGCCCCCAAAGATAAGTTTATGGGAAGTATCCTTTATAATTTCTCGCTGACTTACCTGGAATATAACTAATTTCTGGGAAGTCTAAGAAATTGCAACACAATGATAACTATTACATCACTGAATATTTCTGGTGTGTCGCTGTATTTGTCATTTTGTTAAATACCTGCCGCAGATGTAAAAAAAAATATGCCCTAAGGTCTCTGATCTAAGGACACAGAGAGGTGACAGCTATTCAAGATAAGACCAAGGTCTAGCACAAATCATGAGAGAAATCTCTTTCTTTTCTCCTTCAGTTTGTTTATCATGTTAGACATCATTACAGGTGCTGAGACCCAGCAGGGACAAACACAGACAGGTAACTACTTCCAAATAATATATCTGCTTCAGCCCAACTATACCAACTCTATCTCCTATGTCTGTTTTTCATCCGACTATAATGCCACACAGCCAGGGGTGGATCGGATCCCTTTATTTACCTGCCTTTCTCATTGTTTTCTTGTGATCTAAAGATTTTAACTCCAAGCACCTTTACTGCAGTCTTGCAGCACTGAAGAAGTGATTGTATAACGTGTGTCATTGCAACCACTGATAAGGGCAGAGGTACTGTTGAATGGGAATACTGTGCTGGATAGGGAAAAAACCCCAAACCAAACCAAACCAAACCAAACCAAAAAAATGAACAGTTTAATGATTGCTCAGAACGGTAACATAAGAGATTTTGGTGTATAGTCTTGCTTTTTGAGAATCAGAATTCCAGGTTTGCTTTTTGCTGATTTCTATAAAGAGATAGCTTAAAGTTCTGTCATTTGCATAGAATAAATCCTGTTTTGATGTATACCATTGTACAGTAATGAATGTTATTGCTTAATCAGATATATGCAAATGTCACATACATAAATCTTCAAAGTCTTCCTGTGTCCTTTCGGGGATGAATGCAAATGTCTTACAGGCGTAAGTAGAGGAGGGCATGACAGCCTCGTCTTCACTGTTAGAATCCACGAGGGGCCAAGCAGACAATACTAGGCCTCTCCTTATAGGTTCTGATCCAGTGCCATGATAAGACAAAGGCCTAATGCACAGAGGGATCAAAACAACACCTGTATACATGACATTGGAGAGGGATGTGCTTTATTTCTTTGAGAAAGTGGGATTCTTGAGTATGTTGGTGTCAAAGTTATTTTATGACTGCCTTTGCTCCAGTGAGTCCTTATCTGAGTCTGTGAGTCATGGCAAGAGAAGAGCAGGATAGAATTGCTGATTTCTGTGGGGAAGTTGCACAGAAGTGAAAGGCATTAGATAAGAAATGGTGTATGCTCCATTCTACCTTCCGAAGGTAAGGTAACTTCTCAGATAAGGTAGCAACTGTAGGAGGACAGGACTCACAGTATATGACAATTGTCTATTAGAGCGACAACCCGGGCTTCTATTTGTGCAAGTAGTTGCGCATTCACAAATACAGGAAAAGAGAGCGAACCTCAAGTACAAACATTCCTTAGGGTTTTGCTTAATACACATTACTAACATATTACAATACGAATCCAGGTTTGAGAAGTATCCTTTATCTCTTCATGAATCTGGAAAGTCACACTGCAGAGGTGTGAGTGGGAAAATAAGAAAAAACTTATGGTCAACATTTTATTCTGCCACAAATATTCAGTCACAAATCTTCATATGCCTCCCACATATCTTCACCTAGGATGCAAAAATTCTCATTTAAAATAACATTAAGTTTAAAGTCTATGGTTCTGTGATTTACTTTATGTGTAGTTGTGGCTCAGACATGACTCCTCTTTTCCATAACCTCAAAACACAAAAGGAAATACTATCTTCTACTCTACATCAATATACCATGGTGATGCAGGGATTGGATGACTTCAGTAGAGATGTGCACTTCAAAGATGGAAGAGCAAGGGAGTGTTCAACTGTCACTGCTCCACAACAATTCTGCAACTCACAGGAAGAAATGTTGGCAGTTGTGCCTAGTTTGGAGAGCACTAGTCTGAACAACTAAGCTGAACAAACCTATTACTTTTCCTTGAAAGCGGCTTCCCACTCTACTATATTCTATTGCTTAGCAGAAACAGTTCCTAGGTCCATTGCTGTCAATAGCCTAGTGTTTTAATGGTTTGTAGTTCTGTACTTTGTTCTTGGCTGAATATAACTTCCCTGTTTCACCATGAAAAAGGAAAATGTTATGTTAGAAGATGAATAGCTTCACTAAACTGCTTCCACCAGACAAAAGTGGGGGAACCAGAAGTCTTTTTTAATAACTGGACCATATCTCTCTCTTTTAATGCACACTTGTAATTGTTTTGCTGGTACAATGCTGTTAACACCTTTTTTCTTTTGCTTTTCTATATATCAAATTTAACATACTCAGTTTCAAAAGGAAGCATACAATTATTGTAAAAGCATACTTCTCTCCCTACATATATATTGACTGCTATTTTTGGATTAGGCTTTAACTGAGATTATACTTTTATTTTTATTTATTTTTTATTTTAAAGAGAATAGTAAAAAAGAACAATAGAAAATACCAACATCACAGACATAATCAAAACAAAGGAAGAACTTTAAAAATGATACAGGGTTTTAAAACAAAATGATAGGAATTATCACTGGTTTTTATATTACATATTGTTATCTGCAATGAAGGTGCTTAAATTATCAGATGTAAGAATGGAAGATTGATCAAACTATTAAAGAGAATAAAAAATAATAACTTAGAAAACATTATAGACAATACAGAGTTTCACTACACAAGACGGTAGGGATTCGCAATGCTTGCTATATTGCATACTGTTGTCTTCAAATCAGTTGCTCAGATTACCCAACATAAGAATGCATAACTGGTCAAAATATATAAAAAAAATAAGCATTAACTATTCCTTTCAATAAAGCCCAGACATCAGCAGTACAGTTATCCTAGCTATCCTTCTATAAACATACATATATATTTTACCTTCTTTCTTTCTTTTCCTTCTTTTGCTCATCCCAGTTGTTCCTTTCTTTGAGCAATTTCTTTCCCTTTCATATTATCTATTGCACATTTAGGGTTCTATTTACTTTTTAGGTTCTTAACTAAGGAGACAATATGATGTTTACACATGTGGGTCTGATTTCTTTCACTTATGAGTATGGTCTCTAGTTGTATCCATTTACCTATAAAAACCTTGGGTTTATGTTTTTTATAGCTAGTAATACTCCATTGTATAAAAATACCACATCTTTTTATCTATTCCTCAATTGATGGGCATTTGGGCTGTTTCCAAGATTTAGCTCTGACAAATTGGGCTGCTATAAACATGAAACACATATATCGCTGTGGTATGATGTTTTTAATTCTTCTGGGAAAATACTCAGAAGGGGAATAGCTGAGCTAAATGGGACTTCTAATCCTAGTTTTGTGAGGAATCTTCAAATTGATTTCCACAGTGGTTTCACTAACCTGTACTCCCATCAGCAGTGGAGTAGGTTTCCTTTCTCCCACAGCCTCTCCAGCATTAGTTATTCACTGATTTTTTTTTTTTTTTGGCGGTACTGGGGATCGAACTCAGGACCCTGCGCTTGCTAGGCAGGCGCTTATTCCACTGAGCTATATCCCCAGCCCCCTACTCGCTGATTTCTTGATGACAGCCACTCTTTCTGGGCTGAGATGGAATCTCAGTGTGGCTTTAATTTGCAATCTACTGTGATAAAATCAGCACAGTACTGACAAAATAACAGACCTGAAGATCAATGGAACTGATTAAAAGATGCAGACACAACCACAAAGACACTCAGCTACCTTATCTTTGACAAAGGGACCAAATATATTCACTGGAACAAAGATAGCCTCTTTAATAAACAGTGCTGGTAAAACTGGCTTGCCACATGCCAAAGACTAAAACTAGACCTGTGTCTATCACCATGCACTAAAGTCAAAATGGATGAAAGCTCTAAACATTAAAACAGAAACACTAAATCTACTGGAAGAGAAAGTAGGTAAAAATCTTGAAGACAGGAGTAGGCAGAAAGTTCATGAACTAAAACCAAACTACACAGGAAATATTTCAAAGAATCAACAACTGGGATCTGATCTTACTGAAAAGTATTTGCACATCAAAAGAAATCACAGAGTAAAAAGAAAACCCACAGACTAAGGACTTCTACCTAGAAAATACAAAGCATTAAAAATGTCAGGTCCCCAAAATTCAAAGACCCAACCCAAAAATGGACATATGAGATGAATACATACTGTTCAGATGAACAAATATTAATAGTGAGTAAATATATGAAGAAATGTTCAACATCCTTAGTCATTTGAGATTATACTTTTAAGATTTTTAGAAATCTCTTGTGTAATTATCATGGTCATTAGCCATGACTTAAATATTTGAGAAGTCATGTTAAAAGATATTATAGCCATACCATTGATTTGATTTTTATTCTCAGACACTTTCTTAAATAAAAATTGTTTTACTGGCCAGGGATATTAGGAATAAGGGAAAAGCACTATCTCCACTATATTTTTCTCCAAATTTTTCTTGCAAACTCATCTCCAGGCTTCTAAACAAAGTAATGTGGATAATGGGTAGGACTCTGAAACATGGGAAATTACTAGGGAAATGTCTTTTTATTTCCTCCCATGTAAAACCCAGCATATTATTGGAGTCCACCGAATAGTGCTGGAGAGCTTGGCCTTCTCCCACACTCCTTGGCCCTATCCCATGAAATCTGAAGGACTCTACATAAATGAATGGGATAACTAAGAGAAGGAGAACACTTTACCTAAGATCATGGGCTGTGAAATTAGAGATTTGAGATCTCAAGCAAGTAATTTACCACCTCTGAACCTCAGCTTCTCTAACTTGGCATGATAATAGTACCGTTATATGTGGATTATCAAAGGATTTAGTGAACATTTTTCTTCTCAAGGAGAGACTAAGGTACCTATAGTTTTCAATTAATGTTTTCTTATTATGGCACACCACAGAATATTAACAAATGACTGATCCCTTTGAAGTAAGAAAGAGTCACCACTTTATCCAATGTAGAGACCCTTCATGCTGGTCAGAGTAAATGTGGTCTAATAAGGGATGAAAAACATAAATCCCATGTCTCTTTTCAATGTTTCCTTTTCTTGTTTCTGTTTCATCTACTTTGGAAGGAATTGTTTCTTCCTGTAGAGTCCATTAAGATATCAGGCACCCACTTCTGCTCACCAAAGACTAGTGAGATTAAATCCCAAGCATGATTTAGGTACATTTTTTTAAAATTTACTTTTGTTCTTCCAGTTCTAAAGATTTTTTAATGAACAGGCTAACTTCATGATTTTCCTGAGAAAGGGACTAAAATTTGGGGAATAAGATCAATTTATTTGTTTAAATTTCCTTAAAGCTTCTTAACTCTCAGAAAAATGATGAATCCAAGCTCAGATCTATTATGACTGTTAGTACAAAAAATGTAATTGCAGGCATTTAATTATTACTATGATATGGCATTATGAATCCAACCTTGGAAGTCATGTAAAATCTCTTGTCAGATCTTATTCTCATCCTAAAATTTTTATCTAAGATTATGTAAGTGTAGGAAAGAAAAAAATTTGTGCAGAACCCAAGATAAGACTGAAAGAAATAAAAATGCATGCATGATTTTTGATGATCAATATATATATAAGGTACTACATGTGATGCCTAATACATGAAAATCAATTGTGAATGTCACATGTTAATACTGTTTATTAATTACACTAATTTAGTAAAAGGCAGTTTATCAAACATTCATAGTTAGTATCAGTGCCTCTTAAACTCTTCTTAAAAAGTTAAAGAAGAGGAAATGTTTCTAAACTCATTGTGTAGATCAATGTCATCCTGATACCAAAGCCAGACAAGAAGCATAAACAAAGGAAAGTGAAGGAAAGCAAGGCAAAGCAGGGCAAAACACCACTCAATACAAGAGGCCAGCATCTCTAATCAATATAAATACCAAAACCCTTAATAAAAAATAAAAAATTGGAAGGATTCAATAGCACATTAAAAGGATCATGCACCACGACCAAGTGATGCAAAGATTACTCAATGTGTGCCTCATAATGTAGGACACTACACCAATTGAATGAAAGATAAAAGACACATAATCATTTTAGTTAACGGAGAAAAAGCATTTGAGAAAAATAAACAACAATGCCTATTAAATACTGTCAGTGAAATAAGTGTAGAAGGAATTCAACATAATACAGGTAAGATATGAAAAGCCCACACATAATTCATTATCAATGGAGGAAAGTTAAAATTTTCTCTCTAAGACCTGGTATATGGCAGAGATGCACATTCATATTCAGCATGATACTAGAACTCCTACCCAGAACAATTATGAAAAAAGCTCAAATCAGAAAGAAAAAAGGAAATTATCTCTTTTCAGATAACAAGATTGTGTAAGCAGAAAACACTAAAGACTCAAAAAAAGGGGAAACAATTTAGAACAAACAAATTTAGTAAAGGATACAATAATGAGCATATAAAACTCAGTACCATTTCTCTATACAGACAAGAAGCGATCCAGAAAAAAATTAATAAAACAATTAAAATAGCAATAAAAATTAGCTACTTAGCAATAAGCTCATCCGAAGAGCTGAAGAATTGTATACTGAAAACTACGAAAAGTTAAGAGAATGAAAGAAGATACAGATCAATGAATGACATACATGCCTGTGAATTGGAAGAATAAATAGTATTAAAATGTCCTTACTACCTGAATGATCTGCAGATTCAATGTGATGTCTGCCAAGATCTGAACAATACTCTAAATAAGAAGAAAAAACATCATGTTTAGCAACTAAAGATCCTGAATCTCCAATGCAATCTTCAGAGGGAAAAATAAACTGATGGCATTACACTTCCTGATTTCAAAATATATTCATGACAGTAATCAAAACATGATGTTAGTGGCATAAAATAGACATATAATATCAGTGGAATAGAAGAGAGAATCTAGAAATACATCTACACATCTACATCCTTAACAAGGATGCCAAGAAAACACAAAAGGGAAATACTGGAGAAAATACAACAAGGAATAATCTCTTTTTTTTTTTTTTTTTTTTGGCGGTACTGGGGATTGAACTCAGGACCCTGCGCCTGCTAGGCAGGCACTTATTCCACTGAGCTATATCCCCAGCCCTGGAATAATCTCTTTAGTAAATGGAAAAACTAGTTAGCAACATGTAGAAGAATAAAATTTGACCTATATTTCACACTATATACAAAAATCAACTCAATAGGAATTAAAGATTTAAATGGAATACATAAAACAGGAAAAACACCAGAAGAAAATATAGGAAAAATAGTTTCTTGATATTGGATTGCACATAAATTTTTGGGTATGACTAAATGCCAGACAAACAAAATAAAAAAGTATAAGTAATATTGTATCAAAAAACTTCCCCGCAGTAAACAATCAACACAATGAAACTGTAACCTGTGGAACAGCACAAAATATTTGCAAGCTGTACATCTGATCAGTCGTTAAAATTCAACATTAATAGGAAATTCCTAAATCCCATAGCAAAAATCCAGATATCTGAATTAAAAATGGACAACTGGCTTGAAAAGATGTTACTGTAAATAAGACACAGAAATGGCCAATAGGTGTGTGAAGAGGTTCTCCACATCACTCACTAATCACTAGGGAAATGCAACCAAAACCACAGTGAAATGTCACCTTACACCTGCTACCATGAATGTATATATTTATGTGCCTATACAGATATATTTACATACCTATATATAGAGGGAGGATGCACAGGATCTATGGGGAGTGGAGTTATATATGAAATACACCTATGTGATATATATATATAGAGAGAGAGCATACATATATAGAATGGATATAATATATAGAATAGATACATGCAGATATAGATATTATATATTATATATATACAGAGAGAGAGAATGAACAAGTTAGAGAGAGATTGAGAGAAAGAAAGGGACAGAGGGAATGTGTTGGAGGAAAGCGAAGTCTTGTGGGAATGTAAATTGGTACAGCCATTATCGAAAACAGCTTGGAGGTTCTTCAAACAATTAAAAATAGAACTACTTATTACAACCCTTTTCTAGGTATAAACCCAAAGGGACTGAAATCAATCACCGGGAGGGCTATCTGGACTTTGACGTTTCTTGCAGCATTGCTTAACAATTAACATGGTATGCAACAATCTAAATGTCTATTCATGGATACATGTATGAAAATGTTGCTGTATACAAACAGGTGCACAGAATATTATTTGGGCAAAAGAGAATTAAGTCTTGCCACTTGCAGCAACACGGATGGAAAAAGGAGGATATTATGCTAAATAAAATCAACCAGATAGAGAAAGATAAATGGTGTGTGATCTCATTTATATGTGGAATTTTAAACAAAAAGCAGACAGCAGTAAAACGATTAACTTCTGGAGACCCAATGAAAACTTATGTGACTATAGCTAACAAAACTATATTGTATACTTCCAATTTGCTAAGAGAGTATATGCATGTATTTTCAGTACATACAAATGCACCCATACACAAAGGCAGAGGCACCGACACTCAGAGGCAAAAAGAGGTTAAAGAAGTTAACTATCTTGACTGTGGTGACTAATTTCACACTATATGGATATTAAAACATTATTTTTTGCACTTCAAATGCATAAAATTATTTGTCAGCCATACCCCAATAAAAGTAAAAAGCATGGCTTTAAAGCCATGTGTGTTCGTTTTTGTGCTGTTTCGCTTGTTTTTTTCATTCATTTGATAGACGCTGAACACCACAGTGTTAGCTACCGAGTAAGATGGTGGGAGTGTGTGGGAACATTTGCCTTCAATGGGCTTACTGCATAAGAACAGATACGCCTGTGTATGGACGTATGTGTATGTGTGGCTGGTTGAGGTATACGCTACTGCATTTGTTGAAAATGGGGCATGGTTTTATTTAAACCTTCAGAGTATGATCACAGAATGTCGTGTTTTATTTTACGTCTAGCAAACAAGGGGAAATGATCTCTATATAAATTCCCTGCCTAACATTCATTCTCGGTATTTTGCGTTTCACCTTCTTCCGCAGGAGATGCCCGGAGACCGCTGAAGGGGGTGGAGCAGGGGTCAGTTCAGGCCCTCGCCACAGTACGTTCCTCGGGACAGCCGAGACGGGCGAGCTGGGTAGCTGCCCGGACAGTAAAAACCCAGTGCCGGAGCAATTCACATGTCACTGAGGTCCCTGAACTGCCAAACTGGGTCTGCCTTTCTAAATGAACAATTTATGTTTTCTGGAATGGAACTGGGCATGGCTTATTTGAGCATTCAGCAGCCAGTGCTGTTATTTTGGGGAAATTATCTGGGGAGTTAAACTTCTGGGATATATTTCCATGTCTCTAAAGGAAGGGGCTGGAGACTGTGATCTCCAAGTAATTTCACAACCGCATGGCTTTATAATTCTGACTATTATAACCATGTGGGGGCTATTGTACTGCTTTTGAGATTTATTGTCGATAATTTGGATGGTGCCAATAATCACTTGTCCTAATGGTGAAATTGAAGTCCTTATTTTTTCTTTTTCCCTGAGTTCGTACTGCTAATATTTCTAAACTTGATGCTTTCCAGCTGTGTGACACGTAGAGCTATTTATTTATTTTGGCTACTCCATTCACACAGGCAAGCCCCAGAGGAGAACACTGCCTGCCACGATTTGTCTCCCCACAGCCTTATATGGTCGGGGGGGCGCAGGCTCTGCTGAGGCAGCTGAATCTAGAGTTTGCAACTGGTTCACGGTCTAATGCTAGGACTAAGGGTGTGAGTGTTGCAGCTGCCCTGAGATGGGGAGTCCTCTCCCCTCCCCTCCCCCCTCTCCTCTCCTATCCCCTCCCCTCCCCTCCCCTCCCCTCCTCTCCCTCTCCCTCTCCCTCTCCCTCTCCTCTCCTCTGGTGTCTTCTACCACCAGGAATGGTTGCCCCTCTGCCATGTCATCCCGCCTTAGACTGAAATCCAAGCTGACTTTGGACTGAAATCTCTACAAACTGTGAGCTAAATAAACCTTTCCCCATTTTACTTTGGGCATCTGGTATTTTGTCTAAGCAAAGAGAAAAGTAACTAAGACACTGCCTATAAATCCAGAAAATGAGATTTTGTCTTTTTCTTATGACTACCAATTATTGTTTACATGGTCTATGTTAACTCTTTAGTTACATTTTTTGTATCTGTAAAAGGGGAAAATAGCTCCCATGGCAATGCTGTGTTTAAGCAAGTACATGAGGTGAAACATTACACAGTACGTGATATGCAATTGGATTCTTAATAGGATTTTTACTCCTGATAGAGAGATGAGACTCATTTTATGAGAGTTTGGTGGAAGTATATACAGTAGATTAAATGTTGGGTTTTAGAATCAACAAGCACATATTTGCATTATAATTTGTAATGAACAAGGTTGGAAGGCAGATATGGTGGCATACACTGATACACAATTTAAAACTTAGGAATTATTTCTAGAATGTTGTATTTAATATTATTGGAGAATAGTTGGCTGAGATGGGGGAGAGGAGAAAAGACAGAAGGGAAAATAATATATCTATATATATGTAGATATATTTACACAAGATAGCTAAGATAATTATACTACTAATTAATTTCTATTAAATAATTAAAAAGAATGGTTTGTGTTCATATTGCTTGATTGATTTTTCATGCCTATATCTAGTAATCCTAGCAGCTACTTTGACAATAACAATATGCAATGCATTAACCATTGTTAATCTTCTATTATCATGTTTGAAATTCTGTATCACTGTTTTTAGATTTTCTGCTTTAAAATAAATAAAATCATGGGAAGTGAAACCATTGGTAAGGGGAACAACTATACTCCGGCAGCAGGAAACTGACTAATACAGTAGCTGATCTTTTGCCTATTCATGGTCTTAAAATTTTTTTGTTATTATGTTTCATTGTAAAGCTAATATATCCATTTGACTGATCTTTTCCTTTACGAGATTTCATATGAGCTTAATCCTACTGAACACATTTTTCTTTCATTTCTAAAACTGTATTTTAATCACTATGAAGTGGTCTGTGAACTATGACCCAAGAGTCTGCCACTTCTTTTCCGAAACGTGAATTTACTACAGCGTATTTATATTATTCATTTATATATTGTCTCTGATTAAGTTTTGCCATAAGCTCAGGGTTTAATAACTGGAACCTCCAGTTCATAAAGCTAAAATATCTACCGCCTGATCCATTATGAAAAATCCTGCCAGCCTTTACAGAGTCAATCCAACACCAGATACTGAGGTAATCCCCTGTAGTTGGGGGTGGTGTGGTCAATGTTATGATCCTTCTACTGTCTGCCGTCCCCCTGTCTCTGAGAATATTGGCTGGTGACAGTGCACAATTTCAACTTTCATTGGTCATAGTTCCCCTTGTAGGGAATTGTCTCCCTTAGCTTATGTTCCCTCCCAGAGGATGACATACAGCCAGTATCTAGTTGATATAAGCCTGCTCCCATTCCAGCTCAGAGTAGCGTTAAAAAACTACTCCACTTTCCGGGCTCCCCTTGGGATTGACCAGGGCTTCACTTACATCCACACAGCAGTGTTTCTCTCTCTGCTCAGTCTTGCCTTCCCCACTCCCTACTAGGGCAATTCCTGAGCATATTCTCAAATGAACCTTCTGCACACATCATTTCATCTCCGACTCTGTTCACTTTCTGCCCTAAGACCTTTGATGGTCACCTTCCTGTCGTTATACTAAATAACAGGGATAATCAACCAATAAAGAGGAAAGGTTTATTTTAGCTCCATGATCCTCAGGCTCTGTTCCTCTGGGCCAGTGATAAAGCAGCACACGGTCAGGAAAGTGTGTGGCAGAGTAAACTCATCACCTCCCAACCAGAGAAAGAAGAAGAGCACACATGTTACCTGCACTTCACAATCGATCATCGTGGGGAGCCTGGTTCATGTACATAACACAGCTTGTTTCTTTCTGTAAATTTCCTTTCTTCCCCCCTCCCTCCCTCCTCCTCTAATAAGCCATCACAAAGTCATTAGCCAATGAGGAACTTCAGCATTTAGATTGGCTCTGTATATGTAATTAGTATTCTTAATACTAAATTGGTGATGGATAAAAATACAAGTTTGTTAGAATTGAAATATTGGTTATACCTTCCAGCATGCTTAGGTCTTCCTGTTACTTCAGACCACTCTGTTAACCAAAGAGTTAGTGAACTTCATGAACTTTATGAATTATGGGAAGAACCTTACCATAATTGAAACATTTAGGTTTATTGATAGGAAGGCAATATTCACTTTATTGATAAATGCTGAATTTTAAAAAAAGTGGTGCATGTCCAGTTTTCTTATTTCCTGCAAACAAAATACCTATAGAGGCATATATATCTGATAATCAATAATCAGTGATGTCTGGGAAATTAATTGCTACAAATTTAAACTTACTAATGCTCTGTGCTTATCCCTGATTTGGTTCCAATGTTCATCAAGGTAAGCTCTAAGTCATCAATTTGCTGTCAATTTTCAATGTTGGACATGTTAAGGAACTGTAAATGCTTTTGTTTTCATGTTTTAGGGTGGAAAAAATTAATGTTTGTTTAATTTTAGCAAAGCATGGTACTGGAACTGCTTCTTCAGTATATACTGACTCATACTTTGTGTTATTGACCGGGAATTAAACTGTGGACCTTGCGCTTGCCAGGCAGGCACTTATGCCACTGAATTGTATGCCCAGCCACTTTGTGTTATTGAAATACATAGCATTCCTTTCATTTTAAAATGCTTCTAGAATTAAACTTTAGTGCAATGATCAGTCTAATGTACATAAACTTCAGATTTCTGAACTAAAATCTTGTTCTAAGTGGGTGAGCTATCATTAGACGTTTCCTTAGTCCCTTTGTGACATGTTACCAAGGAAAATTTATTGCCTTGAATAATAACTAGCTTGAGACAAATTTAGCTTTTGAGAAATGATTTATGTCTTTTCCTGTTGTGAGCACTTACTGCTATATATGAAACACATTTGCTCCCTTTTATAAGAAAAATTTAATGTCTATTTTCTACTAAGTCCTACTTTTTAAGTATTGGCATGTGCTAATTTATTTTTAAAATGTTAGTATAGATTTTCTGACGTAGATGTAGTTGGTAAAATATTAAACCATATGTAAGATTTCATATTACTACATTATATGTTATAATTATTTGAGTTTTTCTAATTCATATAAGTGGAAACCTTTAAAATGATCTTATTTTCTCTGATATTTTCACAGTGAATTATTTTCTACCTTTATATGTTAGGGGTATATGAATTTTAAGGTGTGGTTAGAGGCTCTCTAGATAGATGCCTTGGTGACCTTTAGTGACCTTATCTTCTCAACTGTTATTGCACATAAAAAGGAATACAAGCCAACCCCAGTATTTATGTTCCCAAATATTGGGATGCAAATAATTTAAAACATGAATTTATGACTGTATATTTTTGTAATAGATTTTATTATATGTGTGGCATATATAGGACTTTTAAACTTGTTTTTGATGAGGTGGCAGGTTTCTAATGCTGTTAATCACAAAGATGTTAGTAGTAGTTAATAAAGGTTAAAAGCAGTCACATTAATGGCAATGATAATTATGGCTTCTTTAGATAATAGTGGATGAAATTTATAGTAATAATAAGCAAAGAAAATTTTATGTCAATAGATCTGTTGGAAAAATGTAGCACTGGATTATTGATGGAAACATGACTGGCTATGAACTAAAAAAGAATGAGACTAATAATACCTGATAAAAATTGTTTATTAATTGTCAAATGATACAGAGATCTTGACAAAAATGTTGGAAAGAATGCCCTAGAGTTGATAGAAAAATTTGGAATTGGTTGGTCATGATCACAAAATTTATGAGATAATCGACTTACAAATAGAAAAAATCTATTTTGCTTTGCAGGTTTGTAGCTACCAGTTCATGCTTAACTGGTTTTATTAATCCTGGGGCTGTGCTGAAGCAGCATGTTAAGGCTAGAATGCCTGGTGTAGAAAACTGCTCACCTCGTCACCAGGAAATGAAAGAAAGGAAGCAGTAGACGGGGCCTCACAGTTCTCTTTGAGCGCACACGCCTAATGAATTAAAGACCTCCCCCTAGAGGTCTGCCACCTTCCAAAAGCAACACCCAGGGTACTAAGCCTTTATTTAACACATAGGACTTTAGCAGATATTCAGGATCCGAAGTACAAGGTAGATTAAAGTCACTGATATGTCCTGAGCCTCAAATACTTGTGTGTGTGTGTGTGTGTGCGCGCACGTGTGTGTTAGGAACATTCAAAATCTTACTACTCATAATTGTTGATATCCACAGATACCCTTCTAATATTAGGTAGAACATTAGAAGATAATCTGCTATTCAGATGCACCCGTTGGCCACCCTCTCTCCATTTGCCTTGTATTTTCCCTGACTTAGCCTCTGTCAGCCACTGTCCTAATCTACTTCTGTGAGATCAGCTGTTTCAACCCCTGCATGTAAGTGAGGGCATGTGATATTTTTCAATGCTTGATTTATTTTACCTAATCTTTGCAGACATAACTTCTTCTCAGTTTATACAAGTTAGTCAATGAAGATTTATTAAATTTTATTTCTCATTTCTGTCATGTTCTAGCTGGGTGACCTTGAATGTATTATTTTATTGCACTAGATTTAGTTTTATCACCTGTAGAATAGAAGTAATAATATTGCTATGAATATTATTAGAGCGTTGCTATGAATATGGTAAGAGAGGATGAATGTAAATCACGTAGGTTGATATGTGGCATGGAAAAAACACTACTCGTGAAGCTGTATTGACAATTTCAGTAACTCTTTCCTCTGAAGATTAGCCTGGTTTACTTGTTGAATTAAAGTTTCTGTTACATAAGTGAAACATATTTATAGACACAGATGAATTTTTTGACTAAAATGATTACTGTTGATTGTTAACCAGTTAGTATCTCTTAAATAAGTATTAATAAGGTTACATTTCCACCACTGTTGACATCAGCTAGACACATAGATATAGGAGTCTAGAGAGAGAAAATAAATGTGAAGAAGGTAGTTGTACCTCGTTAACACCCTGAACGTGACCTGAAGTTGATGGATATTAAGTGTTATTTCTTGGCTTGATTCACCATTCCTATTCGATTAATGAGAATAATTTCCATTTTCTGGAAAACAATTTGTGAAAAATATTAGGTTACCAAATGTCTAACCTCCTGGTTATCTAAAAAAGGAGGATGGGGGGAGAAAAATAAAAAGAGATAGAGATGATTCCACATGCCTTAGCCTTGACCCATGAATGCCACAAAAGGGAAAAGGAAATTTATTTATTTATTTGCCAGCTTTAAAAATTTTATTTTATACAAATGGCAAATAAATACATGAGAAAATGTTCCACATCCTTAGTCATTCGAGAAATGCAAATAAAAACAACATTGAGATTTCATCTCACCCCAGTAAGACTGGCCAGTATGAAAAAGTCATCCAATAACAGATGCTGGCGAGGCTGTGGAGAAATAGGGACTCTATTACACTGCTGGTGGGAATGCAGACTGGTGC
>PVLD010000652.1:0-258862 GCA_004027595.1 Dinomys branickii
CATATTCTGTTAATTGCCTTATGTTTCAAAAATTTACTCAATTTATAAAAAATCATTAACATATGATTACTAGGGTCTAATTTAAGCACATTTTATCTAGTTAGTAAAAATTATACATTGATTTTTGCTTTTGGAAATTTCAAGAAATTGTTTCGAGGAAACTTTTCTAATTCTATTTCTATTTGCCCATAGTTATTGAGGAAGTGTAACAAATAAATAAACTTTTAAAAATACTTAAGAAATCCTTCAATTCCAGGTGGAGAATTTCCTATTAGAAGAAGACCTTCACTTATTTTCTCAAAATATAAATTATTCTCAAGATTCTTGAGCAGGAAATAATGGCTTGATGCTTTTGAAAAGGAGAATTAAAGGGAAATTTCCAAAAGCCATTATCCCTAAGCTTTATATCACATTATACACTATGATAATCACATATGAAGGAATGTTGCCTGTTTACGTTCCTTTTAAAATTTAAGCCACATTGCCTGATCATAAAAATAATATACGAATGTTATTTTTACAATAAAATAAAGCATCCAAATCCAAAGGGTGTAGTATAAAAGGCAGAAGCCCCCTGGCCCTGTAAGCTTTGTTCTAAGTGTGTCATGACAGCTGCCTTCAAAGAGTGCTTTTTTATCTTCCAGAATAGTGAAGACACATGATAAGAGCGTAATTCTTGGTTCTTTTCATCCTTTAATAGACACTGTACAATAACTCCCCTTCAGCCATGGTTTTGCTTTCTGTGGCTTCTAATATTATCAGCCACAATCAGAAAATAGGCCTAGAGTGATAGAACAAATTAAAATATTTTGCGAAGATCACATCCACAGACCTTTTATTATCCTAAGTTTATAAGTATTCCATTTTATTGTCAGCTATTTCTAACATTTCTTATTCTGTGAAATTTGTGAAACTTTACCCTAGGCATGCGTTCATCCGCAGGGACGTGGTCTGCGTGGAGCTCAGTGCTAACTGCAGCTTCCGGCATCCATGGGAGGCTGGAGCATATTCTCTGCGGACAGTGGGAGCTACTGCATTTTACTCACATCCTGTATTTCTCTATTTGAATGTATTGTAGGCAGCTGAGTTAGGTAGAAATATTATAGGCAGTCAGACAGGGCCAGGCCCTGGAAGGAGCCAGTATGGAAGACAAGATACCTTGCAAATGGAGAGGTGGTACTTGCTGCAGACAGGATCACAAGACAAAAGATTAAATAAATACACCCACATACCTTGCTAGAGATGGACATCAGGGATTGATATTTTAAATAGGTAGTAGTCACCTTGAAAAATCACTGACCCAACTCCCTACTGGAAAAGCTCCTATTCGGTGTGTATGCCTGCTTTTTATTTGACGCCCTTCCTCATTTGATCTTGATTTAATCAATTTTACCTGAACAATTACACTTGTAATCTTACAGGGTGACCATAGTTGGTCCCACCTCCTGTCCACCTTGGGATTTGCCATTTTTCCCCCACCTCGGGACTGCACCTCACCTCTAGGTTTTGCTGTATCAAAGTCCCTAGAAAAGATAGAGTCTTGGGCAACCCATTTGGCCCCCCTTCTGTGCCTCTGTCAGACAGAAGCTTTCTACCCCTGAATAAATATTTTTTGCTCCTAACCTCCATTGTTCCTGAAATTCAATTTTCAATTTTAGAGAACTTGAACTCATCCCAGATATCATTTAGGTTGGGCGTTTTCTCCCCAATATCAAATGCACCCCTGTAGGACAAGGAGCTCTGTCCATTTTTGCCATTTTGATTGCTTACATTGTGTCTTAGAAACTATCTACGCAGCTGGCACTCTGTGATATTTGTTGAATGAGTGAATGAATGAAAGGAAAACTTAGTTGTCAGAAACTCTATTGAGATGTTTGCTTGCCTGAACAGGAAAGAAGTAATAAAGATTTGTTCATTCAGAGCTAAAAGAAGACTATCATATTTGTAGTTTTAAACTTAATTGACAGGAACAGATTCTAATGTGGGCTATGAAAATTCAAAGAAAAAATTACAAGAATAAATAACACCATCCATACCCATGTCTTCCTAACGAATCTCCACAGCCAAGCATCACTTGGAAATCCCAAGCTGCAGCCTCTTCTGTTGCTCCCCACTCCTGGGGCTGGAACTGCCTCAGGGTTCCCCCTGCCACTCCAGGACCAGATGGCAGTTGGTGGTACATATTCACTGAACAATCATGCTACGCCGGCAATGCTGGTCTGTTTCCATCCTGAGAGCTTCCTGGCCTGCTCTGTTGACAAGATTCAAACTCTGGGAAGAAGCATTATGACCTTTTCTCATTATCTTGCGTACAGCCTGGAAGAGAAAGTGGTGGCAAAGAACAGCTACCACTTTTCTAATCATGTGGATTAAACACATGATCACTGGAGCAAGGGCTCAGGTACTCAAACATTGAGTTATGAACAGGTGGCTGCCTGACTGCTTAATAATTATGTACACAGGAACCTCACTGCACATTGCCTAGGTAATTTCATGGAATATGAATTTTGTTGGGTGAACTTTTCATTCCAGCTCAACTTTCCCTCCCACAGCCACTGCTCACCACCACCAAGAAAGTCTGAAATACGGAACAGGCAAGATTTTGATCTTGTGTTCCTGCCAACTACAGAATAACTCGGGTTTTCCACGAATGAATGTCCTGCGGACACGGAAAGCTCCTTGTGGCCACGTCCTAGCTGCAGGCTTGTGATGGTTCCCTCATGGCAGCTGCACGGCAGCTGGCTCTTGGCTATCTCTACCCTTGGAGCAGGCTTCGGGAGCCAGGGTCTTGGACTGTCAGCTTTGTAGACTTTCTGAGCCCACCTAGTTCTCTCTGCCTCTGCTATATGGATTAGTAATGCCTGGGAATTTGAGCCCTTCATTATTTTGGAATCAATCACCCATACCGAAATTAAGTGAGAAAAGGCTAATAAGTTTCTTTATTCTTCAGGGTATTACCATGTTCTTTTTTCTCTATACTTTTTCCTATCAACCTGGCACTTTTAACATGCTTTAAATTAGTATTTACCTAGTGTCCATCTTCTAGGGAGGGAGAGGAAAAGCTGGGAAGAGGGGAGAGGGAAGGAAGGGGAAGGGGTAAAATAACTAATTAAAATGTGTTATGTACATGTACAAACTCCACCCAGAGTATAAACATTATGCAATGAAAACTTGTACCAATGAAAATAAAATATTAACTAGAAAAAAACCCAAAACTTTTTTCCTAGATAAATCAATGAAAATGTCCCTGAAACAAGGGATGGCACAAATGGCTGTGGTTTGTGCTCCCCTCCTACAAAGAAGTAGACGTACAGTATGTGATGAGTGTCAGTGGAATTACATATTTTATGCTAAAGATCTATGTGCAAGTGAAGTTTTCCCAATTATAGAAATAAATCAAAATAATGGAGAAACAGCAAGGTTTTGTGTGCACTCATGTGTTCAGCAAAACTACTCTCATTAATTTTTATTCTTCAAAAAATTCCTCGCAGTAGTAAATTTTACACTAAATTTCTGGAACATAGAAATTATGGTGAATCTGATAATAAGAACCAAAAGCCTGGTTTTTGGCCTTTGTGACCTCTTTATTTACTTGTCAGTATCTCTTCAGATTTATTATTTTTATACTATAATAATCTACTATGCCTATCTCCATAAATGCAAAATAGTCATGCTTCTATTGTTTATAGCCATTATAAATATAAACCACATGACAGAGAAAAGTAATTTCAGCACAAATCATTAAAAAATAAAGTCTACAGGGCTGGGGATGTAACTCAGTGATAGAATGATTTCCTGGTGTGCACAGACCTTGCGTTCAATACCCAACACCTTTATGGCCCACAACAAAATAAAGAAAATATTACCAAATGACTTAATTCCACTGAATCTCTACTTCACAGCAAACTTTTTTCCCTAAAAAAATAATGTTCCAATGAGATTTATAAGATTGTGCAACAATAAAGAAATATTTGTAAAAATGTATGTTTTCGCTTGCAAGATGGTTAACACCAACTCATACACGCTGTTACAAATAATGTAAAAATAGGGATTTAGGCAATGATACAAAATTAGCAGTATGAATTAAGTTTTTAAAGAAAAGTTACTTCTAAACAGGAATACACTGCATGGTTCAGTGACCTGGACCAAAGTTAGTATAATAGTTGAGTAATTCCTGTCTTTGAAGTTTGTTTTAAAGTTTAAAGATAATATGCTTAAAATTTCTAGATCCTAGTAGCATTCACAAATAGTATTATCATCATTATGCATTCTAACTAGAAAATGGAACTTCAAGAATAATGGTATGTATTTTTTATTTCATATTTGACAATTTTATGTATGAAAGAGCAGTTGCTAAAATTAAGTTACCATTGCATCAATAAACTTTTTGCTAAACTCCAAGCAAAGAAATTGAGAATTGAATTCTGTTGAAAAAAGAAATAAGAATTTTTTTTCGATTTGAAGAACATGTTGGGGAGGCTTTGTGGGAGCTTTGCAATTTGGAATAATCAGTGTCTGAAATAGTGTTTATGAAAGGAAATTTTTAAGCAGAGAATTTGAAGAAATTAAAGCATCAAAACATAAACTTCTGCACTTCAATTACATTTACAGTGCAAAGCCTGCGTGCTCTAATTTTAAAAGTCTAGCATAATTTAGAAAATTTCAGTGACTAAAAACTTCAAATTATCAGTTTACTTGTAAAATATAAATACATCAAAAAGAAACCGGTCAAGCTCTTCTCATTATTACACTGAGGGCTGAGGGTAAAGTTTTATATCCACCCTGAAGTGGACAGCAACATTGCTCCATTTAATTACTTAAATGGAACACTTAATTTCTATGGGGAATAAAATAAGTAAGATGGATTTTTTCAAAGTCCACATCTTTGTAACTCACAATAGAAAATCAGGCTTGAAATATAGCTTTGTCTAGCCCATGTTATTTCTCTTATTTTGAAGAAATTTAGTGTCTGATTAACCCTAGGCAACTGTGTTACCTGCGGAGTCTTGTAACAAGAGTCTTGTGACATCTCAACAAGGCATCCTGAGGTGGCTAAGTTTAAAATAAGGGGATGGAAAATGGAAACTGAGCAGGGCATTCTTGTGACATCACCTGCCTTCAGATTTAATTAGAGGGGCTGTGATTTGAAGTCCTTTTTACCAATACATTACATCTTTATGTTGCTGGTCTGTGCTTTTGAAGTTCTAATTGATTTGTTTAAATACATATGAACATTAGTTATCAAATATATTCCATTTCAAGTCACATCTAATTTTGTGAACACGATTTTAACACTATTTCCTTGACTGTAGTTAATGTGATTTTGTTTCTTTGCACAATAAATGCAAGATGCGTCCAATTTAAGGCCTTTGAAGAAACTAAATATTATTACATTATGGATATAGATATATATGTGTTTGTCTCCATAAGCGCAAAATAGTCATGCTGCTGTTGTTTATTAACAAATTTCTACATAAAGAGAGACTGAGAAAGAGACAGAAAGACCGAGAGACAAAGAGACAGAGAGACAGAGAGAGACAGAGAGGAAGAAGAGAGGAAGAAGAAGGAGGGGGAGGAGAGACACATTTATCTACGGAGATGTTTTTCTATTTACATTTATCAAATGTGATTATATTTGACAAGTGCATTCTTTGTCATAAATAAGCATTCTGGTTTAGAAATGATGTGACTGTTCAATGAAGTTTAATTACTGAATATACAAATCAAACTTGGAATATTAATCATAAAAGCAAAACTACATTTCAGTAATTTAAATTTTATTATTTACTGAATATTTCAATCTCCCATGTTATGGATAATATAAGAGACTTTAACATGTAACTTGAAAGGCCTTTTAAGTTCATTCATTGGAAGATTCTGAACACGTCCTCGCTGCAAGGGGTATATCAGTTTATTTCAGTGATCATTTTCTCTTTAGGTCTTTTAAGCATATGCATATCCAATGTAGGGTCACAGTTTTCATGACTTTGAGTCACTAGGACTTTTTCTTTGCATCTTATTGCAATATATGCTGCCAACACATATAGATTTCTTGTAAGCTTTGCATGTTAAACAGTCTGAGTGCATGCTATGAACTCAAGATTATACTAGATGTGAAAGTAGGGGCTTAAAATAAGGTATACAGTGATATTCTGGCACTGAAAATAATTTTCAGTTCATAGAAGAAAGGTTTACAGTATGTTCTATCACTAAGAAAGAGTGGACAGAATTGAAAGAAATTGAAATTCAAGAATAATAATTGAAATCCTTAATACCTCAATTTTAATAGTGGATAGAACAACTAAACAAAAAACCAGTAAGAAAATAAAATATCTGATAGTACTGCAACCATTTGCCATAATAGATATTTACAGAATTCTACACTCATTCTATAGCATGCAGAGTTCTACACTCGTTTTACAACAGTTAATGGTTCACATATAGTCTATCCTACAGTTACTCCAAGTACCACTGAGGAAAATGTATTCTGAAAGGTCGTGTTTCTTAACTGGACTCTACTCTTAGAAAGCATTGTGAAATGAAGCTTAACCTCATCTGCCAGTTCATACAGGACATTTGGGCCTTCCTTAGTGTCTTCAGAGTGCTCCCTTTCTCGGTCAAAACTTGATTCTAGAAAAGATTTTGATAAACTGATTTATTGATTCATTGAAATGTGATTAAAAATTGTGTTTTAAAAGTAAGACAGAAAAATTTCCAGTTGAGGGAATCTGTTATCACAGACTATCAGGGGAATATTGTGTAAAGCAAAATATTTAGGTATTGCAGAAAGCAAGATATTTAGAGTAACACTGAAACCAAACTGCATGTGAGAACTTTATTCAGTGGCTACAACAATTTCCCCTTCCTCAACTGCACTATTTGACATAAATACCTGGTGTAGTGTGGACCTTATGCAAAGAGCTCTTTAAACACATAAGCTTGATTATCTGATTGACTGGTAATTCCTGGAGGTCCCTATTACAAGGCTCTCTATAACTAGTTTATTTTGAAAAATTTACTCCCTAGAATTGGTGGTAGTTAAAGATAATCCAGTGAGAGAATAAGAAATGAAAAAGAAACAAATCGTCAGGCTTCTGGGGACACACACATACTGATACATAATGAAAACTTCTGAAGGACAGGACAGAAAGGCTGTCTGATGAATTATGCCTCTCTCCTTAGTTAATTGCCGCCAGCGAGTCATACTTATGCAGAAATTGTCAAACCCCCTGTCAGTGCTCCTAGCCTATGCTCAGTGCTAGTGATCCCATGAGGCTTCTTTTAGTCAGTTTTTGTGACCAAATCCATTACATAAACAACTTAAGAAAAGGTTTGGTTTGGCTTATAGTTTCAGGGGTGGCAGTCCATGTTCACCTGGTGCCATTGCTTTAACCCTGTGGTGAAGCAAAACATTAGAGAAGGAGGGCAGATGGAGGACAGCTGCCTACCTCATGGTAGCCAGGAAGCGGAGTGTGAGGGGAGACCCTGAGAGGAACAGGCAGGGACCAGGTGTACCCATCAGAGCTCACCTTCAGTGGCCTCCTTTGTCCAACCAGGCCCAACCTTCTAAGTGCCCATTCAGTAAATGAACTTACTAAAGGGTTCTCCTTCTAACAGCCTATTCAGTTAATAAATTGATTGATGAATTAATGGGTTCATCCATGAATTAAGGTATTAATTCACTGGTGAGGTTAGTGTTTTCATAATCTAGTTACCTCTCTAGGCATTACCTCTAAATATTGCTGTACTGGGAATCAAACCCTCAGTATATGAATATTCGGCTAATACAGCTTATTTAGACCAAATCATTCATCACATTTTTGTTCACTTTCATAATGGATGTATAGCAAATACATCCAGACCTAGAAATGACAAGCTACCTGCTTTGATTTTTGTGAAGAGATATTATGAGTTGGTATAAGTATAATTTAGACATTTTTGTGTGTGATTTTTAAGTAAAGCTCACATATGGTAATTTGTATAAATCTTAAGTGTACAATTCAGTGACTTTTGAGAAGTGTATTCACCATATAATTCATGTCCCTATCAAGGTATAGATTACAGATCTTTATAGATTTATGTCCATATTCTCATTGCAATTGATTCTGTCAGCCTTATACCATAACTACTGGAAATCACTGATTTACTTTCAATCATCATAGAGTAGTTTGCCTGATGTAACACTTCATATAAATAAATCATACATTATATGCTCTTTGGTGCTTACCTTCATGTCAGTAAATGTCTGCCTGTGACACCCATTCACACCAATGAACTACCATTGTTTAATGTTAAGTAGTGCCCAATTATATGAATATATTTTAATTTGTTTATCCATTTAATAGTTGGTATGTGTTCGTGCTGTCTCCTTGCTGTTACGAGTAGTACTGCAATGAACATTCTTGTGTAATACATTATGTTTTCATTTCCTTTGGCTGAATCGCTAATAGGAAAATTATGGATCAGACCACAAATAAAATTTAAACTCGTTTGAAAGGAGGAAGGCATTATACCTAAAAGTTTGTGTTTTATTTTATCAGATGTTGTTTTAGTTACTTTTCTCAGTACTGTGACAAACTATCCAATATCTAAAGTTAAAGGAGAAAAGGCTTATTCAGCTCAGTTTGTGGAGGTTTTGGTCCATAACTGGTGGGCTCCAAGGCAGGGTGGATGGCCGATCGGCATTGCAGAGGAGAAAGAGTTCATGGCAGGGCGAAGGTAGCAAAGCAAGCACGCAAACAAGGAAAGGCCGCAGCTCTTTCTATCCCTTATGTCTTATCAAGGCTACTTAGGGTGGGTAGCACTCACACCCTTATTCCTAGTGCCCTTGATCCTAGCATTGATACATGAAACAATTTGAGCATCAGATGTTCTAGATCCAGTCACCTCTGCAAAAGCCCCACCTATGACTGCATGAGGCTTTGGAGGGGTGGGGGGACATCTAGACACAAGCCATGACAGATGTCTACTGTGTGTTCTCAACAAGACCCACATAAACTGTACTGGGGTTTGAGGCTGGTCTCTGAACATGGCAAATAAGAATTCTTTGAGGTGAAACTGGATGCCAAATGAGCAGATGAAATCCAATCCAGGAAGTAAGCTCAGTATAGGAAGGTGCCAGGAAGGCTAATCAGTGTCCTCTGCCTGAAAAAATGTCATTTTTACTTTTCAATGTTAGGCATGGTCTGAAGGAAGATCATGTTGGTGAAATCACATAGCCTTTCCTTCAGAATGCTGTCTGGAATTTAATCAAACATCAATTAATTAAATATTAAGACCATATTTGGACACATTTTAAATACTACCTTCCTGATTCTGTGAGGACTTATTAAAAAGCAAAGCACCTAGTGATGCCACTTATAGCACAAAACATAAGCTTCTTCTTCTTTTCCGATAGCTGACTATATCTCCGTTGGCCCTTGAAATCCCCAAGAAAGTAAACATAGACTTTTATAAGGTATGCTTGCTGTGCTTAAAAAGCTTTATGGAGTGAAAAGCATGTGCTGCCCTCTTGTGGAACATTCACACCTTGTCTCTTTATATTTGAGTAAGAGTTTTTGCTATTGTTTACCATTATTATTTTTAAAATTGATAGGCTGAAGAGTTAACTAGATAACAAAAATAAGAAATTTAAAAATAAGGAAAATACACAGGGTTAAGAGCTATTTCAAGTTAGGCTGGTAGTCAATCTCAGAAATGTACAACAAACATGTAACAGATAAAAATTTAGGATAAGAATGGCCAGACAAGGATCTTTCCTCCCAGGAAAGAAGCAGAATATGCTGTCTTAGTTGATAGCTTCTCTACCTCCAATTTGGAAAGATTTAAAAATTCAGAATAATCAGTTTCCATTAGACAGGATTTCCTTTGAATTTGACCAGTCAGGTAACTGATTTTTCTCAGATTCTGTACTGCAAAGCCTAAACCCTTATTCATTATTCCAAACCCACAGAACCACCTGTTTAAAACAAGTTCTGAGATCTACTTATCCATATAGGACCAAAGCAAAGCAAACATCTCTACACTGCGAGTCCCCTCCCGGAACCCAGGAGCTTGCTTTTTCTTCCTATTTCTAGTAAACACTCTCCTAACTCGCTCCTTTGTGCGTGAATTCATTTCTTCACTTCCTGAGACAATGAGCTCAGGTTTACACAATCCATTCACAGTTCGTTGTTTCATTATTACCTACACAAGTGTTTCATGTCCCTCTCAGGGCAATTGCGGCAGAATGAAAAGATTCATGAGCAGAAGGATCAAAGATACTGTGCACAGTGGATGAGTTGTAGGACAGATTTTGTATTTGATTTTTAAAAATAATGATCCAAAGTGAAGATGATGCAGAATTTGCATTGATTTTATGACTAAGAAGAAATTGGCCATTTTATCATGTATTGCAAATATGTAGTAATAGAAAATATTCACTAATTAAAATACACTTTAAAAAAGAAGAGGCTGGCTGGTTCTAACTCTCCTATTCAATTCACAATTCCTGTTTTTAGTACTCTTAGCCTGTTGTTGTCTGTGCAGTAGGGTAGCTTTTAAAGAGCTCATGGGGCTGATTCTGCTCTCCAGGGCTCTCACCCTTGTTTGTTACATCACACGGTTACTTAAGAAAAAGTTTGATGCCACCAACGCCAGACTGAGCCCTTGGGAGAGGGTCAGTGGATCCTGCCACTTTGCCTCCAAGTGCACTCCTGTTACTTGCATCTTGTAGAAAATAGTGGATCATGCTGAGCACCAGGCAAACACTTTAGAATCTCTAGTCTTCAGGATTGTAAAAGTCATGCAATTTCAATTTGGCCTATAAGCAGTCAGTGCCTCAACTGTCAAATGATTCTTACTCATTTCCTTCCAAATTCCCCTACCCCAGGTATATATGATTTCCCTGTTAAGGAAAAGATGAAACCAGAGACACGAGTTCAGGCAGACTGCTACACATCTGGTGTCTTCTAAATGACGATAATAAGTAATAGTGAGCGAAGCCATAACACACTTAATGATTTTTATGGAATGACTGCCTTGGCCTTGTTGATGTGCATTGTTTTAAATACACTTGGGCAGATGCCAGATTCCACAAGTTCCTTATATAAAATGCTGCACATTTGCATATAACTTTGTGCATACTCCTGCATTCTTTAGGTCATCTGTAAAACGCCACGACCCATGAAGCCATGAGGGTCCTGAGCAGAGGCCACAGGAGATTAAGAAAAGAGTATACACACATACTAAAACGAAAGGTGGGAGGGAGTGGGACCTGACCTCACTGATGGAGAGGCAGTGACAGCCCAACGAGGTAGGCCTCTTTACTTATACACTGTAAAAAGGTGGGGGTGTCCAGCAGGGCTGAAAGTGCAGAGGGTCTCGGTGCTTTGCCGAACACTGAAAGCAAAACATTCTCAGAGCTCTCTGTGCTGTAGGGAAGAACACCGAGGCCAGACACCCGCTGGGCTGGCCTTGCTCTGGGCCCTACAACTTGTTTACATGGCTCGCCTGTGATGCTCGCTTTCTCCACTCTGTCCTCGCTCTAGACCAGATCTGTGGTTGGTCTCCAGCTCAGCCGCTCCCCACAGTGAAGTACTTACAGTATCTAATGAAATACAAACAAGCTTTATATAATTACTTACAGAATAATGAGGAGAAAGGATCTACATGCTCACTATAAAAACAACCATTATAAGACTAGCTCAGAGTACACACCAGATATCTTTTAGAACATTTTTGATCCAGAAAAAAGAATAGTTTGATCCTGGTTGGTTGAATCCGTGAATGCAGAACTTGAAGATAAAAACACCAACTCATATTGACATAAGGAGAAAGAACCTCCCAACCTGAAAGATATCTGGGATGAGTTTGTGTTCTCTAAAATCAAAGAATGAATTTTAGGAACAACAGAGGTTAAGAGCAGAATACATTTATTCAGGGAAAGAAAACTTCTGTCCAAGAGAGGGACAGAAGGGGGTCCTAGTGGGTTGCTGAGGACCCTGCTTTCCTAGGGATTTTATAGAACAAAACCAAGAGGTAAGGCAGGTCCAAGGTGGGGGGAAAAATGGGAAATCACAAGGTGGGCATGATATGGGATAAAACTATGGTTAACCAATAAGATTACAAGCATAACTGCTCAGGTAAAATTGACTATATCAGGATCAAATAGGGGAGAAGCACGTCAAGTAGCAAGGGGGCATGAACACAGAGAGGGGGCTTTTCCTGTACAGGGCTGAGTTAGTGATGCTTCCTGGCTTTCTCAAGGTGATAGAGACCCATTTAGAATATCAGTCCCTGATGTTTATCCTTAGGGAGGTGTGTGGGTGCATTTGCTTTATCCTTTGTGAAATCTCACCCACAGCTGAAGGTGTCTGTCTCCGCCACAGTTGTAAGATATCTCACCTTCTGCACTGGCTCCTGAGGGGCAAGCCCTGTCTGACTATCTATAATATTTTTATGTAATTCAGTTGCTTACAACAATATCAACCCACTGAAATGTATAATTTTTTTTTTTTTTTTGCGGTACTGGGGATCGAACTCAGGACCCTGCGCTTGCTAGGCAAGCGCTTATTCCACTGAGCTATATCCCCAGCCCGAAATGTATAATATTATATCTAGTTTATCAGTAAGGATACAGGCCCAGAGAAGATCAGCAATATTTCTAAGTTCACAAGATACCCATCATACATAAGACTAATTTTGTCATCAAGGTGCAGAAACATGAATCTGTCTGATCTGTATTTATTCTTGAGAATATTTGATTGATAAATTATTAATTTTTATTTTGTGATTTTATTATATTAAACAATGAGTACTTAACAGGAAAAAATCTCAAAAATAAAGTATCGACTTTTTAATGTTTATTGTTTATGAAAAGCTTTAAAATTTGCAGTGGCTCTTTTTTTGGTGTACTGGGGTCTAAAAAAGAACAACACAAATAAATTTTCATATGGATTAGATGAAAATACCGATAACACTTTACCAAAAAATATTTACTTAAATTATCATACCTAGGGCAGTCTATACACATGACAACAGCATGTTCCATATACATGTATTGCTTACACTTGAAGCATGTGAGTGTTTTTTTCCTGACCTTCTTGTAGGACATACTTGATTTCTTATTGGTCTTGCTGCTTTGTCACAAGGTTATTATATTACACAGTGTATACTTAACAGGAACATAAAATATCAACAAAATAAAGTGTTAAATTCTTGATATGTGTTGTCCATTGAGAATAAATATCAATATTTTCACATCAGCTGTGTATTTGCTTATGAAAGTTAAAAGATATCACCAGAAATAAATTTCTATATGAACTACAAAGAAAATACTAATAGAGCTCTACCACAAAAATAAGCTTTGCTTCAACTGTCACACCCAAGGCTGTCTTCACATATGACAACCGCATGTTCCGTGGGCACATCCCACTTACACTGACAGCACATGTGCTTCGCTTTCCTTTCCTACGCGGCAGTCTTGCCATTCTATTTTGTTAGGAGCCTCCTACTCTATTGTACAACATGCACTTAGCAGGGAAATAGGTATCACTAAATTATCAAATGTGTGATGAGTGCTTAGAATAGATATCAGCATTATCGCACCGGCTATGTATTTGCTTACAAAACCTAAAAGATAGCATCAGAAATAAATTCCTATATAAACTACAATGAAAACATCAATGGAACATACCATGACTATAAGCTTTACTTCAATTGTCACACTCAAGGGAGTCTTTACACAGGGCAGTTGCATGTCCTGTATGCCAGTATTGCTTACACTGATAGCACATATGTTTTGTGTTGCTGTACTTTCTGGTAGAGTACAGTTGACATCTTTTTTGTCTTCCTGTTGTCATAGTGGGTCTTTGTAACACTGCACTTGTTTGTTCACCTGTCAGCTCACCAGTGTGCTCTATATATTTTTGTGTAGATCCTTGCACAGAAACATTTTGTTTTTCCTCTGCCGTAAGTGATCTCATGAGCTCCAGCGCCAATCCTCTAAGAAAATTTCTCTGTGATGTTTTGCACTTGTTTTCTATCAAACTGTTTATGCCACACGTGTTTAGGGTTGAGTAGAATGCAACCATGAGCCAATGCTTTGTGTTTCGAGTGACATCATGCTGCTACATAATTCATCAACAACATCCATGCCATCTTTGGTTCTGCTGTAGAAAGTTTCCATCGCAGGCTTCTGTTTTGTCAAGGCTTCCTTATCAATATTTCCGTCATGGTGAAATGTTGACATCAGAGGTATCAGTTTGTTTTTCTTTGTCATATACGAGGTCAGTGTTATATCTTTCTGAAACCCAAAGATTGTACTATACCATTCTCTGTTTTGAACTTGCAATCTTTCACTTGGAATTGCTGCTTTGTTCCTGCATACAGTTCTTGCACTCAAAAATTTGTGCTCTGTTAGCAAATGTAACATCAATTGGAAACTGATAAATCAATTGTTAAATATCACATTCTGCTTAGTTTGGGAGCTGGGAGTAACAAGTCTGTTCACAACAGTGTTATATGAATAATGTTTATTACTATATGCATAAGGACCTGATGGCCAAGTTCTAGAATAAATGTCTAAATTGAAAGCATAATTAGGTTTTGCATCTATAAGGGAATAAAGTTTTATGCCATACTTTGACCCATTGCTTTTCAACAAGTCTTTTACATTCCTGTGATCACCATGAGAAATCCTAAGTGCAGCAGACCTATGAATGCTTTCAGTTTAGCTAGTGAGATGTCATAATAAATATATTTTTCAGAATGGCTATTGGTGTATACAGAACATTTCACTTGCATTTTAACCTTTGTGTATTTCACTGCATTTAGTAGTATTTCATCTGTTAAAATTTCCAACACTGAACAGTAGTACTGGAATTCTGTCCAATACATTTCAACTCTACCAAAACCTTCACTCTATTTTCAGACCTAGTTCTAACATTGGATGATTCCATTTGGTTGTGTGGCCATTTTACAACATTTTGACTAGACAAATATGTACTCCTATTACTGTTCTTTTGTCACCTGAATCAAGGAGGTCTGTATTACATTTCTGCATCAGACAGTTTTTGCTCTATGTCACTGTCACAGGAATCTTGGCTCACGTGGCCAAAGTCAAAATCATCATCACAGTCATCACACACACACATCACTCTTCTGTTGTGAAAGCAAGTATTTTATCACGATAATCACCTTCATCATCCATGCACAAGTAATCTGATGATCACTTCCACTTTTGACCTCCTCCAAAACTGGCAAATCTGGTTTTTCATGTACCATTGTACTAAACTGGGCTACTTCTACCAGAAAAATCAAAAGAAAACTTTTCAACAAATGCTAGAGTGTTGTGGATCTATTGGGCCTTCTGTGGTACTCAGGTAAATATACGCAAAACAAAGTTACATGGAGCAGAAGTTGGGGAAAAATCTTGTTTTGCCACTTTTGTACATGTGCACACAACTTGCTATTCACCATAGCAAGGGGATAAATATATAAATTGCTTCCTGCATCTCTCAGGGAAAGGTACTGAGATGCACAGCCAGCAACTATTATGTTAAAGTACACATTTACAATAGAAAAGTTAAAGGTGAGACAACTGGACCCAGTCTTATGGTCCTTGGAGACATACTTGGGCACTCCTTGGAGAAATCCTCAGGCATTATATTTTGCAGACAGGGCCCTCCCTCCCCACCCTGTGTCTTATCCCAAACACCTGGCTGCTTCTATGGGGCCAGAAGAAATTCACATCCTGGAAAGTACCCATCTAAGTTAACATCATGAAATATATAATTCGGTAATTGTCATAAAAAGTGCTCCCTTGCTTTCCATAAGGATATTATGAACAGGAAATATCAACCCAGCCCATATTACCTTAGTCCTATTTTCTTAGAAGGGCTCCATGCAAAGCATTTCTTATTTTCTCCCTTGTACTTGCAATCTTATATTTGGAATTGTTATTGTGACAATGCAAGTAAGTCCTAAGGCAGATTCACTTACAAGTACTTTGTAATCTTGATTCAAATATCGGAATGGCATTACCATCGATGACATGCTTTCCAATATGCTGAACGCTCCTGGTAAAGCTTCAAAAGGCAACAACCAATGTATAATCTGTGGTCTTTTTCAACACAATAATTTCAATATTCAGTAAACATCAAAACTATACTAAATTAATTTGGTTTTATGTGTCTTACATAGATAGGTTCAGTGGTTATTACTTTAAAAACTAAAAACAGTAGGCCATTTAAACTATATAGAAGGCAAGACAATTCTTTTCTGCATGTAACTGTCTCAAACATTACCTGTTTAAAATCTTTGAGCTTGGACCACTAAATTAGCAGTGGCTCTCTTACATTTTTAGGAACGTCCCAAATATCCTCTCATAGTTTTTAAAGGAACATTCCTAAAAGAGGCATTAACCCCACTCCATGGATAAGCAAAGACTGCCTGAAGGTTAATAAAAGCCTCTTGGAACATGTTGCTATATAAATACACGGCGTTGGGTTGACTGAATGAGGCATGGTATATCTATGAAGTATGTTATGCCTACAATCCAGAGGTCGCTGATGAAGGCTGACCACTCCATTTCTCCCCCTCTAGTCTCCTACCATCTAGCATGTCCTTATAGACCCCCTGCAATTGATAGAAGAGCTAGAAAGAAAAACCACCAAGTGAAAAAATTCAATCACTAAATATTACATACTGTATTTTACCATTTCTATCACTGGAGAATAAAAACAGTTTAGAAATAGAGGGCAGATTAGCAGCATCCAGGGTTTGATTTAGGTATAAAAGGGCAACACATGACCCAGGGTCCCCTCATGGTGGTGGAAATGGTCAGTATCTTGACTGGGTGGTAGATGCCAAAATTTACACAGGTGATAAAATTATATAGGAATAAATACACATAAAAATGGGTCCTGGAAATCAGAATATGACTGGTGTAGTCTTTCAAGTCCACATACTGGCTGTGATATTACATGCTAGCAAAACTATGACTGACTCTATAAGTGAAGCATTTAAGGATTTGGTTGGAGATGTTGTCTTGCTTTCTTCCTGACTATGCATGGAGTTTTACAAGCACAAGGTTGACAACCACAGGACCAGCCCCCCTTTCAAATAGTATGATAAGGATGACAAACCGTGACAAAATGGTGAGTTGTTCCTTTAGGCTCTAAAGAAACACTGACTGCATCTTAGACTGTCAATCCACAGCTATATTACAAATACCCAAAGTTTTAAATATCCCTCAATGATTTGAAATCAGTGTATTAATTCTCGCTTCCAAACAGAGAGTAAAACCACAGTAGTTTATTGGTGTTCTTCTCTGAGTGACTTTTCCCACCTATTGTGTTTGAGTTAGGTTAGAATTTTGTGTGATGCAATACAGTGAAGATGCATCAATTATGAAATCCTGATGCTCCATTGAAACGTCTGCTGAAGTGTGAAAGGATTCCCAGCCTCAGATGCAAGGTTGAGTAATGGCATAGCCTTCACCCGGGAGGATCTTACTCTAAGGCACCTGGGGTGTGTGTGTGCGTGGGGCTGTGATACAGTACCACCAGCTTCTCCATCTCCGCTCAATGTGTGCGCCTCAACTGACCACAGACTGAGCACAACCCGGGTGGGAGACGCCCCATGTCCAAGGCAAGAGAAGATGTCGGTACCACCAACATTTCCCTGCTTTTCTTTTGCTGAATAATGACACCACATTCCTGAACAATACCAATACCGTCTTCTTTAAAAAACGTGCACAGTGTTCCTGTCGGCAATGTACAGCAACAAGTAGCTTGCTGGGACTCTAAAAGAATGAAGAGGAAGTCTGACATTCAGCACGCTCTGGTGGTCGGAGGGTCTTTCTATTTCCATAGTAGGATGCAGAATTCAAAGCAAGAGAAGGATGAAAGCCCAGGAGCTAAGGTGTCCTGTGTGGCCCCTTTTCGGCTCTGTCTGGGAAGGGCTGGTCACTGAAACCACGTGTGGGCTAATGCTCTAGCCTGGGCTTTCGCTTCTTTTTCTTTTCCTTTGCAGAAAATTCCTTCTCGCCGTAACACGCTGAGAAAAGATTGTCCATAAAGTGGAAAAACAGGACCAGGTGTCAGCAAAGCCTCATTCGCCTGTGTGGCCAGCAGAGGGCGACGGTGCTCAGCGCGCAGGCAGAGAGGCCCGCGCGAGGAGACTTCCTATGCGTGAGCACGCGGGTTATCTGGGGCCCAAGTGACCCACGTCCCCAGAGGTACAACGCCCCTGAGGACTGTTCTCCTGCCCATGACACCTTCAGACCGTAGAAAGACAGGAAGAGCCCATCTATGACCCCGGAGGGGAGTCCTCACAAGACTCTGAATTTCTCAGTGCCTTGATTTTGGACTTGTGAGACATACAGTTCTGTTGTCTCTAAGCCAGCCAGTCCATAGTATTATGTAATGGCAGCCCAAATGGATTCAAAGCCATGAAGTGAAAAAGGGGCTGTCCATGGGGATTCCCATTCCTGAATTTGATCACTCAATATGATGAATAAAACTATTGCTGTGCTCGGAAAGTCTAAATGCAAGAATTCCGGGATGTTTGCATGAGGGGAGATTATAGCTCCAGGGAGGGAATGTCCTGCAATAAGTCCTTCTTCACCTCATGACCCAAGCCCAGGAAGCAGAGAGTGAGAAGAAGAGGCAGGGAAAGAGACGTCCTTCCAGTTCCACTCCCAGGGACCCAAAGTTAACCTGGGCCACCTTCTATGCAAGTCAGCTGTCGCGTCCACACAATCCAGTCACCTTGAGCCTACGAGAGCATGGGGATTTGTGGGTGGATTCCAGAGCTAAGCCATAACGTTCCACCCCCGGCGCCCCAGACTTTCCTGTGCATCTGTTTATGAAAAATGCATGTAGTTCATCTCCAAGTTGATGAAGTTTTAGCATTGCTGAGAAGTCTAAGTCCAAAGTCTCCCTTGAGCTCGAGGCAAACTTAGCTGTAAGTCCCAGGATCAATAAGAAAACAAAAGAAAAACAGCCAACATGCAGAGGCTCAGGACAAACATTCCCATTCCAAAAAGGAGAAGCAGGCACACAGAAAGACTACAGCTTCAGCAGGGAAAGTGTTAAACCCAGTAGCTTTCCAGTGGGCAGCTGAGACGGGTGGTGATAAGATGTGAGTTCCAAAGGGTTTGGGGAGCCCCACCCTTATGGCATTGCAGGTAAAATGACAGAAATTCCATAATTCTCTCACATACTTCCTACACTCAGGTTCCAAACAAACACTCCGTTCCAAGAAGGTCAGTTTCATTTTTGTGGGAAAATAGTATTTCAAGACCACAGTATGAATAAAAAAGTAACTGTTCGTGCGGGCTTCTTCGTTATGTCTAGGTCTTTAAAGATCAAAATGCATCATGCATTTGCACTGATTCTTTCACTTTAAATTCAAGACTATAGAATTTTTAATATGATCTCACATAAACGAACATATGCATACATTTCATACATTTATGTGCCTATATATATGTGTAACATATATATGTACATATTTGTGTGTGTGTCTCTGAAGACTCCATTAACACTAACGCTAATATTTTCTAATACACACACAATACTCTCAGATAACCAACACTTGTAGCAATTTCTAGGTCTAAACTGTGAAAACAGTTTTCTAGATTTTCTTGTTCTTTCAGGATGAACAAACAAATGTGTTCTGAAGTCACACGAATGCATTCACAGTGCTAATACTGTCATCTAGACACACAACTGATATCATTCGTTCCATTTGCTTTCATGCCCTTTTATTTTATGGTCCTATAAGATGTGTCTATGGTCTCAACAGGCAAACATAGAGACAAGGAATATTCAACTCTAACGTGTATCATTAGTATTACCTCTCTCATTCTGTGGAAGCTTTTGTAAAAAATTGTAGCTATCCTTCTAGCTTTTAATAAGCAAAAGTAGTTTTTGGTCTCTCCTCATCCCCCTCAAATAAAACTTTCTTAAGTGAAAGGTAGCATGCTGTGCAAACTTACAAGCACATTGCTTTATTTACCTTCCACTGTATTTGGAGATCATTCTGTGGAATATATAAAAACATTCATTTGTTACTATAATGCAGCGCTGTGGGTGTATCATAGTTTACTCATTACCTGCTCAGGTGACTAATTTGAAAATTGTGTTCAACTTCTTACCTTTACAAGTGACTGCGTAGTGGAAATGTTTCTGAGTTTGCAGTTTTGCCTTGTTTTGTTACTAATGCCATTGTATTGCATAATAGTACTGTGCAAGTGAGATTCTGAGGTAAAAATGTAAGTGTAGATATAAGCTTTCAAAAAGTGGTGAATATTAGAATACTGCAAAAATGTTATCTCCATAGGTTGTATTGTGTCACTTTGCCTTCTCTCACCACTGAGGGGCATCAGTTGCTGATGTGAGAGACTGCCTGTGTTTTAAAATTATAGAACACAGCTGAGCATCGTGATGCAACCCCAACACCAAGGAGGCGGAGGTAGGAGGAGAGCAAATTCGAAGCCAGACTGGGCTATATGACAAGTTCAAGTTTGGTCTGGACCGCATAGCAAGACACTGCACCAAACACAAGTTGTAGAGTAAGCATTCAATATTTCCATAAATCTTCTTTTTCCCAGGCTGAACTTGTTCTATCTCTTGCATGCTGCATAAGCACATCTCTATAATTACAGCCACTAATAAATTTCTTAAGCAGGGACAATTTGAGCAAGACACTTTGGCAAGTACCAGAAGACTGCTTTCCACAATGATGCTGCTTGAGCTACTGAACTGATGTAAATGTACATTTTGCCTTTTCCACTCTGCTACTACAAAACTGTACTCACTGACCCTATCCTTACCAGTGTACTGCAAATTAGTATAAGGTATGACCCAAACACATGGTGAATGTTTAATAATAACACTCATCCCCCTTAACAATACCCCCCCTTGCCCCACATCCACTTGCCGTTCTTGGTAGTTTCTGAAGCAGTTCTGGAAGTCCGCTTTCCTCAGTGTCTTTTCATGGCCACCTAGATTTCTTGAATCGGTGCAAAATGACTGTGGCAGTTTTTGTCAAATATAAATATTACACTTTGTCCTTCACCTTGTTCGCCACACCTGGCACCATGTACCCTCGTGACTTCTGGCTTTCTTCCACAGGCAAAATGACCACAGAAAGCAAGCCCTTTAAATTGATTCAGAACCTCAAGGCAGCCCAGACAGCGCAGCCAAAGATGTACCAAAGCAGATTCTGGGAATGGCCTTTGAAAGGGGCCAGAACAATGGCATAAGCGTGCTCGATGTGGGAAGGGATGTTCTGAAGGGGATGAATGGCAATGGGCCTTTTACTATCATAATTTTTTAAACACTTAAAATATCCACTGCATGTTTGGACCACACCTCATATACGAGTAAAGCTACCTCTGAACTCAGGTTTATAAGCTGTCTCCATCACTAAAAAGTTGTGTTGGATCAAATCTGTGCTTTCACACCCCTGTACTTCCATTTTATTATTGGAAATATAGGAGCTGTACCTGTTGTGATGACTATACACTATACACACATAAAAATCTTAAAACAACAATTGTGAAGTACTATGTCATCTAACAACGTTAGCTATTAAATGAAAGCTGGTAATCTGATAACACAGTTCCCAAAGTTAGGTGTATGTTGGCAATAATGATTCTTACTAAATGAGTTGTGTCTACTACACATCACCATGTCTGTCATTAAGAACTTCCAAGAACTTTCCAAAGAATTCTTTATAAGCTTTTGCCTGGGTTTTACACATGTTTTTATACATGCTCTTCCTGAAATCCATCCTGGAAACTTTATTAGTTAGGATTAAATTTAACAGCGTGGATAATTTAAGGAGACATAGTCTTAATCAAAACACAGGGGTTTTTCTTCCTAATGGAAGTCCAGAAGGAGAGTGCTCAGAGGTGGAGCCATGGAGCCATCAAGAATCCGTGTTGTAATTCTTATCCTTCACTCCCTTCAGCATATAACTTCCTCTAGGCTGGAGAATGGCCTCAAACGGCTGCGTGAGACCAACCATCACAACTGTGTTACAAAATGTCCATAGTCAGAGTAGCAAAGAGACAAAAGTATGTACTACTGTTCCCGGCTCAGTGAACTCAATAGACCTAGAAGTCACATTAATGCCTGCTGGTGCATTTCACGGCCCAAATTGTAGTCACAGGGTCATATCAAGCTATAAGGGAGGCTGCAAATGTACGTTTCTTGGAAGACAGTGCCAACCCCATGAAATGAACTCACAGTTCTATTCCTAGTGAGGAAAGGGAGGCTCACTAACTGGTCAGGCAGCGAGGTGTTTCTGCTATGACGGTCTTTCCGTGCCTCTCTCATGGCCTGTGTTTTGCCATATATTGGGATCGTTGCCAGAGCCACTTCGTACAGGAGCCCTGAGAGAAGGTCTCTAACCTGCGGAATCACTGCAAGGAACTTGGTGGCCTTTAGCATTATAGGAGATGCCGGGGAAATGAAGAGGAACAAAACATTGCCACGCATCAGTCTCTGAAAGATGTTTCCTCTCCCATGGCTCTGTAAAAGCGGACTGATTTTTATCAACAAACCTTTCCTTTTGCTGGCCAAACCCTCCTAAAAATAAGTAGCAAGCCCTTTCACAGCACACTAGTTTTTCTAAGTGCCTTTTTAAAGAAAGTCAAGGTCTTCCAAAATTATACACATAGTGTATTTTTATAATCCCTTTCTTTTTGAGTTGTCTTAACTTTTACTAAAACATCCCCTCATGAATTCTGTCCATGTTCCTCTGATTTAAAAATCTACATATTTAGTGCTTTCTCTGTGTTTTCATCCATGTTTAATATGAACTCTAAGATGACATGGTTAATTTCTTCTGAGTTTCTTTGCCATTTTATTTCACCTTGAATTTTTTCCCAGTAGTTCAGACTTAAAGCACCAAGGTAAGTTTTTGGTTTCTTCTTTCAGTCTTCTGAAAAGTGAGCCTAAGGACAGAGTTAGTTAAGAACTGCTCAAAAGACCTGCATTCCCCAGAAAGTATATTCCCTCCAATACTTAGGTGATCCAACTCTGACATTCATCATGTGTATGGTTTATTTGCCTTGTTTAGGCCACAAAACTGGGAGTACGCTACCGCACTGTGCACCGGCGGGAACCAGTGGGACAGGTTCTCCGAGAAGCAGGTAAGTAGATACATGTTCACCCATGTCCACGCCAGGTGCCCCACAGCAGGAAGCTCTTCTCATCACTCTGCTTTTTAGGAGCACATTTTTCATGCCCTGCATGCCATACCCTCTCTGTGCCTTTATTATTTGCACTTATACCTGGTTCATTCATTGTTAGTATGAAACTCTTTTTGAAAGTCAGCTTATGCTTTAATTGTCTTTGTACCTGTAGCTTTAACATGGTACCTGGCATATAGTAAGCACTCAATAACTGTTTCTTTAAACTCCCACTTCCCAAAGCAGAAGGTGCTAAGTCCATCTGCCAAAGCATTGCTAACAACTGCCAAGGCAAACATAATGCAATCATGCAATGCTGCTGCCATCGAAGAAGTCATTCCTTTAAAACGCCAGTGAAGACAGGAAAGTCCAAGACACATTCCTCCGGAAACACATGCAAACGCTCACTGTGGAATGCCTTGGCATTCTCTCTTAAGAATAGCTCAGTGAGAGCCCAGCAGAGAGGAAAATGAAACCAGAGACTAACATGTGGTCACAGAGACAGGCGCACCTCACGGGTGCTGGGGGGCCAGGGTCAAGCGGATTAGCAAGATGAACAGTTTTTAGCTGGGAAATTCTGCGAGACCTATTAATTTGTTAAAGTCTACTTGCAGATAGTGGTCCATCTATAAATAAAATCCTTTCAAACTAACATTTCCTGGGGCTCTACCTTTGCTTTTTGTTCTGTCCAGCAAAACTCAGAGAGGAGTAGCATTCTGTTGTTGCCTTTCTACTGCTTCCAGCAGGGGGAAAAGAGAACATTTAATCATGAGTATAAATGACTTCAATTCTAGGGTCCATTGACCAGAATGGATTGTAAATCTTAGAGAGTGTAGTGGACTGACAACTGGTGGTCAACTTATAATACCCAGCTGAACGGAGTAAGTGTGGTGCTGGGTATGGGAGGCCCACCTGAAGATTGTTGCCAGCAGCGTAAGAGGCAGAACTGGAGAAGGAGAAGTTAGGCTGTTGGGAGCAGAGAAAGGCTGTTGGAGCTGTTGGAAGCTGTAAGGAGCTGTTGGTTCTGTTGGAGGAGCTAGTCATCCTGGCTTTCCTGGTTAACTTGGCTGTTTTCATCCTTCAAGGAGCTCGGGACCTCGCTGGCATTGAGAATAGCTTTGACTCACTTTCAGGGGGCTCTGGTCCTCACCTTGAGCATCACTTCCTGGCTCCAGAGGTAAAGATGATGCACTGCTGGTCTCCTGGACAAGCTTTCTGTGTTGGCTTTTCTGATGGGAACTCAGCCATCTTGATCATTGGAGGAGCTCAGGACCTCACTGTTGCTGAGGATGGCTGTGGTAGCTTTCAAGGAAGCTCTGGTTCTTCTGAATGTCACTTCCTGGCTCCAGTGCAGGTTCCTCAGCCTGCTAGCACAGATCCTTCAGGCTGCCGGCACAGACTTCCTAGACTCCACTAATGACCTTTGGGCCTTCCCAGTGCAGATTCATGAAACAGGCCTGCATAACACATTGTTGTGGGCTCTGGGCCTCCAGTTGGATTCATGGGAGGCATTGTTATGAGTTCTAGGTCTTCAGCTGGACTCATGCAGGACATTTCTGTGGGATCCAGGCCCTCAGCTGGATTCCTTGGTCTTAGTGTGTGGACAGATTTCCTGTACCCTCTTTGGGTGGCTATTATAAATAATCTTGTAAAATATGTGTCCTGTATTATATTGTTCTCCCTGGCAAAATGAGCCCCAAACCAAAACAGAGCATAACCAATGCTGTGAGACACAGTATCTGAATGGTATCTGAATGAGTGGCTGAGGTAGGTAGACACATTACCTACTGTAGTAGGTAGGTAATCACATTAAGAAGACGGAAAGAAGTTTCAGTCAGAGGCGTCAGCATGAGCAGTGAGAGTACAGGGTGGGAGTGAATGAGGTTTAAATTGTGTGAGAGAAGACGGGAGATGATGGCAAAATGCTTGGAGGGTGAATCCACAGTAGGGGTTCCTGGGTGCCTCCACAGGGCCTCGTTAGGAGGCCTGGCATCCTGCGAAGTCAACCCAGCTTAGCTCCACCCTGTGGCTCTCCAGGCGGACCACGGTGGATGCGTTAGAGGATGATGAGCAGCTTCTGGTAACAATGTGACACTGTTAATCGTCCTGACCAAAACGGGTTGAAATCTGACATGAGAGATAGAAGAAAAGAGGGAACGGAGGGCAGAGATCTGAAGAACGGGCCACAAACAGCACTGCGAAGCCTGGAGAGGGAGGAAAGAAAGTGGGGACAATGGTAAGGCTGAGGTTTTTCATTTAGAGAATGAAGCTGGCATTTATAGCACAAAGAAAGAAAAGGAAAGGAGGAGAATGTGCAAATTTGGCACTTACCATGAAGAGCTGAAGGTCAGAACACACTAAATGGAGAATTTTTAATGAGTCTGCGTTTAATAAAATGTTTCCCAGGTGCTATGTGGCTCACATTTACATAATCCCAGCACTTGGGAGGCTGAGGCAGAAGGATTATGAGTAAATTCAAGGTCAGCTGGGACTATCGTGAGACCTTGTAACAAAAAAGTGTTTCCTCAATAAAATATTGTATCATCATGGATCTTTATGTACATAAGCAAATCTGCCAAAATAATGCATAAAATTAAAGCTTCATCTGCTAATTCTAAATATGGGTATATGGTAGCAAAGTAAGAGCTCAATACACTCTGTCTCCAAAACACAAAGCCAAATTCAGCACTTACTTAATGAATAGAAAGCTCTGCTGGTCATGCACAGGTTCACTGAACAAAGAAAGATTATGCAAAGGGTTTGAGGAAGAGGTTGTTCTGGGCTATGGAGGTGACAGAAGGAGAAGATTGTCACAGTCTTAGGCGCAATGTTTAGTGTGGGTGACAGGGTGAGGTGAGCTCAACATTTACCATGTGTGGCCCAATGCTGAGTTGGAAATGTTTGACTTCCCCTGACTGGCTGCTTTTCAGAACTGTGTTCACTACTACAGTAGGTTGTAGCTAAGTGATTGAATAAGTTTAAAATCAGCCCCGGTGTTTATCTGTTACCAAAATCTTTGATTAATAAGGAATAAAATTAACTGTTCATCATTACTGGTTAGCAGAGCTATAGAACTTTTAGGCTTTCTCAGGAACATAGAGACATTTTACTTTATTCTCAATAATTATGAGACCAAGATGATAATGATCTAACAGGTTATTTTGCTGCTTTGCTGATGTGTACATCATGTTTTAAAAAGTATTTCCCTTGTTTAACATTCTATAGCAACAAACAAATAAGCAAAGATTTCCAACCTCGTGAAATGCTTTTAATTTGTGTGATCTCACCAATTAGTCCATTACGATTTGGCCATCACTTAACACACCTTTTCATTTCGTTTATTTTCATGGTGTTGCCTATGCTAAAGCAAATATTTCAAATTTGGTACTAGAGGGGCACATTTTAGTTCAGAACAGTTTCTTAATGAAGGTAATGGCTATATCTGTCTGTTGTGGAGTTTTCCTTTGTAAATTATTGGTTGTGCCTGTCAAACTGTTTAGATACTTTGAATTCTAGGGCCATTTTTGGAAAGGCACCATTTGCTTCCCGTACAGCTGATGTCTGGGGCTATATGTGCTTGGCTGCTGTGCTTGTCCCAACAGACTGACAGAATGCTTGCTAAGTGGCTGTCTAAACACATATGTTTGCACATGCATGCCTTTCACAGGGGATCAGCAGAAGGTTTGCATTTTTTGAAATCCACTACAGTGTTGATATTGTGATGCAAGATTTGGAAGTCATTTTAGCTTTCAACATGGTTGAAAAGGGATTCAACTTCAGACATTATTGATTTGGAAACTGCATTTACATTGAGATTCTATGTCATGTTGTTCTTGTTAGAACCCTTACTATAGGGGCCTGGAGTTACTTTTGCTCCTAACTGTATCCCTCCGGAGGCTTCAAAGTCCCTAGAGAACTAAGTCTATTTCCTTTGCTTCTTGGTACTGGTGCCTGAGAGAGGACTTGAACCACAACAGATGCTCAGTATGTGTTTATTAGGTAAAGCAATCAGTAATTTTAATATCAGATGCCAAAGTGTTTCTTGAATGGAAACAAAAGTAATACCTTTTTCTTATTGTGTTTACTTCCAAGTTTAAATCAATTGTAAATAGCCATAGTCACCAAACTGGGAGAAATATTAACAGCAATCCTTTCAAGCTCTCTATTTTATTTATAAAAGTTCCTGAAAAATCAAGCAGGGAAGAGAAGAATTTTCATAGTAACACTGTGATCAGGAATAGATCTGGATTCCTAACCCAGAGCTTTTGCTGTTACCCTTTCCTGGTCTTTTCATGTGTGCTTTCATTTTTTCTAGAATTCCAATAATTTTTTACTGTCGTGTCTCTGTTAATTCCATCAGACTTTAGCCTTTTCATCTCTTCCCTAGAATCAGATCTGGAGAGGGGGGTTCTTATGGTCAGTTTTTTTTTTTTTTTTTGCCAATACTGAACCACTAACCCATGTCCCCCATTGTCATTGGACACTTCAAGCTTCTACCCTCAGCTTTTTCCTTTAAATCCTCACAAGCATCCAAAACTGCCTCCAAAGCGATTCTAATGACAAAGAGCAGCAGGGAAGAAAAGATCAATTGTATAAAGCCCATTTCAGCCTTGATTAAACACCAAGATATTTTGCAAGCCCATGATCCAACATGTACAAAGGAAACCATTGTTTTTTCAATGAGTCTTTACAGTCCTACATGTTAAGATCACTCATTCCTTCCTGTCTTAAGCAGAAACAAGTATTACAACTCTTGATGGTAGAGAAACTTTGGTTGAGGAGCAAAACTAGAAATGTGCCCCAAGGAAGAAAGAATAAGCTAGAACATAATGGTGTTTGTGGCTTTTACAAGTTGGGTAAACTCAGTCTCACTTTATAGATATTGAAGAGCTCTTAAAACTAGTATAGACTCTTTGGTTAAGCGTCTGTAAGTGAAAAAGAAAACTGAGATGTACACATGTAAGTGTCCACAAAGTGTGTTTGTCAGAGTGGATACTTGGCTGCTGATGTTCTCTTTTTGTCCTAAAATGCGACACCCAGTTGAACTGGGGAAAAAAATAAAGGATGGCTGATATTTTAACCTAAATCATTGAAAATGGGCAGTACCACTTACCTGGGGATAATGAAGGAAATCAGGTTGAGATTAGTGAAGATGTGGTTGCTCTCCTGCAGGATATTTACTGAACTGCACCAATTCTGACCTGTAACTTGTTTTCTCCAGAAATCTACATGGAGGTAAAATTTCAGAGTATATCTACCAGGGTCAGAAGCCTGAGGATGCTGGACTCATTGCCAAGAAATAACCAGGGGAGAATGGAGAAACGTCCACACATTTGGATGATCAAGAATAGTCCATGTATGGGTGGGCACTGTGGTATACACTTGTAATCGCAGCACTTGGGAGGCTGAAGCAGGAGGTTATTGCAAATTCGAGCCCAGCCTGGGCTACATAAGCTAAAGGGCAGCCTCAACTACATAGCAAAACCCTGTCTCAAAAAGACAAAAAAAAAAAAAAAAAAGTCCACATAAATCCTTCAATATCCTTCCACTCCTACTTTCTAAATTCCAGAATGAGATAATGTATTTGTAAAAATGATCATTAAAATACATAGGCTTTTAATGTTGTGAGGCACAAAAGCAAGTTTGTTTGCTTATTTATTTATTTATTTATTTCCTGTAAAATAGGTTAAGTGACTGATGATCTGTGACGGCAAGGATAGAAAGCCAGGTCAGGGTTACACGTGCTCCTGCACAGGTGCATTATTTCAAGAGAATTGGAACTCTTTGGCATAATAAAAGGTAAGGTTTATTAATAGTTACTGATCCTGACCTTGCATTAACATGTGCACGAACATCTGCAACGGTTTTTAAAATTACCATTGTCCAGGTTATGACAAGTCACCTAGGCCAGTATCAACACGAATAGGATTCCAGAATGTTTTTAAAAATCAAGAATACTTTATGTACAATGCAAAATTTTAGTTTAAAATCTGTTTAAAATTTAAGTTTGTTTAAAAGGGAAACTAAGAGGTTTCATCACCAATTTCTGCTCTCAGAAGAGATTCTACCTGCCTTTTGCTCTACAGAGGTTGCTTTGGGTTAAACCCTCTTCCCCTAGTCTCTGTCCTATTACAGTTGCCTCCTAGACCCTCTCCAAGCCCCAGTCCCTCTTGCATCCCTTCTCCACACACACACAGCTGCCAGGGTCTTATTAAAATCATGACATCATGACCATGACATCCTCAGCTGAGCACTGTTGGCTCACACACCTATTTCATACTGGTGGCCCAAGTTCAACCCCTTCTACTTCGCATTTACAGCCCTCCCTGGTCTCTCTGTAGTTTTGTTCTCTGTACTCAAACTTCACTGCTCCAGGCATATTAGATGCCAGTCTCAGGCTGGGGGTGGGGAATTACCAGGTAATATACAGGTTCCCAGCCAAACTGGGATTTCAGACAATAGCAATTCAATAATTGAGATATTCTTTAACTGAAGATTTACCTGGTAATCATCTAAAAATCAAAGCTAACTGAGTGTCCTGCATTTGCTTTTGCTTATCTGGCAGCCCACCACAGGGGAACTCTAGAATAGATGAACTCTTACACTGGTCACCCTTCTAGAGTGCCAAGCTCTGGCTCCTTCTCTCAAATAGGCCTCCTCCCTCGGCGGGCAAGCTTCTTTGCTCAACTTCCCTCCAAAGTAGGGTTTGTCTCTGTGTCTGTTTCCTCACCGTATTTGCAACTCTCAGGAAAGATCAGGAATAATCTGCCCTCAGGATATGAAATACTTCTTGGTGTAACTCTAGGTCCTAGCAGCTCCTGAACCCAGCATTCCAAGGAATCCTGGCCAACCCAGTGAGGTAGGAGCATTACCTTAGCTTTTAGTTATAGAAGCATTGCTGTTATGGTTTGTGTCTGGGTGTGCCCCCCAAAGCCACATGCAGTCATGGGATGGGCTTTTAGGTTTTTGATTCATGGGTGTGAGTGCTACACTGCCTTGGGGTGGATAGTATGCATATGTAAGGGAGGGAAAGAGGCTGCTTGGCGCCATTTTTCCCTTTTGCTCTGGCCGTTTTTGCTATCTTCCTGCCATGAACATTTGCCCTCTGCCATGTGCCGCTCTGCCTTGGAACCAGCCTAGTATAGACTGAAACCTTCATGAACTTTGAGCTAAGTAAACCTTTTTGTTCCTTAATTTTGGGTATCTCAGCAATGGGAGAAAAGTAACCAAGACAATTTCCCATTGAGGTACATTACCAACGCCCTCAATTCACTGGTTGCAGCCTATGCCTCAAGACACTGCACCCTGCAAATAACATGGCATATTATTTTCAGCTTCCTCTCTTTCCTTTATAAAAGCATCTCTTTTTCTCTGGTTTATTTTTGTTTTATTTTGAAGAACCTCTGCATAAGGAAAGGTCTTTAAATATTGTTTCATTTAACGTTCACAATACAGTAACTGTGTGAGAAGGGTGGTTTGAGGGTTGGCTGTGGGAATTCTAAAGTTTGGGGAGATAATGAATATGATGGCTATATCCAAAATGTCTCCCACAATTTGTATACCTGTGGAAGGTCATTAGATTCTGGGGAAATTATAGCTAACTTTCTGTGAGGCGGTAGGACTTGGGTGAGGGTAGATCTTGCTCTTAGATCCCCTAGGGTATGACCTGGAAAGACACATTTTTGTTCCTGGCTCCTCCCCTCTGTGCTTCCTGGCTGCCATGATGTGAGCAGCTTTCTTCTTCCAGACCCTCCCACCACGCCCTTCCTGCGTTTTAGCCAGCAGACTGAATTGAATCCACTAACAACCACAAGCACTGCCCCCCCACCCAAATCACCACCACCAAGCTCTACTTCTCTAAGGTGTTGGGGTATTGTGTCCCTGCGAAGAGAATGTGACTAACGCAATTACCACAAGGTAGTAAGAATCTCTCTTGGATTTGAGCCCAGGTGTGTGAGGTAGACAGCCTCCACGTGGCCCCAGTGAGCCCCATCTTCTTGATATTAACAAAACGCCCTAATGTAGCCCCTCTCCCCTGCTGTGCAGAGTTGAGCTGGGATTGATAGCATGTGGCAGAGGTCTGCCACTTCTAGATGAGGTGCAGAGGATTCTCCCTTTTATGCGGGATTCTTTCATTAGCTCGATCTATCTCTTCTTTTTGGATCTCTTACTGTGAAGTGGTCAAGCTTCCATGCTGGGACTAGGGTCATAGACCCACATGACAAGAAGTAAAGCCTCCAACCAAGATACAGGGAGGAAATGGTTCTTGCCATCAATCATTTAAATGAACATTGGAATGAATTCTCCAGCTCAGAAAGCCTAGAAATAACCTCAGTCATGGCAGACAGATTGACTATAATCTTGTGGGTGATCCTAAGCTGGAATCATGCAGGTAAGTTGCTCTTAGATCCCTGACCCTTGGAAATCAGGTGGGGTAATAAATGCTTTTTGTTATTGTGTTTATTGGTAAGTACAGAAAGGTTTAAAGAGATATGATTGAGTATCAAGCTGACTGATGACTACTAGTTTTGAGTGTCAACTTGATTGCATGAAGGGACACCAAGAGGTGATTGGATTATCCATTGGTGAGGTCAGAGCTGAACAGGTCATCAGAAAGTGGGGCCTAACTGGATGAAGTAGGTTAGTGTGCTGGTGTGATTTTCCTTCTTGGTAGCCATGAATCAAGCAACTTTTTTTGTACTGAGAATTAAATTCAGGACCTTGCACTTGCCAGACAGGTGCTTGTGATGCTGAGCTATATTCCCAGCCCCAAAGCAAGCAACTTTACTCCACCACATCCCTCTGCTGTCAGCACAGGCCTAAAGCCACAGATCCAGCTGAGAAAATGGACTAGAAAAGTGAGTTCAAGTAAATCTTTCCTCAAGTTGTGTAAGCCAGGTATTTACACCCAGCATTGGAAAGATGATCCTCCTCTTTGATCTCCCATTGTGAAGTGAATTGGTTGCCATGTTAGGACCAGGTTTATAGAAAGACACACATGGCAAGAGCTGAAGCCTCCAGCCAAGATCCAGGGAAGAAATGATTCCTGCCATCAAATAGTTCAGTGCGCTTGGGATGGAGTTCTCCAGACCATCAAAGCCCAGATGGCTTGACTGTAATCCTGTAGGTGACCCTGAGCTGGAAGCACCCGACTGAGCTATTCCTACATCCCTGATCCTCGGACACTAGGTGGGCATATAAATGTTTTATGTTTTAAATTGCTACATTTTGGGATACTTTTTACAGAGTGATACATAACCACTACATTGGTAGACAAGTTTTCTCTAAGAAATTTCTAAATGTAGTTGAGTAGAAAAATCTTGCTATCTCTGAATTAACATCAATTTCTCACTAACTGCCTCAGCCTTGCAGAGGGTGATGGGTATAGGCTTTATCTTGGGCTGGAGTTCTAGCACTCAAGCCTTACTTCTAATGTATCAGATAGACTGATGTGTTCTTTTTTAAAAGCATTTAACAGTTGGAGAGTAAACCATGCCTTTTAAACCCTTGACTTTCTCTAAGGTACCAGTGGGTGGTTATTTATGGTTGAGTTTTGAATTATGATTGCATGACATAGCCATATGCAGTTTGCACAGTATTTATTGAGCAGTCTTTAATGATGAATAGAGTGAGAAACACCAGGCAGAGAATATGGTAATAACAGTACATAAATTTTATTTTCATTTAGCATGAAAACACCTGATTTTCTTCAACATTGTAAACATGTCACATTATTAGGGAGTGAAGGGTTGATGAATTTAGACTTCATTTAGACATTGTTTTGAATAGAAAATTTGCTTTAGCTGCACTTGCCTCCACTGTGACAGATCATTTTGTTTCAACTTATTTTATTTCAGTGTAGTTTGCTTTAATTTTTTAAAAAATCCAGAGAGAAAGCAAATGGAATATTTTTCCAGGGTGGAATTGGTTATGCTAAAAACATTTCACTTCTTATTATCCATAGAAACAGAAAATTAGCCTCAAAATAGATTGTTTTATGGTCAGAGTTGGAAAATATCTTATGTTTTGTAGTTAATAAACATGATTAAAGTTAAGTATTCAGAAGAAATGCTTCTAGACTCTTTTTGAAAATAAAATGCAAAGAATGCACTCAGTCATTATGTACAATTTTGTCTTTAACTAAGGAATGAAATTTCAGGCTAGGAATCAACTTACTCCCAAACATAATGTTAAAGAAATTGTACTTTCAAATGTAAATTTATTGCCCTGCAGAAAGACAGACAACTGTCTGAGCAACATCCTCATTGCTGTCAAGTTCATGACTTGTTTCATTGTTATAAATATGTCCCCTAGTACCAAGGGCCTATCAGTTGTTGCAATAGAAACTCTTTCTTTTAAAGATTATCATTTAACTTTTAATGCATAAAGATTCTGCTTTCCCCAAACAATTAGGCAAGAGGAGGAAATAAGAGACATATAAGACATGAAGACTATCTTTATTTGCAGATGGATAACATGATCTTTTATGTAGAAGACCCCCAAAAAACTCCACTAGAAGTGTCCCAGAATAAATAAAATCAGCAAAGTGGCAGGACACAAAATTAACATACAAAATCTCAAAAAAAGAAACCAGAGAAACAATCTCTCTTGTGATAGCTTCAAAGAAATTAAATACGTAGGATTCACCTAAACAAGAAAATCAAAGACTGCTTTATTTAAAGGTACTCCACTCTGAAAAAAAGAGATCAAAGAGGTCCTTAGGAAATGGAGACATCCCTATTCTTAGGCAAAGCCAATATTTTCCAAATGGATATATTACCAAAAATGATATTTGATTAATGCAATTCCAGTCAAAAGGACAACATTCTTCACAGAACTATAAAATCAACCTTGAAATTTATATGCAATCATAAGAGTCACAGAATAGCCATGGCAATTATGAGCAACAAAAGCAATGGGCAATACAATTCTGGATCTCAAGCTGTACTATGAAACTACCATGATAGAAACAGCATGGTACTGGCACAAAATGAGACATGTTGAGAAGTGAGAGAGAATGAGGATGCAGAGACATCTCCATGCTCTCAACCATCTGACTTTTGACAAAAGGGTCCAAAACATACCCAGGAGAAAAGACAGACTCTTCAATAAGTGACACTGGGAAAACCAATTATCAATTTATAGAAGAATAAGTCTAGACCCGTCCTTCCTTCTCATAATGTGCTAAAATCAAATTAAAAGGAATCAAAGAGATAGACATAAAAACCAAAACACTGAATCTGCTGGAAGACAAATTGGTAAAGCTCTTGAAGACACATGCATGGGCAAAGATTTCCTAAACAGAATTCTAGCTGCACAAAATAACATAATCTACAAAAGGGATTATATCAAATCAAACTAAATACCTTTTGTATAGCAAAGGAAGCAATTAGTGGAGTGAAGAGACAACCGATAGAGTGAGAAAAAATTTTACCTGTTACTCCTTGGACACAGTACTGATATCTGGAATACATGAAGAACTAAAACAGTAGACTGAACAAAATAAAAGGCCCTCAAATGGGCAACTGATATAGGAAGACACTTCTCCAAAGAAGGAGTACAAATAGCTAATGAATTATGAAAAAGTGTTCAGCATCTTAGGTTACCAGAAAAATACAAATCAAAATAAAACTGGGATTCCATCTTACTCCAGTAAAAGTGGCTATTATCAAGAACTCAAAAAATAGTAAATTCTGGTAAAGTGGTAAGGAAAAAGAGCACTTTTATATGTTTGTGGGAATTTAAAAAATACATATGTATGCATTTCAATGATTAGATTTAGTGTTGATCTTACGAATAAATTTAATTTGATTCTCATCCAACTCAGTTGGCAACCAGAATTACAGAAAGAATTAAATAAGAATTAAGTTTGTGAACTTAGGTACCACTGAGACACCACATATATGTATGTATGTATGTATGTGTATATATATATATATATATATATATATATATATGGATAAAACTTCACCAAGATCAATGTAGTTACTGTAGCAAAAATTTTAAAAAGCAAAAATAAGAAAGGTTCTTATAAAAGCATGATATGTTTTCAATGTGGGTGCTCATATGGAGACATTACAGTTATGTAAAAAATGGGAAAAGAAAGAAAACCTACACATTCAATTCTTTTTCTATGGTATAATACAATGCCTGAGATTCAGCACTTGATTAAGAAGAAGTGTAGCTCACAGTTCCAGAGATATAAGGGCTGACTTCACTTCTAGAGATGGTCTCACTGTATATAGCATCATGAGCAGTAAACACAGGCCGCATAGCAGAATGAGAAGACAAACAGTGAGTTGAGGAAGCCTAACTCACTTTTATAACCCTCCATTCATGAGTTCTCTGATCCAGTCCCTTGGGACCTAACACCATCTGTGGCACAGCATTAATCCCTTTTAAGAGTGTTTCCCCAAGTTGTCTTCTACCTGGTCCCACCAATTGTCATTCTCATCATATTTGTGTCCAAGTTTCCAGTTCATGAACTTCTGGTGGCCCATACCATGCCCAAACCACGGCCCATTCCTAACCACCATGCTGGTTCTGGTTACACAGAATGATGGAGACCTTATGTGATTCAGCATTACTCTTTTCATTTGACATGTTGCTTGCTTACAAGTGGGTCTTTAATGAATCAAGGTTATAGATTAAATTTTTTCTTCCCAAAGAAACATTCAGATGTGGTCATATAATCTAACACCCAGTTAGGTAATTTTGTTCTAAACTTTATTTTGCAGAAAATTAGGTGATGTGGTCACAGGGTAGGAAGTGATGTAAGAGAAACAGAAGGGGCACTGAGATTCTAATTTCTCAAGAGAGATGGCCAAATTGTGGGGTGACTGAAAGGGAGGTGCCAGAATTCATCCAGAGCACCATAATTTAGAAAGGAGAGACAATTTAAAGTAACAATTTTGAACCATTTTAAGATTATTTTAAAGCTCTAGTTCTTCCCTTCCATGTCTTTCCTAGCCCTAAAAGTTTTTGCCAGTGTGTGGGTGAAACAGCAGATCTAGAGAAAGTAATACTGGGTGGGTGGGGGACAGAACCACTTTACAGACTGGATGACCATCTGTAATCCCCTTAATTCTCCCTTGCATTGATTAGAGAGCACAGTTTGCACTGCTGTCTTCAAAAACATTTCCAAACAAGTACATAATAGTGTGTATTCTCTTGACTGCAAATGATACAAACCAAAGTCAGATAGGGTTAAGAGAGACAGAAGAAAGCTCTTGGTGCATGAATTGAGAAAAATATCAAGCCATGACTGTGGCACTGAAGTTCTGTCTCCCAGCACTCTAAACTAAATCTGTGACATCACCAGTGCTGGGCGTCTCAGCTCTGTCTCCTGCTAGTTGGTTTCCTATTCATGTATTCTCCCAGCATGGGAGGAAAGACGCTCCTGGCACTGCACATGGGTGTAGCTCCTGATCCCCGAAAGAAATCATGCTTTAGGGGTAAATGTCATAGATTATATTTTCATAAGTCCTGGTTAGGTCCTGTACCCATCTTTCAACAAATTATCATAGGAAATAGGATAAAGTATGCTGATTGAGGCTCATACCCATCCTTAGATAGATAAATTACTATAGCAAATATGCCAAATTGTGTTTATGACTGTAGTTGAGCCTTGTGTCTCGAGGTAAGGTGGTTTCCTAAAAGAGGAGATATCTAGTACATAAAAGAAGTTAGTTATGTTTGCTACTATGTTATTGAAATGGTAACTCTGTAGATGAAGAAAATTCTAAATCATATACCTTATGAGGGGTTAATATCAAGAATGTTCAATTCAACAACCACAAAAGTTTTAAAATAGGCAAAGGATTTACACACTCTTCCAGAGATATGCAATGGCCAATAAACCAAAATGGTTATAAAATTGCAAACCAGAACCACTATAAAAATATTACCTTATGCCCATCTTTCTTTGAGATGGTAACTCAAAGAAAGAAAGAGAGAGAGAGGGAGGGAGGGAGGGAGGAAGGAGGGAAGGAAGGAGGGAGGGAGGGGGGAGAGAGGGAGGAAGGGATAATAACCAGTATTGGCGATGATGTGGAAAAGAATTTTTGAAGACTTGTGAGCTATTGGTGGAAATGCCTAATGATATACCTGTCATGGAAAACAGTAAGGCAACTCTTCAGAACATTAAAAATGGAATTAATGGAACAGACGTTCTCCTTCTGGGTAGATATCCAAAGAGTTTAGAGTGGGAATTCAGAGATGTTTCTACAATCATAGTACTGTTATTTGCAATAGTTAGAAGTTAGAAGAAACCTAATTGCCCATGAGAAAACAAATGTGTCATCAAAATGTAGTGTAGTATACGGTGCAGTAATATTCTGCCTTAAAAAGAAAGAAATATTGATACAAGCTACAATAAGGATAAGCTTCATGGTCATTAAGTTAAAAGAAATAAACACACAAAAATAAATACTACACAATTCTGCTTCCATAGTCAGACTCTTGGAGACAGAAAGCAGACTGGTAGTTATCGAGGAGTAAGGGGAAGGGAAAATGGAAAGTTAATGTTCAATGCATACAAAGTTTCAGCAAAATGGGAGAGTCCTGGAGATGGATGTTGGTGATGACTGCACAGGTGAACATGCTTAATACCACTGATGGTACACTTGAAAATGGTCAAGACAGTAATTTTTACCTTAATTTTACTGAAATTGTAAAAATCATGTACATTATAGAATTTTAGGAAAGATATAAAGCTGGTCAAGTTTTTTATAAAAATTCTGCTATTACACACTTTATGAACTTCCTTGCACACATGTTCCATACAGTGCCCCACTGGGATTTGTTTTTCCCATATCATGCAGCCCCAGGACCTTCCTTCTTCCACCTCTGGTCAGAAGCCTGTCTGGGACTCTCCTTGGGATCACGGGGTCAGGGTATCCACAAGCCACTTGTGCTAATACCTGTTGACATGTATGTTATACTCAGGGATGGTGATTTTAAAAAAGGAATCTGGGAAACGTGTTCTCACCTAAATCCTAACCAAGTCAGGAGCTTTAATTGGGTAGTTATATCCTGGGTCTTCATAAAGGGCTGGGGATAATTGCAATGCCAAGCCACATCACCAGGCAAAGATTTATTACTTAGCTCCAAAAATAAGATTTTTACAGCATGAGGGCCACTTCTCACAAATGCAAAACAGGAGTCACTTGGATGACATTTGTATCTATGGGCACAGATTACAGTTCACTCCTCAGCTTTCAGCAGCACCTGCTCTTTTCCTTAGATCCTCACTCTACCAGCTCTGAGCAACTGAACTGTAGTAAATGCACAGCAGACAGTGCAAGGAGCCAACTTGGTAGTCCAAGTAATACCACAGAACAGACCTGTATTCCAACTCTTTCTGTGTAACCTAAAAATCAGACAGCCTGAGGAGGCCAGTTAAATTATACAATGAAAATGATAATACATAACATTACCGACTCTCAGGAGTGGCATAGCTAAATGAGGGATCAAAGCCTGGCGTGTTGGCACACACTGTAATCCTAGCCCTCCATGAAGCTGAGCTGGGAAGATCAATCCCAGCCCAGGCAATTTAGCAAGACCCTATCTCAAAAAAAGGGGATGGTGGTGTTGAGAATGTAGCTCACTCTGAAGCCTTGAATTCCATGGCCTTCCAAGAAAAACATGGTAAAATACAGTAAGCCCTTGTACTATTGTTAGCCTCTTCAAATTTCAGTTTTCTTCCTCTTCCTCCCATCAGCCTTCTTGCTCTGGAGCCAGTTCCAAATCTATGATGAAAGCTCTGATCGAGACCTTACCACACTGCACATGCTCCCTTGGTCACAGAAGTACCATCTCTCTCCATTGTGTGGACTCCGAGTAAATGGGTAAAACAGCAGCAAAGGCTTCAAGTATATAAAAGAAGACAACAAGGATAAACACGTTTGCTCTGCCTAGACAGAAGCAAGAGAAATTCTCCCCACCCCCACCATTTGGTACTGGGGATGGAACCCAAGACCTTCAAAATGAGCTACATCTTTAAGCCTTTTTTATTCTCATTTTGAGATATGGTTTGCTAAGTCACTAAGTTGACCAGGTGGGGCTCAAATTTATGACATTCCTGCCTCAGCCCCTTTTTGATTCTTTAAAAGCAGTTCTTCATAGCCATATTGCCCAAAGTTCATGGTAGTAGATTTTATTTTGGAAACCAGTGGGTACTTAAAATTTGTCAACTATACTACTCACTTGTAAATCTTTAAAGTTTAGAAATGAAATGATACCAATTTTTCTTAGAGTTCTCTTCAGTGTCTCTGATTCATTCCTGCTGTTCTCATAAGTGATGTGGATGTCATTTCATGAACCAAATAGAATGCTTTCACAGGTGTACGTCTGGCATTCATTTTACTTTTTATTCTCAAACTAGAGATTGCTGCACACTCTCATGGAATAATTTATTCCATCATAACTTTTTTTTAATGATCACCATGTTTTTTAATACATTAATCTGTCTAAGAGTAAGTGAGTAAATCCACTGTCATTCTGTTTTGGAGCTCCTTCTCTAACGTGCCTGCTTTCTTGGCCAATTCAATTAAGAGTGTTCTATTTGTGTCCTAGCTGATGTAAGGTAGCAGTGGCTTACATAGAGGCATGAACTCAAACTTCTTCAGGTTTGCTAATCTACACATATATTGCTAGTTTATCTTTATTATAAATTGGAATAAGGCAAAGGAGGGGGAAAAATATGATGCTAAGTCAACTGGAAACCTCAGGTAATTTTCCATGGGATTCTTACACATGTATTTTACAGGGGTTATCAAAAATTATGGTTAAAATTTTGATTAAGAAAAACACTGATTACAGTTAAAAACACAATGCCAAGAACCAGAGGATAAATGTTCAAAATGAGAGAGAATATTTTTGAATATTTTCAGGGAGATTAACAGCATGGTATCTTTTACTGTAAAGCTTTTTAAAATATAATCTTTCATTGTGTTGTTGATCCCCTTACTGATAAAGCATTTACAACAATTTCTGTCAAATAACAACATTAGAGTGTGTTTTCACCCACTTCATCTACTGGATCAGGCACCATGCTAGTTCTGGCTCTTCTCAAAGTCAAAATGACCAAAGTTTCAAACTGACTCGGAATTTCTAGGCATCATAGTAGCAACTGAAGATATTCAGGAAAGAGGACTTCCAGAACTTCTTCAGAAACTAGCAAGAACAAAGGGGTGATATTCTGAGGGGAATTAATGGCTATGTGTCTTTTACTGTAATTGTAAAAATGTGAATACCATATGTTTGAATCACAACTTGTATGTCCTTGGTGCCATTCAAGTTTGCATAAATGGCAAATGCTTTCTAAATAACTAAAGAATATGATTTGATTTAATTATTTAGGATTCCACTTAGTGCTCTCAGAGAAGCTCAGTTGTGGTCTGGCTAGGTATTTTAGCAAAATAACTTGCAAATTGCCACAGATCCAGCTTCCTACTGGACAACTGTACTTTTTGGTCCAATTAATTCCAAATTGACATTTTTATTTCTATATTTTTACTTTTTAAAACTTTCATTAGTACATGTTTGCAGTACATAGTAATTCTGTTCACTGTAGGGGATTGCTACATGTACGTAGCACATTTCAGTTCTCATCTTTTCTCCCCTTTCCCTCCACACCCTTTTTATTTTTCCAGCATCAGATTGATTTATTTATCTTATAATACCTTACACAGTTACTTGTCATATATACAGATTGAAAGCCAGATTAATGAGTCAAAGAACATATAAAAGTTGTAAGACAATGGTACTAAATCAAATTAACATTTTAAAATACTGGACTCAATCTCTCTCTCTAAAGGCAAGCCTAGCAAGCACACTAAAACAGCAATCAGAATCTTTTTCTCCTTTGTGTGTTTGGTCCCCTGAGAACTGCACTCCTGTGCAGACTGCCCAAGCCAGACACCTGGAGGTCAGGCTGGGTTTGCCTGACAACATGAGCAGGAGAAGCAACAGCTGCTGATTTATAATTATTGTGAACACATTCATTTCTTTAAATCTGTGTGCTTTTTTCCATGTTTGTGAACATTGCCTCTCCCAGGAATCCACCTATGACTCTTTGCTATCCTTTGCCAGCCTCTTAGGTCCTTCACAGTGTGGCCAGAGGAACTATCACAAAGCACAAAGCTTGGAGGCATAAACCCTCTGCTTTCTGATCCTCTTGACACCTACTGATTACAGGATAACATCAAAACTCATCAACATTGTATTAAAAACCCTCATGATCTGGCCTTGTTTAGTTTTTGGACTCATTTCTTAATATTCCCTGCTCACTGAAACCAGAATTACTTGCAATTCCTTAAATACACCAATGCTCCCTTCTATTTCAGCTTTGTGTGGATGACACCAGTCCTGTCCTTTTCCCGCAGCCTTCTTCCTTTTGTCCTTCAAAGTGCAGTGTGGGGATCTTCATCTCAAGGACTCTTTTTCTTCCTCTGGTTGAGTGCTTCCACAAGCAATTCACCATGCAACCATGCTTCCACTGCGCTCCCTCCCTCTCTTTGGTGCTGCTGTAGAGATTTACTAGGTGCTTCCTCCTGATTCATACCCAGTCTTTTTCACTCCAAGACTCAGCTGAGAATTCATATGATATGAGCGTAGCAGCTGCCATACACAAAAGATGATACCATGATGTCATAAGATAATGTAGTCGCAGAGACAGTGTTGGGAAGACCAATCAAAAATATTTGTTAAAGGGAAACTCTCTGGCTTGTACAGAACAATCTGAATGTCAGTGATTCTTTATCATATTATATTTGATCATTTATTCAGCATGTGTGCTCACATGGTCCCTGGAGAACTCTGGGCACACTCAGATGAGTCATGGCTGCTATGCTGATTTAAAGTTAGGACTTGGGCACAGTGAACATTCTCCCCTTGCTGCTCGGAGGCAGCATGCTTGCCGACCACAATGCATTCCAAGAATTAGCTCTGATCTGGTTAAGACTGACTCAGGCAGTAACTTGTGTATAAAAGCAGTTATAGGAGGACATCTGATAACTGTTTTTTAAATATAAAAATATGCACAGATATTAAATAATGGTTAGCTCTTATTAATGAAGAGGATTAATTCACTTTTTTAATTTCAGGGACTTGGAATCATGAATCATAGAGGTTGCAGAGAGATCTGCTTTTTTATATGACATTTTTGTGGCTCTAAATAATTTAAGTCAGTAAATCTACTGATGTTGCACACTTTTTAAAATAAAAAAGGGAAGGATGCGATCACTCCATCAGCATGTTTGCTTTTACCCAGCTGCATATTCTCAGGTGATGAATAACCTCTTTCCAAATACATCCTTTCCTTGCTTATGTCCGTCCTTGCTTCCTTTTTTCATACATTAGTAGATCATCAAATGCTCTAGTAAGTTGCAATAACTCACATTATTTTCATGCAAACTTACCTGTATGTTTTCTTTTTTCCATCAGCGATGTAACTCTATCAATGTAAGTCCTTTTAGTTTCTGATCTTGATCATATGAACGTTTTCCTGGCTTTAGCATTCATTTAACAAATACTCTGAGTACCTATTATATGCTAGACACTTCTGTAAACAGTGGCTATATAGAAATGAATAAAACAAAACAAACCCGTGTCTTCACAAAGCATATGTGGTCAGGGGTGTGACATATAAGATAAATGATGAGATACATAATACATTAGATAAACCTGAGGATTAAGCCGAGTTTAATGGTAAAGCGGAGTCATGGAAAGTGACCGAAAAGCATGTGTACTTTTATAGAGAGAGACCTATTCAGCTCAGAGGAGGCCTTTGAGTAAAGACCTGGTGGAAACTCAGAGCACAAGTGCTGCAGATGCCTGAATGGAAACTTTCTCAAGCAGAAAGAATACAAGTGCAGATGTCCTGCAGCAGGCAGGTGCAGGTCGCTGCCATGAGTACAAAGGGGCTTATTGGTAGCATGGGCTAAATCAGAGTAAAACAGAAGAAATGAAGGTGTGCAGCATATGAGACCTGAGCCCGTCTTGAAGGCCTTATACTCTTGCTTACGCAGCATCACACAGGGCTATTTGTGCTGGGTGAGGTGGGCGCCAGCTGTCAGAGCTTCCTGGGGTGAGGAGGGACAAGATCTCAGGACCACCTTGGCCACTGTGGTGATACACTGACCTACAGGGTGTAAGGGCCACAGCAGGACGTCCAGCTGGGGGCTTGCAGAGTGATCTAGGTGGGAAACGATGACAGTGATGGCCTGGAGACGTGAACTGTAAGTGGACAGAAGCCCAAGCCCTGGGTTGGACATGGTGCTTGGAGGGGACCTTTCTTCTCAGCAGATGAACTGAACAGGCACTGGAGATACACTTGCTTGGAGTCCAGGGGAGAACAAGAATATGGCCCATAGAATTTAATCTCCTCACAAACTCAACTTTCAAAAATAAACAGTTGTAAGAGGGTATGAAATCTCCACAGTCAATTTACTTTAAGTGTATTTCCTGTATTCTGTTAACCCTAATTAATTTTAGCAGGGCATGAGGCTCACTGTACATCAGAATGTTCTCCCATACTTCTGCTCACAGTTTGCTAATTTGGAGGGTAAATTTTAAAAACTTTGCAGATGAGCAGAAGTTGCTCTGACATTTACCTCTGATTTGCATATAAATGATAGATTTACAAAGAAAATCAGTACTATACACAAGATAATAAAGGAGCTGCTAAATCCATTTCAAAAAAATACTCCTTTATTCTCTTGAAAGGTTCTTGTAAACTATAATCCATACCTTATAACAATCCGTTCATCTACAGGGAACACTTTAATGAACTGTGACTACAATCTGGTTTCTACATGAATAAAACCAGCTATATGTAAAAATCTATACAGCCCATATCTTCTTAGTAAACCAGCCACTTTAAAGAGTTAGAAACATTTTACTATGTCATATCCAAGTTGCCTGAATCACAAACTGTGCAATGTAGGCACAAGCAGGAACAACTACATACATCAGGAGACCTAAATAACAGTGTACATGATTTAGAATCATACAAAATATACACATAAAGGCTCTACCAGATGGAAAGGTGAAGAAAATGCAAACATTTGCAAAGGTATTTATTGAGAAATAGGAAGGATGTACATATTTTTACAAGCTTTTAATATTAATTTACATTTCTTTAAATTATGTAGGCCCCAATAATCTATACTTTACTAGTACATAACAGAATCCCTTGACTTTGACTGTGAGCTTTCCATGATGCTATCATAGTTGGGAGTCAAAATGCAACTTGGGCTCTTGATACTTACTTCTTTTTTTAAAGAAATACTAAATGCCATATTTGGTGAGAATGTAGGTGTGTCATAAACAAATGTGCTTTATAAAAGTAACTTCATAGTGGAGCATGCTGTTGACATTGTTTTGAATCTCAGCTGACTGGAGACTGAAGAGAAAAGCATGTTTAGAGACAGTTATTCTCATTTCTTTGTGAATAAACTATATGATTCTACAATATTTTTGCCTCTGAATCTAACTTATACATTATTCGGGGATATAGTGTCTTTGTCCTATGCTATAACATCATAGCCAGGCCACCTATTTTGTTACTAAAATTACATGGCCTTGATGTGTTTTAAGGTGCAACACAATGTGGTTGTCTTTCTGAGAAATAGACCAACTTTGTATATTTAATAGTCAAAAATCCATTTTAGTTATAGAAGATTTTTCAAACTAGTTTACAATAAGGCACAATATTCCACATGTAAATAGAATGGGCTATTGGTTGTTTTGTTTTGTTTTCCTGACCAGAAACAAAGAGGACTTTCTGCTCCGAAGACGAGAAGGGAAGAGTTCACATCCTTTCACATCTTTCAAGTCACATGACCACGGGGTGCCCATGGCTCATCGACATCTACCAAGCTGTTCTATGCCAATGTCACATTCAGGTGTTTCCAACATTTAATCAGAAATAAAGGTGTGTGTGTGTGTGTGTGTGTGTGTGTGAGAGAGAGAGAGAGAGAGAGAGGCTATCAGGCAGCTTCTTGGTATTTCTTTCTGTGCCTGCACTTTTAGCAACATAAGGAGGACTTGCTTATTTGATATAAAAACAAATCAAAAATTTAGATATAGTGTCACAATTCTGTCTGTTAAAGAAACTGGCTATACAGGAAAAATAATTTTTTATTCACAGTAATAAATATTACAGATTTTAGTGTGCAAAAGTACTGAGAAACAGTTGCAACTCTTTAATTTTTTAAATTTCTATTTACAAACTAGAGATCAGCAGAAGTATCAAATGTATTATTGGTTTAGTAGTAGTAGTATAGAAAGATTCCAACCGTAATTGACTTGCTATATTACTTGGGGCAGGGATAGCAACATTTAAAGAATAATGTTTATCTGATAAATATATGAAATTGGGATCTCATTATCTTTCTGCCCATCATAAACATGGCCTCAGAAGTCACAGAAGAAATACAGGTTTAGAGTCTGACAAAATAAAATTCCATTTCCATAGTGCATGCGGTAATCTGTGAGCCACACACTGACCTTATTTGAATCTCAGAAGGCTCAGTTGATGGCCTATTGTGAACTGAGACACTGAACTGTATCTGGACTCCAGTATCCACATCATGCCATTTCAAATATACAGCCGCAGGTGCAGATGCCACTAGAATACTTTAGATCTGAACGTCTTAAATTTATACAAGGGAAATCATGTCATAGAAAATGACAAGAGAACCTGTATCATGTTCCCAACACGGGCTACACACCAAAAAAAAAAAAAAAACATGCAAACACAACGATGACAGGCCCTCCCTGCAATGAGTGCAGTCTATTGTTCAGTAACAGTACAGGCAAAACCCAGCACACCCAAGTCTGTAACGTGGAGACCTTCGATTGATGCGCTAAGATGGAGAACCAGTCAACCATTTCACTGTTGTCCTTTGGTAAAGCTGCCAAAATCTGGCTCACTTGCTAATTTAGTTTTATGATGCTGTTCTGGGTGAAACTGTCCTAGACTCACTTCATTCCTTGGAAGCCATCTGGTGCATCCACCTTTCATGACTGAGGACACTTTATTTTCTTGAGTGGCATTAGGACTAAATGTATGTGGTTATCTTTTAAGGCATGTTCATTCAGTGTAAATTTTAATCTATGTTCACAGCATATTCTAAAGATAACTTGATTGATGTTGTTGATAACTGGCAATCATTTTCATTTAACATACTTCTCTACACAGTTTCCATGGATCAACAGTCTCAAACTCAGAACTGTGCAAGTTGTCATGAATATGGCTCTTAGTTTTCTTTAGTAAAACTGTAGAAAGGATACTTGAGACTTCAGAATACACTTTACTTTCTAAGTAAAGGTCCCACATTTTCTCCCCACCTTTCTCTTTATGGTTGGATGCACAGATAGTTGCCTAATACAATTATTGGAATTATTAAGAACCCAAATAAAATACAAGTTTGCTTTATTGCTACTAATGGTTTCTTTTTTGCAACAAATGCTTGGTTTCTTTTTGATGTAGTATTAAATGTTGATAGCTTGAATTTTAAATTTGGTCATGTTAAGGATTAGTACAAATGGTTTTTTTTTTGTTGTTATTTTTCATTATCTACAGAGATTTTTTTAAAACCAAAGTTACATTGTAACACACAAATGCTGTCTTGTCTTTAAGGCACAACACATCAGTATGAACATTCTGTTTGCCAAACTTAAAAAAGAGACAGTATTATATTCCCATCTCCCCTCCCTCTTCCCTCCCCAACAAATGAAAGAAAAATTGCATCCACTTTCAAGGTCAGCTGCTAATAAAGTCACAGTAAATTATTTTCATCAATAATTTACACAAATTACAGGTCTAGAGAGGACTGTCCTTATACAGTCTGAGTGCATTCCAATTCAGATTTTCTGGGCTAGGTAGGCTAAAGTCATATTCAAACCTCAGGGCTGAGAGGGTCTCCCATTTTGAGGAATGTTGTTGATCACCTTGTCACACGGAGCTCAGGTGTTGCTGCTTGGGAGGATTAAGAGTTCTTTGCTAAAGCTGTTAATTCCAGTTAGGTCTCATTCCATGTGCACCAGCAACCTCCACAAATTGTTTTAAAAAACCATTACCGTGTTGTAAATATAAGACCATAGAGTTTCCTTTCTGTAGCACTAAAGTTTAATTCCATTCAGCAATCTGAATTCTTCATTCTGGAATTCTCATTCCAAATATGATTTCATCCTTTAAGACAATTTATATGTGTGGAGCCAGAGGCATTGAATCACACATAAAAATTCAGTGTACTTGAAATATGAAAAACAAGGATCTCCAGCTAGAGAACACAGTTACAAATACTCTAATTCCAGTGCTTGATGGAGAGCCAAGAGGTCCGAGTGACTTGATATCCTCCAAAAGGGCATGTTGTGCTGTGTGATCAACAGAGAGGAGGGTTGGGAGAGAGAAGGGCGGGAAGAATGGAGGGCATAGCCATCATCTCAATGAAGCGCCAGCACACACAAGGGTGCTCTGTCCACCCAGGTTCAAGGGAGGGAGTTTAATGGAGGGCTGATCATATCTGAAGGTTTTGCAGCACCCGTGTGGCACGGTCGCAATCACAGAGAAATAGATCTGAACTGGATTTGAATGATATAAAAGCAAATACTGAGATTCTGTGGGCAGTTCACTCTGCAGGAACCTCATTACTGACATCAGCATCTGGGAAAGCTGGCAGGGAGGAAGACCCTGCATGGCTGATAGCAAGTTTTCATCAGCACGTCTCTCCACCATTCAGTGACAGACAAAACCATAAACGTCCAAAGCACAACATATTTTGACTATGTGAGAGGAAGAAAAAGTGAATTCTCTCTTACATACAAAAAAATAACTCAAAGCTGTACTATATCAAATAGGGAAAACCTGCAGGAATGATAACTTTCCTAATTGTCTGCTATGACCAGTAACTGAAGCCAGTAGAGTTGATCTGATTTATTTCACTGGCATGGGATTTAGAGACAGTCCTCTGGCATGGATTTTCAGTGGGAGAGATATCGTTCCCAAGGGGATAAAGTTGGCTTCTTGGGCGGTAAAAAATAAAAACCTTAGACATTGCAATGGTTTGTGGCCCTCCAGAGATATACCGGTATCCAGTATATTTTTATGGCATTAAAATTTCATACAAGGGGTGATGAGAAAATCTGTCTAAAGGATCCTATTGGGAATGATAATAAAAAAGAAAAACCTGCACTATAGCAACTGACAAAACAAATGTGCTATCTATAATTTTGAGCTTACACAAAATCTTCTAGAATATATACATAAGGAATATTTTCCTATATAATGGAAATACACCTTGTGAATAGACATTTATTTAAAAATTAAGCATACTCATAATGATTGCTCCTGCTGTATGACAGCCACTAGTTACATGTGGCTAGTGAGCACTTGAAATACACTTAATTGAGTTTATAATAATTGAGTCTGAATTTCAAAAGCTTGAAACAGTAACAGCAAAAGCATATTGCCATCACAACAATAAATTTATCTTAACTAGGTGTTGAGATGTAACATTTTGGCCTCACTAGCCAATTAAAATTAACACATCACTCCTAGAAAATTTTAAAAATGACTTACACATCTCACAATACGTATTTCTGTAAGAGAAATTCCTAAACTTTGATATGTTTTTACAATTTAGGTCCAATTAAAGCACAGTGTGGAAGTTTACGTTGAAGCCCCCTCTTGTTATTCAGCTCAGATCTATTTGTGACAACAAAACAGTACTCAGTATTTCTCCACATGCGATTACTGCTACATCCAAGGAAAAGCATGCATTCTAGGCAATAGGGACACCAACCACCTGTATTTCCAAATAGATTTATAAGCCTTCACCACCACCAAAACTGTACCTACGTAAGTAACCATTTCAAAATGGCATTCTAGCCAAGATTTGTATCCATTTGGAGTCAGCCTTTTTCTCCTGAAGTGTTGGGTATAAGGCAGAAGGTATAACAATTGTTTAGCTTTCTCACTGTGGATGACTGCAGTAGATTTGATCAGTTTTCATTTTCAGAGGTGCACACCATTGGTGGAGAAGTAAATTTTAGCTATCCTACACTGGACAGATAAGAATTTTCCATAGGCTAAAAGTCGTGTAGATGTTTGCAGGAGTGGTTGCATGGAACACTCACTATTTGTTGTGTGTAATTACGGTGGTGATATGAAAAGTCAAAACATCATGGACTTGGTGCTGATGAACTATAGAGATTTCACAGAGCGTGCCTGCGAGCACTCCCAGTGGTAGTCAGGAATGTGGGTTGGCTGTCCTGAGGCAGCAGCCCTGACCTCATTCAGAATGTCTTTGGGGCCAGCACGCTGTTCCGAGTCACTCACCCTGATAATTAACACCAAGGATTTTCTGTGTTGCCAGCTCTCTTAATGAGACGGGAAACATGGGGAGTTTGAAATGTGACTGCCAGCAATACCCCAAACTTTCTGAAGTGGAATTGCTTTCTTGTCCTCCATTGTTTTTTTCTGAATTTATCAGAAACATAAATCATTTCCTTTCTCTTTATATTATAGCTGTAACTTTTCTATGCAACTGTGCTGATGTTTTTGTAAAACAGAACTAAAATCTCAGTACATGTGCTTGTTTGGTGAAGAATTTATTAGATTATGATTTAAATTGCTTCAGTATACTAAGGATGACATTCTGCTTTGCTTTATAAATTCCATCATTCTATCTTGTTAAATGGTACTTTATTGTCATTCAGTGAAGGAATCAGTAAAACCCAGTTGTGTTGTTTCATACTCTTGCAATGTGGGAGCCCAATTCTGTTATCAATCATCTACTAATGTTGAACTAACCACTTAATTGCTTTTAACTGTCTTGGTTTATTCTTCAGAAATATGGGCCAGATAAAACACTTACATGGATACACGGGGCCTTCAAGATCACCTGAATATCTTCAGAGCCAGCTACTTGGCTTGAGGCAAGTACCAATGGCTCATCAAAACACACGAGACTCGTATGGAAGATCGGAAGAAGACCTGAACAATACATCCAGTTCCAAGCCTGCTCATTAATATCTCCCTCAACCGTTTGTGCTTCAGCTAGTAAATGCACCCACAGCATTTTTCATCATGGAACACACTTTCTTCTAGGTGATCACAAGGACCACACAGCAGGTGTGACTCATAAGCTACTCACGTGGTTTTTCTACAAGCTCATGAAATGTCTTTATTTTGTTCAATTTCATGGGCTCAACAGTAGTTTTTCCTGCACTTTTCTTTCAGATGACAGAGTTGCCTTATATCCACATTTGCTGGCGGTGTACACATCTACACATTTTGTGCATTTTCATATACTGTGTGTATATGTATAAAACGTATGTTTGCTATATATTTACTTGATACACACAAGTAAATATAACAATTTTTCCTGCATTTCCTATCAAATTTCAGGCCAAAAATGCTAGACTCCAAATGGTTTGTTTCAGTGTAAGTATTGACCCTCTCATGCTCTTACTGTTTTATAATCATAAATTTAAATCATTTGTCAAGCTGCCATCGGGCCAGACTACAGGAATGCAAACAAAAAGGCTTGCATTGGGAGTATCACACCAACATTGTTTCGAGACAGGTTACCTTTTTTGCTGCCTGTTCTTCTTCTACACCATCCCCAATTACAACATATACTACTTTTCTGCCAAACCTTTGCATTATTCGTTCAAAGCAACTTTCTTTTCCTGGAAGATAAATGAGATAAAGTTCAGAGTGAAGTTACCTGGTTAGCGGCATGCTCCTCATCTCGGCCATCTCCAATGACAACATAAGTTATGTTAGCGCCAAATCTGGACACTATACGCTCAAAACAGCTTTCCTTGCCTGAAAAACAATGCACTGCTTATTCTTCCAGCCACTGCGTTCATTCGCCTAGAGATTCACAAAGCGTTACGTTCATGTCTCTTGAATAATGTGAGCTAGCTTTCAACGTCTGAGTTTATGAGCTCCACAAAACACACATTTGAATAACATAAGTTTTTTTCTAAGGGCAGGTATGAAACAAGTGTGTTTGATTCTTCAATAAGGTCAGTGAGGTTATACCTTAACAACACTTGTTTGTTTAATTCCATAAATCAATTGTATTTAGTTTATCTTAAATACCATAGACAAAGTCAGCTGATTATATTATTATGGAAAGCTAAAATTTCACCTCTAAGGAAATACACACTAAGATGTGGCTTTACCTGGATAGACAATTCCTTTCTTCAGGTGGGTGGGATTAATATTCTCAGATTAATTACACTAAAGGTGTTTTCCAATTGGGTCACAGCACTGAAAACTTTAGCACGTTCTGATCATACAAGAGAACATCATGATGGAGCTCCTACATGGGCTTTGCTTTTAAAATAAAAGCATTATTCTTTGAACTTCATTCCCAGAATGTCTCTGTACTATGAACACTACTTTTGTGTTCATATGTCCAAAAAATAATATTAAAAGGAAAATTATTTTTTGATTAGATATAAAAAACAATTTCACCAATATAAAAATAATACGTCTGCAAACAAATGCGTATATATAATTACTTGAATTGTCACAAAGGAAAATCACATTGTAGATATCAATTCTGATAGCCCACTTGTAAACTTTGATATAAAAACGTATGTGACTGGGACCCAGGTCCTGAGCTTCAGTCCACAGAACAACGCGGCAGCTACGGTATCAAAGCTTGGCTGCCTGTAACTGCTCCCCGGAAACAGCTGCAACCGGGGGCTCCTTTTTGCCGTGCCACTGTCGGTCTTCCACAAGGCCCGGGGCAGGCTATTTTGGGTGGGAGATTTTAGGATTTTGAACTTGTCTTGTCAAGGTGCCAAAGCCTAAGTTGGTTGACCTTCAGGGCACATTACACAACCTATTAATTTTCCCAGGCATTTCCTTGACAGGCAGTGGAATACATGTGCTGTTTTCTTTAACTCTTTCAAGTGGCAGCGCTTGACTGAGTTTGGTTTTTGAGTGTGTATTAGAAGTCCAAGTATGCAAAATCCACTTTAAATCAAAGATAATTATCTAAGTAAATAAGCAAGGTGGTAGTACTTTGGTTGTTACTGAACATGTTTTTTTGGAAATGCAGATTCCTGCCACTTATTTCTTATAAATATTTCTATTATAATTTCTTAATTAGCAATAATTGCACCTCTGACAAACCTCATTGTTTGTGACACTGCCACCGTGCAAAGTTCAAATATGTTTTCTGATTCAAAACAGGTTTTATTCTTTCCTGGATGCTATTTGAATCCATTTGTGACTCCCTGGTAAGGCCAAAATTGTCCTTTTAAAACAATCTTAAAGATTGTTTCACATGAAGGATGCAGTACTATACTAATTAGACTATTAAGTATCATGGCTAGCAAGAGTGAATATTAGTTAAATAACATGTGTTATAAGCATGAATCAGGCCTACCCAGACACGGAGCTCAGAATTTCATTGGCCAACCATTCTCAAAAATTTTGCACATGTACAGTGAGTTACAGAAGATTCTGTTATTTGAAATTTACCCAATTTTACTTGTTCTAATATCAAAATCTTGATGGAAAGGGAACTAGGCAGAGATATACATTAAGAAAATTCTCTGAACACAGACATGCGTGCATTCTATTCAACTGTATAGTTTCCTTACCTATTTTAGTTGCACTGTAAATATTTTCAATAGGGAAAGCACCTCCTAAGCTATAGAGTAGAACTTTTGCAAGTGCTGGAATCAGTTGGGTTGTTGTTACTAAGACATTGACACAGTTACTCCTGAAACAGAGAGGAAACATAAATGTGGGTGTTTTCTAACACAAAATAACTTCTAAGAGCACAAAATGTAAAAACGGTTTCCAATACAGAAGTTTGAATAGCACAAACTCAAAACTATTGTCTTTAAATTCCATAATAAATGGTCCTATGCAGTGTTCAGACATCGCTGCATTGTAATCCCAGCACTCGGGAGGCTGAGGCAGGAGGATTATTGTGAGTTCAAGCCAGCCTGGGCTACAAAGTGAGCTCAAGGCCAGCCTGAACTGCATAGTGAGACCCTGTCTCACAAAGACATAAAACAAACAAAAAAGACATCGCTACATCAACAGACATTTGTCAAATAGTGGCAGATTATTAAGAAGAATGTACAAACCATGATGAGGTTGTGGCAAAGTTACACATGCTATTTAAATCTATCTGACCTGGAGATAATATCAAAAGAATATTTTTAACTTTGTCAAAATATCATTGTTTTGTGCATTGTTCTTAGTAATCTGCCATAATATTTTGTCAAAACAAAATGGTATTCAAAGTCATGTATAGATAAATGCTACAGAGTGAAAACTTGCTCGAATAAAATGAGTGGTTTTGAAATAAAACTTGGCAATTTTCACGATGTGATATTTGGAGTTCTATCATTTCTTTTTCAAAATTATGTACATTGTATATAACAAAAATTGTAAAAGAAAGACAAATATTAAAAAAGAAAATGAAAAGTAGTAGTCATGTATTAGACATTCAGAGACAACTGCAAATTTGTCCATTCATAGTATTTCTGTTTGCATTCAGGTTTTTCTCCATTAGGGTCATATACGTGGAATTCTGTATTTTTTTCTTTCGATCTCTCTGTCCCTCCCTTCCTGCCTCAGCTCTTTGTTTCATTTTTGTTACTGAGAGCCTATTAGCTTACATATTACCTATATTTTCTTGTCTTCAAGTAAAATGTATACAAACTAGACAGGTAGATACAAACATTTTCAAAGCTCAGTTTAGACGGTTACATGACTTTTGTTGACCCAGTATTATAAACAATGCTACTCCTTTTTTTCTATACCTTGGATTATGCCCTGAGTGCAATTCGCAGCAGTAGAATTAACAGCACAGGCTAGCTCAACTTTACTAATCCCTATGATACATAATTCAACAAAGTGTTTGTTTTCAGACCTTCCACTCATTGTGTAAAAACTACCAGTATGATAATATATGTGGGTAGTTTAGCACATTCCAAAGTATTTAACTATTCAACATATCTATTGACTTGTTTTACACTGTCCCTTTCTTGTTATGAGTTTATATTTTTAAATCACATGTCCTGATAGTTGTGTGAGGTCCTCTATTTAATACAAATATGCATTGATGTTATAGAACACATTACCTTTATTTAATAATCTCTGGTTTGGTTTTACTACAAAACCTCTTTATAGGAATAATGAAGAGTGTTGATGTCTTCCTCAGAGAAATGCACATTTGGCTACATGTCAGACACCATTTCAGGGGCCCAGAAGCCTCATGTCTGCTTTCTCACTTTTGGCTTCAGTTAAAAAATCAGGAGGCAGCAGGTTCCATTTTCAAACGTATTTATTTGTTAGACATTTCCTTGTATGGATATAAACATCCCTTCCTAGGCTTCCTACACATTCATCATAATTCTCTCCTTTGTGGACAGACAAGCTCTCAGTTCATTTTTAGCCTAATATCTCAACCAGGTGAAACCAGTGATTTGCTTGACACATGAGTCTTCTTCCGACTAAACTTTCTGGCTCCTCCAGCTGCTTCCGTTATGTGGTTTCTATACCGTAATCCTTGTGTTTCCCATGCCAGGCACAGGAGGTTTCTGTTCTACCAGAGCTCCTGTGAGAAGGTGGTGTTGAATGTGGGCGGAGCACTCTGCTGCGCCTCCCCAACTGAGCACTGCATGCTGTGCACTGATCTTCCTGCCATTTGTACTTTCTGCTATCAGCGTTGTGCTTGTTCTTGTCAAGGGCTTGGAAACACCATACCAGATCTGACACATGCGCATTTACTCTTATGCTCTCCATACTGGATTCGCCTTTTACTCTGCCAAGACGTTCATGTGGTTTTCCTCAATTAGTGCAAATAAGAGCTCTTTCTCAGTATTGCTGTGCTAGTCACTTGCTAAGCATGCTTTTATTTATTCATCTAATTCAGAAATAAAAGCATGGAATAGGAAAGTACAAAGATTAATCCCACTCATTAGCTATGACTTTTATATTTTATTTTTATACCACAGGTTATATTACCTTATGAATTCGCATTTATGGGACAGAGATTTTTTAACAACTTGTAAATCCATTTGATTTTTTTTATTTTACCAAGTTAATATTTCACTGTTTAGTTCAAACAATCCGAAATTTAGAAATTTTTCAAGATTTCATTCCTGCTTTTCTAATGCAATTAAATTATGTATATTATATACTATGATCTAAAAGACTTAAAATAAATATTCGTTTTATAAAATAAACATCCTGTTTTATTTTCTGTCATCCCTGTACTTTGCCACCAATGTGGTGATGTTTCTTTTTTCAGTAGATATCACGTGACTTTTGTGTGGGAATTATCAGTAGTTAAAACAAAAGATAGGTAGGAAGGTATAATCTGCTTATTCTGAGAAGAAGCATCCTCAGAACACAACACACACACACACACACACACACACACACATGCACACACAATGAAAGTAAATGAACTCAATGAATTGCTGTCTTTTCAAACTCTTAATTGCCTAAGAGTTAAAATATCTTTATATTGTATTTGATCTTCCATATATTTAATGTACAAAGGGCAATAATCCCACTTACCTAGTACTAATAATTGATAAAGACTTAAGTGCATTTGTGAGCCAGGAATCTGTCAAGCCTTCAATCTCTGCCCTCAACTGCAGCCAGGCATCCCTCTTGGCAGGGCCGAGGAGTCCTGCAACACCAAAGCACAAAGAGGGTCAGGAAAGGAGTATTTTTTCAGGGATATCTAGCTCAGTGTTCTTTCTGTCTAGGATGGACAATTTTTATTTCTGTTTAGACAGCAATGCAGAGATCTTCAGACAGACTGATATTGATCCTTCATCCTAGAAATGAGCTGCCAGTCAGTCCTTCACTCAATGGATCCTCACTGAACAAATTCTAAGGCATAACAGTGGAAAAGTTGATCCCAGTTATCCTGTCACAAAGCCCGGAATCTGGTGGTGTCAACAGCCACTGTATAATTCCCAGCCTCCAAGGTGCTAGAACATGGGAGGTGTAGAGCAGTAACGCAGGTGACCAGCCTAGGAACACAAACACCGAGCGTGGCTGCCCGAAACTGTCATGTCTCTGATTAATCACAATCCTACTTAGCCTGAACGAGTTACTGATTGTGTTATCACAGGCAGCTACTGGAACGCTGGTAAAACTAGTACTACTATAGATATTTTGTTTTATAAAAATAAGTTAAGATGTGTTCAAGTCCCAGGCAGCTGTAGACAATGATAGAAAGTTAAATTGATGTTATGATAAAAGTAGACATGCTAATTTGTAATTTAAAAAGATCTTGCTTTTGCTTTCATGGTAAAACAAGATGACATAAATCTGTTCAAAAGGAAGGCTTCTTACTTGAAATGTATTTCAGAATACTGGTTACACATATACATGTAGCTGATCTTTTAAGTTAAAATTTATATTTCCTGTCAGTCTTATCTGTTCTCATTTCATAGGGAGTTGCTGATGTCTGAGAGAAAATGAACTCATGTGGTTGTATAAACTTTTCAAGATACAAGACTACTTCTTAGCAACCTTGTAAAATTGAAAACAATTTAAATAATAGCACACAACAAGGAAATAATAACATATGAAAATAATAAATATTTTCAGGTCTGAAGAAAGGGTATCAGTTTTAAAGTTAAACATATTATCAGTAATTGTCCTTTTAACTTGCTAGCTTAACCATTTGATTTCATGAGAGTGTCTCAGAAATAGCATTAGAGTGAGTTAGGAGAGAAGATTTCCTGCCGAACCTTGGACAAGGCAGCACTCTGCCATTTCTGCAGGGGGACAACTTCCCTTTTAGTTCTCAGGTTAATATTTTCCACAGTTCTAACTTTGTTTTCTTATAGTTATTATCTATTGAGTATTTATTATGTGCTTTAATAGAAGGCAGACACAGGTGACCTGACACGCAGCTCACCCTAAGGATGTACATGCTGAAATGATGCATACGCTGTACAAAATGTATTGTGCTGTGTTTTATGACATATATGTAAATGTGGACACGTGTAGTGCGCACACATATGTGGCTGCATCATTCCATTTTGGATCTGGTTTATGCTCTTCATTTATCCTTCATTTTTGAAGAAAAGAGAAACATTTGGGAGGGAGAGTTTTATTTATTTATTCTCGGTACTGGGAATCAAACAACTGACCCAGGCTTGCCAGGCAAGCAATTATGCCACTGAGCTATACCCTCAGTCCTGGAAGAAGCGTATTTTATAACTTAACAACTGATGTAAGGAGTCATTTTGACCTAACATTGATCTTAATAATAAAGACCATTCAAGTTTAGTATATCCAGAAACACATTCCAGATCACAGTTTCCATGCCACAGGTTTTGATGTGACTTTTCAAATATGTGGATGGGTTTTAAATGGTTTAGATATTGCCTATAGAACATGTGAGCTTTTAAAAACCATGATAATCTTTGCCACATTTGTATGTGGTAAAGATATATAGTCAGAAAACATACAAATTTTTTAAAAAGATAATACAGACACATTCAACAACTTTGAAGTTACATAAATCACTGTCTATATTTATGCTGATAGGGTTACAGAGACGTAATGATCACCCACGGCTATTTCAATGACCAGGGCTTTGATCTTTAGAAAGGTCTGCTTTCCATTGCCTCTGACAGGTCTTGTTTCTGAGTTTCACACTAGTGACACAACTACCAGTTGATAAAGTTAATTGAATTCCTTTATGTGCATCTTGCACCACAGCTTGTACACTAAGTCTCACAATGTCCAGTTCCTCGGAAGGACACGCATGTTTTATTCAGCACTTAAGTTTTCTCCAACAATTCTAAAAATTCTAACCCAATGTTCTTTGATAAGAGCTTGTGCTGAACCTTTTTTACAGAAGGCTGATCTCTAACATAAAACTACAGCTTCAATTCTTCCTATACCCAAGATGCCACCATCAGACAAAACAAACCACACATACCTCCGACATTGTTCTTATAGGTGTTATATAACTCTTTTACTCTTCTGTAACGAAAAGCCAACTTCCTCATCCAGTCCACTCCTCCTCTCACACCTGTTGGCAAACAAAGGTTTGCGCTACTTGCAGCTGCATGGAAGCCATCAGTTGCAAAACTGTAGGTACTGCAACACCCAAAATACATTAAAAAGAAATAAAAGAAATAATTACAGGTGCAAAACTCCATGGCTGAATTTCTGTAGGAAACAGCATACAGAAAGGCATGGCTTACCTTAAGTCCTGCCCGTTGTCATCAGAGGAAACATCATCGATGTGCACTTGATCGCACTCCTGTTAAAAACATGGGAAATGTGACTGGTTTTCCAATGATGCTTATCTCGTTTCCACAGGTTTGTGAGATCAGACTTTTGCCAGAAGATGGCAGCATTTGTCCATCCATCCCGCCGCCTCATGTTCATTTTAGGTCAGTCTACCCTCAGCAACTGACCTGATTTTCAGTTAGAGTGTGCTCAGAGCAACTGGGATTATGCACAAGGATTCAATTTGTCTTTGCTATTCTAACAATCCTGTTCTGTCTTCAGATAATCTGCAGAGTCCCTGTGAAATGACACCAGTGCTACCCTCTAACATGGAAATCCAACAGTGTGACATCCAAGTGATCTGAAAATATGGCCTGTGGGTGTCTGTAGAGCAATTTAAAAATCACTTCTTTAATCTTTAACAACATAAAAAATATTCTAATTTTAAAATCATGCATGCAAAGTTCTCTTTTGAAATCTTGTAATCAGTCATATGGGTTTCTCACCTTTTTTGCTGTGCATGATTAAGCAATGCTAATCTAAAGATACACAAAATTTGTTTGGTCCAAACACCTCAAGTAGTTAGTATTACTTACTACTTGTAATAAGTAACAGAAGGGCTTGACCACAGATTATATTCTGTGAGATTTCTGTGATTTTGAAGGACAAAAGGCATCACTTTAAATGTCTTGATGTTTTAACACAGAAGAAAGGCAATAACCACAGAAGCTAACATTTTCCTTTGTTCAGGCTTTTAATATTATAAATGAAAACAATAGTTAGAAATAAAAAGGAAATAATAAAGATCTATCCTTTCAAAAGTGCTACAAACTCCAAGAGCAGTAAACTTCAGGTCTTTTGTATACTTTTGTATCTCCATACAACTGACCAGATTTTAAGTTAGCGTGTGCGCAGAGCAAATGAGAAGCTTTAGATAAGGACTCAATTTGTCTTTGCTGTTCTAAGAGTCTTGTTCTGCCTTCAGATCATCTGCAGAGTCTCAGTGAAATATTACATGACATGATAGTGGCATTTGGTTAGGCATTTGAAATACCTAGTCCCATGGTTAGTAATAAGTTATTATAATTTAAAATACAGACACAAATAACCTCAGCAAAAGTATGGTTTAGCCTTTGGGCCTCTTTTATCTTCTTCATATTATTTAAATCACAGTCATTGACTCTGGCTACATACATAGTGCTAATTACTTTTTAGTAAATGTTGTAAAAACTCTATCACTGATATTCATTACAGGACTTGGAAATGTCAGTAGCCAAACATTTAATATCCAGTTTACAGCTTTCCATATAGACCTATAAGTTATGTTGCCAATGACTGTCTTTCTTTAAATCACAAAGCTCAGGGGCAACCTCATCAGTACATTTTGGTATGTTACCCGAAAACTTAGGTATACTAATTTTAAGTTTTCATAAGGTTTATATAAATTATGAATTTGGTGATTTTTCAATCAATCTTACCTACATTCACAAGTAGGGATCCAGAGAACATAATCAAACTAGAAGTTCCTGGGGGGGTCATTTCATTCATCAGGATGTACCCTTTCTTAAGGAATACTCTGGCAAAGCAGAACTAATTACTCAAGAATTCTTTTCAGAAAAATGGCAGAAGTCTGGTGAATTATAATTCCTAAGAGTATTAATGCAACCATTTTAATTTTCTAACACAATGTTGTGTTCTATGAAATAATATTCTAGATGGTGAAGACTCTAAGAAGATAGTTAAACCAAGAGTCCCTGGAAGGTACTAGAGCAGGATAGAGTTGGGGATGCCTGAGTTGCAGGAGGACAGGCTTTAGAAATGTTCTTCCTTTTCTTACCAAGAATTGACTGAAATGAGTTCAGGTCAAACTGTAATTGGAATTAATGAAATTAATTTCATGTTTCCAGAAATATTTCAGGTAAAAGAACTGCAAGCACCAGTATCAGCTATTGAATTGGGCTTTAGCAGACAAAGTGGAGAGATTTAATCAGTCAGCATGAAAGTGGGCATAAATTCTCCCAGATTATGGAGAAGCCAGAGTAGTTCTATATGATAATTGTTTCTTTTCAGAGATGGTGATGTTCTTGGAGAGCATGTAGATTGAGATGAATCACTATCAAAGTGGTATGAAGTGCTACTGCCCACTCCACCAAAGTTCTGAAATCTTTCCTCGCATAAATGAGAAATATTGTAAATATTAATAATACTACTCTATATCTTTTACACTTAACTAATGATAACCAAAAACTGAGGGAAGAAGCCTTATGAATTAAGCTGGTAACCAGAAGTTAATTCTAGGTATAATACTCTGATTCTGAGTTGTAAAGAAATTTGTCTGACATTTCAAGTATTAACTCTTATGATTAATTTATATAAAGGTTCTCCAGAAATGTATATTTTTACTCCTGAGGACAACAGTATATCAAACTTATTGGAGCGTGCACTCTATATTTGAAGTTATGTTTGAGGTTTTTCCAAATCTAACGTCTCTTTAAATTTATGCCTAGTTAACTCTGTCTGTTGACTCTGGACCTTTGCCCACAAATTACAGTCCAAAGAAAGAAACCTGAATTTCACTTTTACTTTTTTAGGAAAATGTAAATAATTGTCCTTCAGTTAGTCCTCATATTGAGGAACTGTTCAAGAATCATTTTGACTCATTCCTGAAATACCTGAAAAGCATTATTTTTTGTTTTAACAAATTATAGTGGAAGACCTCAACATCTGAAATGATTCTGGGTGCTAATCTTAAATGCTTTTAGTCTCATAAAACGACTACAGAATTATCACTAATATTTTGCAGTTGTGAATCACAGAGGTTTTCTCTGATTTCTGTAATCCCCAAGCCCTTGGTGCTTTTGTTTCTGGAAGTTATTCTAACTGAAATCACATTTTATTTAAAAAGAGAGGATTCTCTTCTTGGGTAGGGGCAAAGTGAGCATCTGCCTCCTCTGAAGTTGGGTAGGATGTACTGAAAGGTCTATCAGGGTTTAAATTTGTGTCTTTTAAGAAATTATGAGAGGAACAGCTGCTGCTGCATATGTTGCAGCATTTGAGTCTCAAATTAGAGTTTTAGGTTATAATAAAGATCCTGAGTGATTAAATATACAAGGGGATAAAAACACAATGAGCTAATGATGGAGTTACTTTCTTGAGGGGTGCTTTCCTCAGCAGAAGCAGAATAACTTAATTCTAGTTAGAGAGCCTTGGGAATCAGGTTGAGAGAGCTTTATTGAAAAAGTAATCAAAACATTGTGGGAAAGTAAAGTTGCCTTTCCAACTCTGCTCTCACACAGATACCGGACACTGGGAATGTGTGTAAATATGCTGAAAGATCATGCAAGTTACCACTTAGAATTCATTGGGTTAGTGCTAAGAAACTGTTTAGGTTCCTTGGGCATTTCCTCATGGATGTGCAAGTGTGTGCAGGTATGAAGAGTGAGTGTTCAATCCATCTATATGCAGACTCATCTGTGTTAGTAATCAGGAGATATTGAATAGCTAGGCTTTAAGGTATAAATTAATTGGCATTTTATCATGTTTTTAAAACACGGCTGAAAAAGTGAAGCAAAGCCAATATTAATATATTTTTCAGTTAACAGAAACCCTTCCATGTCTTTTAAAATACCTTCAAAATAATATCTAATGCAAAATAAAAAAATCCTAAAACACCAGAGATGATCACTGTATTATAAGTGCATTGAATGCTACTTTCCCTTTCTCAGTTTAATGTCATGCTAAAAGGTGAGCAGTAAATTTATTGCATCTGTCTCCAACTATGCCAGTAAAAAATAAAAGTTTATTCATTCTGTGTATTTCTAGTAAAAATTAACTAAGCAAATGAGATAAACACTGTAAAACTTGGATAAAACCACATATAAAGTTTCTTATTTCCTTTTAAAGCTCTATAAGGACTAATGAATTTAGACTCTTCTGTAGACTGAGAGTTATTCACGTTAATAGCCAGAAAATTAACTTAAAACTTTATCATTGCATATAAAACATTGCATATAAAGCATTCAAATTCCAAAAAGGTTCAAATGTGCTTCCTATCTACCAGTGTACATGAAGGCATTTTGTGCGTAACTAGAAGGACTAATGAAATCAAATTTTAGTTCATTATTATTTCTTAGCTAAAACTGGAAGCCACGCTTAGGAATACTGATCTTTCATACTCTCCATTAAAGAAAATAAATAAAACATCTTTAAACAGCCATTTTATTATTCAATAAAAGTACTGATTCACTGCAGAAAAATAAATTGTTATGATACAGGTGACTTCCAGAAAAAACATTTAAAGGGCTACATTGAAACATTTACTTTTAGTCTTGTGTCTCAATATAAAACCGGATTTAAGACCTTGTTGATTTAAAAAACTTATTTAAGTCAATCACCAAAACTTGACCTTTTTTTTTAGTCTTAATTTCAACATAACATGGCCGCCAAAGTATGTATTCTGGTGCCAAATACCCTTCAAAATCCCAGTTCTGCGGCACAGCTAGCAGATAACCTGGGTATGAGTTTTACACTGTGAGTCATGCAGCTTCTGCCTCACAAGTATAACATAATATACATGTTTATTTCAAAATACTGTCAAGTAATTAATGGAAAGTCCAGAAAAAATGATCTGGAACAATTTGTGGGTCAGGAATACTAATCGTCTTCTTCATTCATAACGTGATTATAGGTGTGCACTTTTATTTCAATTGGAAGCCATGAGATAAATTTAAACATGTCATTTTAAAAATAAAAAAGAAATGTCTACTTCATTCTAGCTAGTTTCCCCAGATGGATTCCTGCCCTGTGCTCAAACTACTGAGCTATTTTAGTCCCTATGATCTGGATGTTGAGGTGATTAGTACAAAGATTAAATTCCTTATTATGGTACCTACGTGCTGTGCCTAGGCCAGTTTTTCTTATGCCTTTTCCTTTTGTTGTATTTACTTTCCCTTCCTCTTGCTTGCATTACCAGTTAAGACTAGGAATGGCAAAGAAACAAGATTGAGAAAACAGAAAATACATTCTTTCAAACTCATCAGAAGTGCTACATAAATAGCTCTACTGTGCTTGGTGCAGAAAGGAAGAAAGAGAAGAAGGCGAATGTGACCCAAAGATAGGTTCCTGGCTACCTTCGAAATTCCCTAACCCATATTCCCATCAAGAAGAATACCTGTGAACATTGTCTAGTGAGGAACCTAGACGGTACCCTGGCTAGAAACCTGGAAATGCTGATTCCCAAGGTGCCCAAGGGGTTAGGGTTGAGACCCTGAAAGACCCAGCACCACTCTCTCCTACTGGACAGCAAAGCTCACCATCCCCTCTTCTAAGATGTTTTTGTCCTTAATCACTTCCCGTACATGTACACTACTCATGGAAACAACTGTGCTTCTCTATATTAGTAGATGCAATTGCTTCCTCTGGACAAGAACTTTATAACTTCTCTTGAGCTCAGTCTGTATATTTCAGCTTTTTCAAGGTTATTTGGATACACAGAACCATCTAAGTGTTTTCATGTTGGAAACAACTGCTCCTACTTTTTAATATTCTTACCTCTAAATCATTAAAAAACAAATGTGTATCAGCAAGATTAAAAATCATTTCCTCCATTCGGAGTCCAAGGGTTACAGCCATGGGGGGATCCTGGAAAGAAAATGCACACATGATAAAGCCAAGTCCCACAACCACAATTACCGGTGCTGAAAATATTTCAAGAAACCATTGCTGTAAGGCATGGGAAGGTGGATACTTCATGCATTTTTACCAAAGATTCAGAAAATTTGTAGAAGGGGAGAGAACAAAAAGAGGTTAATGCTTACATAAAAATACCCAGGAGGAAAACTTTCTGGGGTCCAATAAACTACTATAGCAAGATGGCTACAGTTAAAATATATAATAGCTGGAAGAAATTATTTTAAATGTCTCCAAAAGAAAGAAATGGTAAGTGGTTGAGATAATGGATATGCTAAATTCCAATTTGAAAATTGCATACTGTCTACTTATATTGAAATACATGAAGTACCTCCAAAGTATATAACATGTATGAATCTAAAACCTAAAAAATGTATGTATTATAAAAAGATTTCCCTATTATCCAAAAAGGTGCATTTCCAAAGGATTGACATGATATTACCGTGATATGTGCATACTCATGTGTAGCAGTACAGTTTATATTTACCAAACCTTGGAAATAGCCTATATGTCCGTCAACAGATAATAAAGAAAATACAATACTTTACCCTAAAGAAGAATAAGCCTGAGGCACTTGTAGTTAAAATGGATGCATCTTTTTTTTTGGCAGAGTTTAGGGTGAGGCAGGGTCTTGCTATGTAGTTCAGGCTGGCCTTAAATGCAGAATAAAGGGTAGTAATTGGAAGTAGAAAGATTGTTTTCAAATGGTAAAGGGGACAAAAAAAAAGGGAAAGGATTACAGGAAGAAAAATGGACCTGGAGCTTTTTCAAATGGAAAGGGCACCGAGAGTCAGAGGGAACAAGGAGAGACGAGAGGGCAGAGGGAAGGAAAGAATGAAGAGGTGTTACGTACATGGACAAACTCCCCGCGATCCACATCTTCATCATGTACTGCAATCAGGCACTCATGAAAAATGTGGGCAAATAAAAACAAAAAGCCTAAGCCTTGGAAGTGCAGAAGAGCCATGAGGAAAGAAAACTTGAGACAGACACATCTGTGAATTTATGGGGATTGACACACAGGGAGAGATAACTCAGGATCCATTTCCATATGAAGCTGCGTGTTCATGAGGAGAAGAGAATCATCTGTTTCATACGACAGTTTAAATATTCTTCGCGAAAAATCTTTTGGAGAAAGGTATTTGGGTAACATGCGAAAGAATGGGACAAATTGGTTAAAAAGAAGAAAAAATTCACTTTCAAAATGGTGATGAGAAATAAATATAGAGAAAAATAAGTCAGTAGATGTTTGTTGGGTTTGAAAAGAGAATATTACATTTAAGGTAGAATGAAAAGGATGGTAAAAGAAGGTGCAGGCTCTGCTAGTTATGAGCTACATTTTAGCTGACAGAAGTGTCCGTCTCACTACGTGTCCAGTTTGGTCTAAACTGCATTTCTCTAGGGATGAGCAGTGAAAGATGAGGGATCACTAAAGGACAGTTCATTCACTTAATATCATGCAGGCGAAAGGATATACTGAGAGAAAGATAAAAAGGGCTAGGGGACAGTCCACATGACTCAGCTTTCATTTTCAGAAACCAAGATCTGATCTAGCATCAAGCAGTTGAGAATCAAGACCAGAGCTTTTACTTTACTGGGACCAACAACAGCCGAGAGCCTTGCATGAAGAGATACAAGACTTTGAAAAGTGAGGAGAGTTTAAAGATAGGGATGAGAATGTAATTTATGTATAAAATTGTGTTGAGTGCTCACTAAAGGAGAAAGCTGGCCAGTGTGACTCCGAGGACAGAGGCCACCGGAAACCTGGAAGGGACAAATCCTGACTCCAAGACCAGATGGGTGTTAGCAGGGAGAAGAACATGGTTTTGAATAAGGCTGACAAGTCTAGAAGGGCAGTATTGGTTTTGGCTGAGAAATTATTTTGAAAGACATCAGAGGGTGATTTGGGTGGAGTGGCTGGGCCAGGAGCCAGACTGCAGGAATTTAAGAGGAGAGAAATGAAATTGTGTTTTCAACATTCTAATAAGTGGCATTTTAAGAAATGTATTTAAACTCTGGAAAATGTAATGCTAACTTCTTTCAATTTTTTGATAAGAACAGGCAACCTTTGTCTGCCCAAGAGATACCCATCTCTACCTATATCTTACTTCCATTTGCAAGTAGAAGCCCCTCCCCATCCTACATCTACTCTGCAACAACGCATTTTATCTCCTAATGTAACGCTTTGAGGGAGAAACTCTAGAGCAGTGGCGGCAAAACCATAGCACATGTGTTATTTGTTCTTTTAAGACAAAAGATGCTAATACATGAACTGTGTTTTTCTACACTAAGACCTCAGTATTCAGGTTTAATTGCAGTGTTGGCACTTTGCAATAAGTAAGTGGGTTTGGGCGTGCAGTTTGAGCACTCATCTGTAAAAGAGTCACCCTCGTTGCTCTAGGGTGTGTATGTATCTGAACTGTCACTCCTTTACTCCACATCCAGAAAACCTAGAAAACAGAAACTGTGCGCTAAAGAATAGAAGTTGAGTGCTAGTGGGATGTGCAGGCATTTAAGATAAAGCTAAGAATTGATGCGGGAGAGAAGGCAGTGAGTCTATGTCAAATTTCAACACACTTTCCTAATTGTTTACATCTCCTCAGCAGTGATTTTTTGGGGAATGTTAGATAGCGAAAAGGGCACACTTATCAAAAGTGGATGTAGACTATTCACACACTCAACGGAGTCCTGGGACTGTTCGGAAGCCCATTTGATTCTTTTTTTGTCTTTCTGAGACAGGGTCTCGCGGTATAGTTCAGGCTGGCCTTGAGCTCAATTTGTAGCCCAGGCTGGTCCTGAACTTGTAATGACCCTCCTCCTCAGTCTCACGAGTGCTGGGGTTACAGGCCTGCGCCACCACGCCCGACCTGCCCGCTCCATTCTACCACCAGATTCTTTTCTGTTGTCTTCGGCAACAGGACCACAGATAGAAAAAACTGTTTCATCCAACAAATGTGCATTCAAACATAGAGGGAGAAACATGAAGGGCTTCTTTTTTGACTCAAAGAGTTTCAGAGCCCAGGATCCCTTGTTCTGCTTTTGTTTGGTTTTGTGTCTTTCTTCAGTAGTAGGGATTGAGTTCAGGACCTCATGCACATTAAGCAAGTGTTCTACCACTGAGTTACATCCATAACTTTCAAGTATACAATTGCTTTATTCTTTTGTTATTAAAAGAAACTCAGAAATTTGCATACAAATTTTAAGAACTATACATGTGGTCTTTTTGTGTTAAAAATTTTTGCCAGGTGTAGCGCACAGGCCTGTAAACCCTGAGAGACAGAGACAGGAGGATTGCAGAGAGTCCGAGGCCAGCCTGGGCTACCTAGTGAGTTAAAAAGCAGCCTGAACTACACAGTGAGATGCTGTCTTCAAAAAGAAAAAATTTCTTATTGCTGGTCTCTATCTTTCTTTCTTCTTAGGGGAGTTGGACACTGGATTAGGAGAGAACGTAGAAAACTTGTAAATATTCCTCCTAGTCATGGACTCCAGAACAAAAAAATCCACAGGAATATCAGGAAAAATCAAATGTAATTAAAGCATGAAAACATGTAATTCCATTAGTGACGCTCTCTGCTTTTGAGGAATGTTCACTGATTCAAGACAATAAAACCGAGTCCCACTCTACTGTTATGTTTCTGATGATTCCTGCCCTAGAGATATCTATTTCAGATGTGGGTGCAGAAATATTTTACTTAAAAGGTTTTCCTTCTGGAGCTCAGGTTGGTTAAACTTTTATCCTATGAGTTGCCACTTCCCCCCTTTTTAAGTTTTCAATAAAATTATTGAATTGTTCATGTTCATTCCACACGTTCTTTGCATTTACAGATCAGATTTATAGGGATGGTGAAAACATACCATTTCTTTTTTGATTGTTATCTCCATCAACTCCATGCTTCTCAGCCATATAACTCTCTGTGCTACCCAAACAGTGATAGGAAAATCCATGCAGAATGCATTTGGAGCATCTGATAAGCATGCAAACATATATAAGCATTTTTCAAAAAGTGCTAGAACCCTCTAACGACCAAGCATAGCCTGTGGAGTGATGAAAGTATCGGAACACTCCCTTGGAATGCAGCCCCATGGCACTGGGAGAGCTGTCCGCTTGTTTTTCAAGCTTTGGTGAGTCCACATCACACACTGCTACTATAGCCAGGACTTAGTAAGCCTTTTGGCAAAATACCATTTGGTAACTGGGTAAGTTTAGGTTTGAGCTTTGTTGGAGCAGAGGGGTTGTTGCTTAGCTTCCTTTTACTAAGGTTTCCAGACAGCAAGGTTGTTGCAAAGGAGGTATTTTGTGAGGGCTCCCTAGAGACGGGCTGAGGACTCATGCCCCTTGTCAAAGAACACTGTGCCTGGGAGATGTGGTGGTCTTGATTCTAACAACATCTGGTAAAGCCTTAACATCAACTATCTCATTTTATTTGTTATTTTCCAACTTACCAAGGCACTGGGGCATCTAAATCTAAGTAAGCAGAGTACAGTGCTGCATTTTTCCAGCTAAACAACCCACAGATGGTTGGTGTGGCCTTTCCAATGTCCTGTGATGCTGGGCACCCTCTGCCTTGCCAGGCTGCTGAGGAACTGCTGGCAGTGCCTGCAGTTGTACTGTTTTATCAGGCATTTGAGAACGAAACATACTTTTGGATGGAGCCCAAGTCTTATACAGAGATGTTTGCTCATTTTCATTAGATGTTTATAGAATCACAGGCACCTTATGAATCAACGGTTGCTGCTTTTTTTCCATTTCACTGGAGTGAGTGTTGAGTTTAGGATCTAAATATGAAGTGATAGTAAAAACTTGTATAAGGAGGAAAAGTGGGGTAATAAAGGCACTAGCAAGGTTTTGTGGACGTTCTGATGCGTATCATGCATGTATTATAGCTCCAAAAGGATTCAGAGTGTCTACAGTACAGTTTAACACGAGTGAACTGAACTTCTGCCAATTTATTTTGTGTACGGCTCTATCAAAATACTGAGACTATTCCCACGACATTTTATTGAACAGAGAGAGAAAAAGAAGAGGGAGCGAGGAGAGAGAGAGGGAGGGACAGAGAAAAAATACGTAGCTTTTTGCCTTTAACTATGTGATTCTAAGCCAGATGTTAGAACCAAGTCAGGATCAAGTACAGCACTTCCCTAAATCAAAATACTAACGCCTATTAGCTGTGTTAGCACAGCGCATAAATTGGAGCCAGACTGTCTGTCTAGGAGCCTCTGCCCTGCGCTGGGCCATCAGCTGGAATTCCTCCTCTAGGGACACACTGTAAAAATATCTCAGGAGAGGCAGCAATTATGTATTTTTAAAGAAATGGGGGACTTTGTTTTAAAGGCCACAAGCTTTTAGAACAACTTATTCCTTTGGGACCAGAAGCACATTTGTAGACACGTGCAAGCAGAGACAGAAGATATTCATGCTCATCAGAGGGGACGGAAGACCAACTGGCTCAAAAAGCCAAGGTGGAAACCATGCCTGGATTTCTTAGAATGCATGACCTTTTCTTTCTCTATTTTACAGAGAATAAAAAGCCAATATCTTAAAACAACAGTAAAAATGATACAGGGTTTCCAAACAAAATGGTAGAAATTAGCAATGGTTGTTATGTTGCATATTCTTATGTTCAAGAAAGTTGCTCAGATTACCAGGTGTAAGAATGCAAGATTGATCAATTCATGAAAGAGAATTAAAAAAGTATAAAAAATTAAGAAATGATACAGAGCTTCACTAAATAAGATAGTATGAATTTTGAAGACAAAATATGCACTATAACAACCATTGGTGAATTCCTGCATGACCTTTCTTAATCAGTAGTAAGAAATGAAATAAAATTCAGCTCTAAATCAGAAGGGAAACTTTGTAAATGAGATACATGGAATGAATGGGTGATGGGCTTAAGTGCTGAATTGGAGAATGGCTTCGGGAATATTTATTTGTCAAATATTTTTAAAGTATCTATTATGTGTCGGCCATGTTCAAATTCTATGCAGAGAGCAGCAAACCAAGAAAGCAGAGATCTTGCCTTTAGGCGATTTAAATCCTTACTAGGGGGGACTCGTGATAAACAAACCAAAACAAAATAAATATATTTCAGGTGATGGTAAGTCTGCGGTGGAAAGGAATCTGGACGGACTCATGCAGACAGTGATGGGGATGAGAAGTCATGGTGAACTTCATGACAATGCAAGCAAGACTCTTCCACGAAGGGAACGGGGGGCTGAGAGAGGTGGGGAAGTGAGCACAGGCAGATGAGATGTGAGGAAACATGCATCCTTGGGGGTGAGAATGGGCTCTGCCCACCTTGGATGAGGAGGAACGTAGGTAATGTGACCCAAGCCAGGGAAGGGAAGGGAAGGGAAGGGAAGGGAAGGGAAGGGAAGGGAAGGCAAAAGGAACAGAAGAAGAAGGGAGGAAAAGGGGAAGCAGGAAAGGAAAGGTGAGAAGTACTTTAGAAAGTCTGCCCCTGAGTCTAATTCAGCAGAGGCACCAGGAAGATCAGAAAGGACCACCACCTGCCTCAGTTACAGAGTGGTTCATCAGATTCTGAAAGAAACCTTTTCCTGGGAGTATGGGGATGAGCAGAAGCATTCATGGACATAAGGGCTCAAGAGGCCTTCATCATGACAGGAATCCTGCAGCAGAACACAACTCGGTGGTGAGAAGGATCCAGGAGAGGGGTGACTACGGCCTGGTGGACAAAGTCATTTCAGGGGCAGTTCCTTTGGGAGAAGTGAGAAGGCCTGGAACCAAGGAGCAAGGGGGTGTGGGGAGTAGGCTGGGCATATGGTCCCAGATGCCCAATACAGGTTTGGTGTTATAGAGATGAAAAATTTTTTTCAGTTAGCTTTATTCCACCTTGGTAACCACAGAAGAAGTTTGTGTGGCATAGGGGAGGGCTTTGAAGACGGTAAAGGACAGGGGCTATGAAACTGTCAGCAGGAAGAGTAAAGGAACCCAGCAACACTTGAGACATGTGGCCATGTCACCTGCCAAGGACAGGTAAATCAGTATGGGTTTTGCAAGCTGATTCCAGTGGAGAATGAAGCAGTAAGGATCCATGGACTTTATGCCAAAGAGAGGGTACAGCGATGTACCATTACTCCCCACTGGAAGGGTGATGTCTGAGGCACAGGTTTCTCTTGAGAAATACCTGTGCAGATTTGAGACCGCTGTTTGCCCAGGCCACACCCCACCCACTGCGTTCAGATTCTCTGGGAAGTGAGAAGGCAGCAGCCATTCCAAAGCTCTGCAGAGATTGTGGTGTAGAAACAAGACTGAGAAAATGGGAAACAATCACTTTGCTGCTCAAAGTACTGGCCACACAGTAGCAGAAGGGAGAATCATGCACTGCCCCAGAGCTGGCTAGTCAGAATCCAAAGCTTAACTTCCATATGCATGTTAGTATTTTGGAAGCCCTGATCTTAAAGGTCTCATGGTGGACTGGTAATGAAGCCCATAGCTTGGTGGCTCTGATAGTTCCTTAGTAATTGGACTTCTCTAGAATAGTTTAAAGTTATCAATAAGAGTCCATTTCCTCACTGTCATCCTGACAATGATCATCTGTGCACTTTGGGACAAAATGACTTGTGTCATTGCCTTCTTAGCTATGTAAACCACCACCTACTGGGGAACCGATAAAGACAAAAAAGTGAGCTTAATTTTTTCCTAGATTAAAATAATTTGCTCACAATCCATATGTTGGATGTAAGCACCATATTTTCAGTGGAATGATTATTAATAAGTAGTCAGTAGCTGGGAAGAGGCTCATTACACAAAGCACTTAACACTCCCAGCTTCTTGGGTTCCATGAAAAGAAAATCCAATGAATGAAACACTCAAAATATGGTACTGTATTGCTAAAGTAATGGAGGAAAAATTATACTTCATGGAGAATTAGAGGAGTAACATATAGCCATCGGCTGGCACAATACTTGGTTAGAGATAAAAATAAGATCACACAGGTGAGAAAGAGCATGAAAGGATAAGCCAGAAAGGGTAACGTGAGACAAAGCCAAGCTGTGGGGCAGAGATGGCAGCGGGTGCGCCATGCCAGCCAGCCTCAGGGGGAAGGGTGTTGGTACTTTGGAAGAAGGCTCTCAGTGGGTGGGGGAGACAGTGATGTGAGGGACAGTTTTGTCGAGCATGAAGGAACCGCAAAGGAAGTTCCTCATGTAATCCTCCACCACCCCCAAGATGTGAGTGACTGTAAATTGCATAAAAGAGACTGCAACTTTAAGGAAACTGATGGTAATCTCTTCCAGAAATCTGGGGTTTTAAGACAGCAAAGCTAGCAAAGTATTTCTAGTGTATTCACTTCAAGTTATAAAACACAATGCCCCTGTGCAATCTTTTTCCTCGTTTAAGGTACTGTCATCAATAACTTGGTCAGGTCAGGCTTAAAGAAAAGTTAGTAAGGTGTCTACATTTTGCATTTTGTGATATATCTACAGCCAATCAACTTAACAGAAAATGAAGAATGTCTTTAAAATAAACATATACTTAACACAGAGTTCTGAAAAAGGAGTCAGCAGTTAGCCCTGTCTCTTAGATTCAGAATTTAAGAAATGTTATTGTCCTTGATTTAGCTTTGCTTTTATATGTGTATGTACTCTATTTACATGCATAATACACAAATGTATGTATTATCAGGTGTTCTATAAATGACCATGAAAAACCATGCATTTTGAGGCTTGTATATTCAGTTTTCATTTCATTTTTATGTATCAAAGCCACATTCTAGTTACCCTGGCCTGATGTGAATTCTCCATGGCACTAAGCTGAAGATCTTTCACTGTGAGGTAAAACAACACATACAAGTAGAAAAAGCAAAATTCTTCAGCACTCAGTTCTTGAAATCTCCAATTTTGCTGGAAGTATTTCTGTTGTGTGAGGGAATATGTCTGAGTGTTAGTGACTTAGCGCATTTCATCTGCATGTTCTGATGATCACTTTTATTGTTATTATTTTTATGTAGAAAACACCTATGCCTTGCAGTGGCTAAGCAGACTCACCCAAGGCCACAGAGTGGGACAGGGCAGGCAGAGAAATTGCATGGGGTATTATTCTCTTTCTAAACCAAAAATCCTCTACTATGGGCAGTGGAAAGGGAACAGACATCGGGTAAACTCTGTCATGTGGGTTGCCTGAGGGCCATGATTCCAACTTGATTCTTTTTTTTTTTTTTTTTTTTTTTTTTTTTTTTTTTTGTGGTACTGGGGATTGAACTCAGGACCCTGCGCTTGCTAGGCAAGCGCTTATTCCACTGAGCTATATCCCCAGCCCCACTATGGTTTTTTTTTTTTTGGTTTTTTTTTTTCAACTTGATTAATTCTAATCACTTCCTATTAAATCACATAGTCATTATTTGTCTTTATGAGTCTATCATTTAAAATCCAGTCAGTGCTCTGGTATAAGTTTATGTGTGTGTAGGTTAATACAAATGCATAGTAACAAACATATTATATTCTCAGTACTGCTCTTTTTTTTTTTTTTTTTTTTTTTTGCGGTACTGGGGATTGAACTCAGGACCCTCCACTTGCTAGGCAGGCGCTTATTCCACTGAGCTATATCCCCAGCCCCCTCAGTACTGCTCTTATATGAGATGTCTACAATGAACAAGTAGTTTTGGGAGCTTGAATTTTGATTATACTTATAAAGTAACCATTCACTTTTCCTTCAGTCTTTTCTCTGACTTGGGCTAATTCCATTGTATTCTTACTGTGCAATGACTTTAGAAAATCATAGTCTCATCACACATGATGCATTAATGCTCCAGAATAAATCAAGTCCCTACAGCACAGTTTATTTAGTTCTCTCCACCTCCTCCATCCCCTGGAAAGGAATTACTGCAAAGGAGGTAAAATAATATATACAATTAATCAGGGAATAGGGGTAATCTTCATAAACTCTAACAGATGATGGATGAGTCCTGGTCTACATCCTGTCAAATTTACACACTCCTATTTTAGATTTTTGCAGTGATGAAAACTTTACACAACAACTCAGCTGCAAAGCCCATCACCACCCTCGCAGGCAGCGGAGTTGATGTCTTGCACTTGCCACCGTGGTAAATAATCAGGAATACTTCTGCCTGGAAGAGGGAGTGTTGTTGATGGAACACACTCAAAAGTGATAATGTAGTAGGAAGATCCTTGGAAAATCCACATTCTTTACTTACAAGTAGAATTTTCCAAAAGCTTTGTAAAAACAAATACTCAAGAGTCAGTTATATAAGGCAATGCATGATTACAATGACATTCTTACATTGCTGAGTCCAGTGAACTTTGTGTTTATGAGTTACGGGGAAAAAAGTGGAGACCAATAGCGAAAGGATATTAAGATCATGTCCAAGAGAAGTGAGCTCAGCTGGCTGTGCCACTTACAACTCATGAACATGTATCAGTGACATAGTGTGGGTTCTGAAGCTAGGGGAACACTGCGTTAATAGGAAACTTGGTGTCCTTCCATTTCCCAGTTAGTGGAAAGAAGAGAGACAGGTAAATAGGTAGGTAAGTAGTAATTTCACGAGATAGTTTTACATCTCTGGCTGGTATAACACCAGCTCCCAGCTCACCATATTTTAGAATACTGCGGTACCTCTTCGTGCTTTGTAACAGTTAAAAACTGACTTTCTGCAATCTGAAAACGTCTGCCTTTGTTCATTTCTCACCTGTCGAAAGTATGTGCATTCTTAATTCAGTTTCCCTGACCTGGGAGGTGGTATTTTAAACAACTACATGCCACTTTTATATATTAACATTGTTGCTTTTAATCCACCCAATAACTCTAGGAAGGAAATAGGCTATGGGCACCTTTGGATAAGGAAATGCACTCAGAGATCAAATGACTTCTCTGGCACCTCCGGGCACAAGGTATTCTTCCCACATCTAGGTCGGTGCTCCTTCACAGGGGTGAAGCATTTCACACTTCATCTGGAGCGAGCCTTGGACTCTGGAAACCCTTCAGTGGTGACTGAGACAGATGAGGGAGGGGACTTCGAAGATGGGGACATAGGGCCTCAGTTCCCTCACCTCTTCCTTCCACCTGAACAGCTGTGTCCTTATGTTTTGTATAAAGATACTCTGTGTGGTATATTTTGTGCGTAAAGAATTCTCTGTCTAAAAAAATCTGAAAAGAGTCACTGTTATACCAAAATGTTATGCTCTAAAAATGCACATTATGGAAATAAAGCTGGACTAAGAAGTGGAAAGGACCAAACACACGTAATAATGTCAAGAAGAGCCAATATTTAACATTATAAAAGTCTTGCCCCATTTCCAGAAATAATGGCCTCTTTCATTTTTATTACAGCAAAGAAAACTTCTAAGTTGCCAGCTAATCACCAGAATATCCTCATTTCAGTCCGTCTTCGAAACCATTGCTGAATTGGTCACTTGCCACTGAGACTTAGGGTTGGCTACGACTTTGCCAGTCTTTTCCCCATGTTTAAGTGGTGAGAGTGGCACAGCCTCCCACATCGGGTGGGGAAAAGGTTAATGGCCAGGTGCCTGGACAGTGCCCAACCCAGCCTTTGTGAACAGGCTGCTGACCTTGTGTGTGGGGGTGGACAGCACAGGGGGCCTGGGCCAGCACAGGGACGCAGATGGAAGTTCAGGGCTGTCTGCAGGTGTGGTCTGTGGCTCTGTAGTGCCATTTTTCATCTGTGTCCTACCATTGTGTACAGGAAGTGATGGCATTGTGACAGCACAGCAGGGAGGCATAGTCACACCCACACTAAGCACTGTCAGCTGAGGCTCCCATCCCAGGTCAGAAGCTGTGGGGCACCGGCTCCTCCCTGTCAACATAGAAGGATGCCAGCTGAACTGTGGTCACAGCTGGCCTGGCTCAGGACTTCGAAGGGGTTGGTGCCAGACAGAAACCAAGGAGTAGCTTTGTTTGTGGATGGAAGGAAGATGGCACTATTACTGCTACCGGTGGGAAAAGTGCTGTTGTAAGATCACTTTGTTATAGAACCATTTGTTCTGGAATAACGCTCTACTGGGAGAGCAAATGAAATGGTGCTTTGCATGAATTATCTCTCTGGCTTTGATGTGTGCCTTGGCCTTAGAAGGCGCATCTTTTAAGGTGGTGGAGGTATGGCAAAAACTAACACAGAATAATACAATTTTTAAAAATTTTACCCTTGCTCTACTGATTCCATTTTTCTCCTCCATAAAACCTGTATCGCAGTAAATGACAGCAGAGTAATTGTGAGAATTAGATGGGATGATGTTTGTGAAAGTGACTAATAAAAGCTACAACTTACTGAGTACTAATTGCCAACAAGTTTTCTTCTAAGCTCTTTAAATGTGTTATCTCTCCACATTTTTAAATGATAGATGGCGTCATTCCCATTTCACAGACGTTGAAGCTCAGGTATTAAATAGTTTGCCAGAATTAGAAAACTGTAAGCATCAGAGCTGGATTTTCAAACTTAGTTTATCTGATGCAAAAATTCTTGCCCTTAACCATCACCTTGAAGCTCCTAATATGCCAAAAAGGGGACAAACTGCATGAAGAGTGTAAGTTCATCTTCTACTAGGACCCTGATTATTTCAGTTTTTGGCACCCCCAAAAGGAACTGAGCACTGTCTGCCCCACTCTGTTCACTGCGCATTTCTCCAGTTTTATGTCTTGATGGAAAAATATTGCAGGGTCTGAGGAAAAAAATCATTACTATGTGAAGGAGAACTCACACAACTGCCTAAGGAGTGTCTCATTACTTGCTGTTACTCCTTTAGGAAATGTCACTTACATACTACTACATCCCTGGTTGAGTAATTGTGTCACATAATACACCACAGCAGCAGAGCCATGGCCTCGCTATGAGGTGAGAACACTCCAGGGCCTGGGACTCTTCTCTGCCACTGACAGTGCAACTGCCACATTTCCATGTGGTCAGCAGCCTCAAAGCACATGACATTGGGACCCCAGCCCTCTCACCCTCTCTCTTTGTTTCACAGCCTCCATGAGATGTGCAGCTTGCTCTCCCACAGGCTCCTTACAGAGGGTGCTGAATCACCACAGGCCCAAAGGCAAAGGGCCAAGCAACACAGACCTAAATCTCTGAACTGTGACTCAAAATAAACCTTTCCTTTCCTTAGAAGTTAAGTATCTCAGGTATTTTGTCACAGTGATGGAAAGCTGACTTGCAGTTATGCTACCTATGAAAGTTTGTATCCTCTCCAAATTTCTATACTGAAATTCCAACTTCCACCATGGTGATGTGGGAAGGTGAAGCTTTAGGGAGCACATTCATGCCAGTGATGTCCCACTGCTGAAAGAAGTCTGAGAACTTTGCTTTTTGGAATTATTCTTACAGCCACTCTATGAGTCAACTGAGAAAAGAAGCTTGTGTTATTGTATTTTGACACAAAGACAGCACATATACATCCAGTGACATTTCTACTATGCTCTTTAGTCATTGCCTTAGGTCCAAATGGTCTTACTATTTCTACAGATCAAAATTTCCACAAAAGGATAAATACTTGAAGGCAGAAAATATGTTAGAAAACATAGTAGTTATCCCAAAAGGTGAACCTCAACACTGATCTGGCGCAGGGGAAACCATGGATTGTTAGGTATAGTCCCTAATGGTGACCATTTTGAAAAAAACCCTTTATTTGAAATTATGTATTTAGCTGGGTATGGTAGTGAATGCCTGTAACCCCAGCACTCAGGAGGCTGAGGCAGGAGGATCATTGCGAGCTCAAGATCAGCCTGCATTACAAAATGAGCTCAAGGCCAGCCTGAACTGCATAAGTGAGACCCTGCCTCAAAAAGAAAAGAAATTATGTGTTCAAAGATTTACTTTAAGTACTTGCCTAAATATGAAACTTAACTGCACAAAAATATTGCAGTCGGTTCATCAGGATGTACTGGGTACTCCTGGTAAGCCAGTACCATTTCAGAAGCAATCCTTTAGATTGTTATGTAAGAACTTTAGACTGCATACTCCATCAGCAATAGAGTTTGAGTGTGCAACTCAAATTTATGTTGGGTAATTCATATATATATATATATATATATATATATATATATATATTAATCATAATCTTTGCAGCACTAGTTTGTATATGTGTCCTTAAGCCCTGTGTATTAAACACCAACAGCCTGATCACCAGCCTGTGGCACTATTGGGAACATTAGAACCTATAAGAGGTGAGCCCTGAGCAGCAGTAGTTGGGATACATCCTCAAAGCAGATGATGCTGGGTCCCCAACCTTCTCATCCTCTCTCTTTTTTTCCTGGCCACTATGAGATGCACAGCTTGCTTTCCCATGGGCTCCCTATACAGGCTGTTGCATTATTACAAGCCCAGAGGCAAAGGGCCAAGAGATACGGACCTAAATTTCTGAACTGTGATGTAAAATAAACCTTTCCTTTTTTTTTTTTTTTTTTCAAAATAAACCTTTCCTTTCCTTGGTTGATTGTCTCAAGTATTTTGTCACAGTGACGGAAAGCTGACTTGCAGTTATGGTCTAGGTGGAAGTTTGTGTTCTCTCCAAATTTCCATATTGAAATTCTGACTTCCACCTTGATGATATAGTGAGATGGGGCCTTCGGGAGCAATTGGGTCTGGAAGGTGGGTCTCACACATGTGAGGTTAGAGGACCTAGAGAAAGGTGAAAAGCTTGTTTTCTTCTTCTCTGATCTCTAACATGCAAAGAATCAGCAAGAAGATGGTCATCCATAAACCAAGAAGCAATTCCTCACCATAACTGCACCTGCTGACACCTTGACCTTTTCCTCCCTAGCCTCCAGACTGTGAGACATAATTACTTGTTTTTGAAGTCATCCAGCCTGTTACATTGTTACTATAGTCCATGCAGACTAAGACTATGCATTTATAAAATGTGTGCATCGTGAAATAGGTCCTATAAATTAATAAATATGAGGTAAAATATTTATGTGTATATTCATTTTAATGTTTTCTACCCTCATCCCTAGATGATCTTCCATGTGCAGTGCATATCACTTTAGAGATGTTTGTTTTAGATGATAAATACGATAAAGGATCTATGATTCTTTTCTGTAAATATTGTTAAACAAAGTCATTCATATTTCATATCTATTTTACAGCACACATTATCTATGCCAAAAACAACTAAGCAGGGTCCCCAAAGTGCAGTGTAGGAATACACATTTGAACACAATTCATCATAACTTGTCTAGAAGATAAGGTTTAACATGGTCATTAAAAACTACACATTGAGCTGACATGGGACACTATTAAATAACATGTTACCAGGAAGACAATGAGATGCTTCTGTAAAGTGTGATATGTAGAGGAACCAAAGCCAGATACCATTTTGATGACTGTAATCCAAGACAGGCCAGCATGTGCTCAGTTGATTGGTTAGGCAGCGACCCTGCTTATTTTGAATGGCTCTCTATAGTGGAGAAGGTTACTTCAAATAATCCTTTAAAGTTCTCCCAGTATGGAATACTATATGATTTTATAGTTTTTTAACATCTTTTTTCAATTAATATAACTTTTTAAAAATAATTACATAAGGGCACAAAACTTAGTCTTGATGTAGAAAAGTGTCATTATAAACACTGGAAAAGGAATCCAGTCTCTCCTTTCTAAAATCTTCAGTTACCATTGCAGGAGAATAAGCTACCATAAATAGATAACTAAAACGAGATTTTACTGTAATAAAAATGGTTAAAAGTATCTTAAAATGGTCCTTTATTTTTGAAGCAAATAAATTCTAACAGGATTTCTTGGAAGGTAACACCTTGGTTTCTTACCTTGCCATACTTCTGTGCGTAAGACCCTGTGAGGAGGGAGTGAAAGACAATGATGGTTTCGTCCAAATCCCAGACAAACACACGCTAGAGACAGAAAAAAAGAAGGACATCAAAAATTGTTAAGTTTAAGGAAACAAAGATGAACAGAAAACACCTTTCTCCACTGTTGGGTAAGGTCTTGATACCATCTGATACAAGATTACACCATTTCATTGTGTGTTTGTTTTTAATTTACCAAAGCATGAGGAGTATAAATAATACACATAATCATAAATTTATGGATCAGAGCTACTTGAGAGATTGAAGCAGGAGGACTGCCAAGTACCAGGACAGTCTGGTCCAATTTAGAGAGAAGTTCTCAAAAGAAGGACTAAGGATGTAGCTCAGTGCAAAGGCCTTGGGTTCCCAGTGCAACCAATAGATACAGAGATAGACAGAAAGATCAATTGATTAATACATAGGTAAAATTTAAGAGACATCTTAATTTGAGTGAAATCACATTTACTTGTAGTTAATACCAAAATATGAGACATAGGCTTTATGATAGATGTATGCATAACTTCTACATAAAGTTTCATAGTTCATGGAGCCATGAAAATTTTCAATTTATGCAAAGAACTCAATTCTAAAAATATTTAAAGAGTCAACAAGTTATCCCCAAACAGAAATTGTAAGGGGGTTCCATGGGTCAGATTAGGTCTGTGAATGTGTTGTTTGGCCTGCATAAGGTTTGAGATTTCACATTAGTCACCAATTTTCCTAAATTAGATTTCACCAAACTTCACAATTTGGCTGCAACAGAGAACCTAGAATTCCAGCCATGCTGGCTGACACCCCCAAGTGGCGGGGACAGCTAGGTCCTTGCAGTGGGCCAAATCCTTGCTGTCACAGTCTGCGGGGCTCCCAGTGCTCGTCACTCATGAAATCACCAACCACTATCATTCAGATACAGAAAACTGTCACTCATGAAGAGGAAGGATGTCTATTAATTTGTACTAAATGTGAAATTTAAATTTTTCCCTCCATTGAAATACATGCTTAAGAACAGTTTCTCCTAATGTTTTTCCAGTCTTTATTTTTACGAGTATGTGTTTGCAATAGATAATGATCATAGTCCTTCTGCAAACTTGGTACACGGACACAACATACCTCAATTCTTTTTGCATTCCCTTTTCCTGCTTCCCCTCTCCCTTCTTCCATTTGAGAAAGATCTATCTCCTTAGTTCCTATTGTCTCCCTTTTAGTCTGTTCTTTAGTCATATTTTTGGTCTGTATTTGGTTTATTCCACTTAACATGCTAATGTTTCATAACAAACATTAATCTGCTTAGTGTGGATGTATCTTGAAAGAGCTCACAAGTGGAAAAAATGACGTATGTTAAAATTTTCACAAATATAACAATGCAACACATGTCAAAGGAATGATATTTTCCCTATCATCAGAAGATGACTTTTCTTTTCTATACAGATTACTTTTATCTTATCAAACATATTCATATACACACACACATCTTTTATTAAAGACTACAAAAATTTATTTCACAAACAATAGCTTTATTTTTAGAGCTACTGTTTGTGCTAATTTAGATCAAATATAAAATTGTATCGGACCTAGAGCTTGTAAAGTACTATCATTTTTGAGTTGTTACTATTTTTACATTTGTCATGCTAATAGATAAAATCTAGTTGTAAAATGCCTATGACAAAACAGGTCCACTTGATTCATGATACATCCTTTTAAATTTAAAAATTTTGAAATGTAATGGGAGTATAAGGTATGGAATGTATCATTCAATAAAATAAAGCATCATATTGTGACCTTTAAGAATAGATAGGCATACCTCCAGGTCACTGTCGGGAGGGGGGGACGGGTTATTTTTCCGGCCTCTTCCTCTGGACTTCGATCCAGAACTCCTACATGTTCGGTCATCAAGATCTTTGATGGGTGTGGAGGGGCTCTGCACAGTATCAAATTCTCCTACAGATAATATAACATGTCAAGAAGAGTGCTTCAACTTTAGATCAGGTGTGAGCGTCCAGTTTTAATTTTCTTAGCAAATTACTATACACTAGAAACCTCCATATGAGAAAAATAAAAGATTTACAGTACCAAGCATACAAAATTTTAATTTTATCAGAAAGTAGTAGGTCACACAGATCCCTCCTAGTTTTAGTAAAAGATCTACAAAACGTGAATTTTTTCCACACTCCATATGGCTTCAACTTCCTGTCTGTACCCTCATCTACATATTTACCTACATTTGAACCTAGCCTTACTTCCTTCAGTGTCATAATTTAGAGGATGAGATGTCCTCTTCTGGATCAGTCTACAAACTTGAGTTCTTAGTCCCACCTCTAAGGAAACTGTGCCCAACCAGTCAAATCATCTCATCTTTCGTCCAGCTCTTGCTTTCCAGTGGTTGTGGACAAGCTTAAAAGTTGCTCCTCTTGATTTTGCATTTCCACCTAGACACTCTCTGCCTGCTACCTTAAAAGAATGATGCATAGCAGTGCTGTTCAGGGGCCAACTGATCTATAGATACACAATTTCAAGTGACGTAGCAGTCACATTGTAAAAAGTTTAAAAAGATATGTAAAATAATGACCATATATTTATTAATTCAATATATGCAAAATATCACTTCAGCATGTAACCAATACAAAAATTTACAATGACATCTTGCACCTTTGATACTAAGCCTTTGAAATCTTGTGTACATGCAGAGGAACGCAACCTACAGGGGCCACATTATCAGTACCCAACAACCACAGGTGTTCAGTGGTACAGTTTGGATAGCACAATTACCTCTTGCCACCCAATTTATCACCACCTAGCTTCAGTTTGCCAAGGCTCCAATAAAAACGCTCATGCGGAGGGTCCTCAAATACCACTGAATTGAAAAATAAAAGAGACAGTTTCTGTCCTCATCATACTGGAACTCTGCCTGTTTGATCCTCTTAAGCATTACCTCCTAGAAACCAGGCTTTGGTAGCTGATACCCTGCACTCCTCCAGGAGCTAGGATTTCAACAGTTCTTCTCTGTCTGGGAAGCATGCGTTCCTGTCCTTCCTTTCTCCATTCTATAAGCTGCAATTGAAGAGCTCCATCCTCTGATCACTGTACTTTGCAAATCCACATAATCTGAGTATTGAGCTATTTCGTGGTCTATGACCCCGTCCTGGATGACCCGTGCCTAAGTCCTTACCTCGATCTAGATCACATCTTAAATTTCAGATTTCTTATCTACTCGGCTTCCATTTGTACAATGAATATCTAAACTTCTGATACAGAATACTGAGCACTGGCAAACCTGTGTGTTGTCGCTAAGATAAATGGAGACAACAGCAAAGTACAATAGAACAAGAACGGCCAGGCTTACTGCCTTACTTCAAGTGTTTCACTCCATTATTTCTCTTCAGGGGGAATAGAAGCTACCAGTTTGGCTGACTGCGGGTAAACCAGCTTTATATGTAATTTGATTTAAATCGTCCGTATACAATGAAAATTTCTGGGAGGGTCTGATACCAAATTATACTGAATTTAAATTACACATATTTTAAACATTAAGATGTTATGACTACCATGCTTTACTATCAAATTACAATAAAATAATTCTCAGGGTAGTCAAGCAGAATTAACCTATATAAATAAATCTAACAAGCTAGGCACACTTAAGCATTATATTTTCTGAAATATAATAATTTTTGCACAGCTGAAGTCTTATCATTTTTTATTACAATGTTTTGTTTGCAAAACACTATACATGTCAGAACAGAATCAAACCAAAAATGCCTGTGCCCCAAGTACTGTTTGCTCATAAAATTGTGCTGCCATAGCTTATTGCATGCATGTCTTTTTTATCTCCTGTGTAGATTAGCACACTAATAAAGCTTTTTAGTTATGGGGTTGAATTTAGCTCTATCATGTAATAAATTATGCTCCAGCCTACTTGTATAGTCATTAAATGAAAATTTTGAAATCTGAACACACATCAACTTTTCAATAAAATCCCACAAACGTTTTCTGTTTTAAGTTATTTCTGAAACCAAATTTTCCAAAGTTTACTGTACCCTGCAAATTGAATGTTCTCCCTCAAATAAAATGGTGATTCAAATTAACTCTCACTAGCTTTTAAAAATATTTTGTGGATCACATTCCGTTAAAACTGGTTTTCATTTTCATTATAAATCAAATTCCAGGTGTTACATATCCTAAGACAGCTTCATTCTCGTACCAGCAAAAATCTGAAAGAACAGAACCTTGCAATATCCTAGTCACAGGAATCAGCTGTGGTGTCTGGTTGCAGGAGCAACTGGGCTACGGGAATGTGGAATCCAGCAATTGTCGCAGCAGTGAATGAATCTTTATCTAGCTTGCTCTGTGAGTGTTCTGCAAGATGAGTAAACATTTCTAACAAATTTTAACTTGATGAATGAGCAAAATCTTATAATATGAGTAGTATGTGATGTCAAATGTCACATGATCACAACTGAACCAACACTTCTATCTCTTGCTGTGGGATTGTGGGTGATCATGTCACAACAGCAGGAGGTTATGGAAAAAATCTCATCTACAGAGCAAGAAGAGAAAAAGGTGGAGGAATCTCTCATTTCAAATGAGATTAGAGAGATGTGAATGTGGAAAATAGTGCAAAAATTTGTAGAAAAACACCAACCAAATAGGACTGTGCAGTGTGAACAATGAACCTGTTTAATGACAAGGTCACATTTCTATGAAATTCTCAAAAGGAGGCAAAAGTGTTGTCACTGGATAGATTCCTTGTTAAAGTTGAACAAAAAGCAAAAGATCCCATTAAGCCAAGCAACAGCAATGACTCATTAGTGATAGAGAAAATTCCCTGCAGGAAAATCTTTCTCTCTCGTCTCTCTCACACCAGCCATGAAGCTTTCAAAGATTGGTGCAGGCTAATTTGTTTCTTTTTCTTTATATTTTGTATTTTCTTTATTATTTTGGATTATATTAGAGTACTGCAATCATTTTCATAGGAATATTTTTGGGTTATAGAATGAATCTGAGTTCCCATTATTTCCATTATTTCTTATGAGAAAATTCACTTTGATATACAAGTGTTTTGGATTACAAGCATGTTTCTGGAATAAACTATGGTTGCAAACCAAGGTTTTATTATACACACACACACACACACACACACACACACACACACACACACATATATATAACTTAAACTTCACTCCAATCCAGTGAACTAGATCTTCTGTTTCATTATTGTCTCTTAATAACAAAGAAACCAGTGACATGTAGAACTTACTTAACCTATCAAAGTTAATTATATTGCATGGCAATGTTGGTGTGATTCAAAACTGTTGCTTCAACCACCAGGCTCTACTGCCTACCCCAAGCTGCAACAGACTTTTCAAATCACAAAAGGTAGAATCTACATCTGTTTCTGCTGATCAAAATGACTATATGACAACAGACCAGAATAGGAGAAAATACTGGCAAACCATATATCAGATAAGGTGTTAATATTCAAATCACATAAGAATTTAAGCTATAATGAGGTACAACCTTATATCTGCTAGGAAGGCATTGTCAGAAAGACAAAACAAGTGTTAGAATGGAGAAAAGAGAAAGGAACTCGCACATTCTGTCTGGCAGTGTAAAATAGTATCCCATCGTGAAACACAGTGCAGTAGCACCTCATAAAATTAAAAATAACATTAAGATTTTGTAATCCCACAGCTGAATATGTAGCAGTATAGTACCATGCGCTGACCAATTGCACCACTGGAGCTCCTTATGTAGCAAAATGAAATGAAATAAATATGTCAAAGAGATATCTGAACTCCAATGTTCATTGCAGTGTTATTCAGAACAGCCAACCTAAGTGTCCAATAAGAGATAAACAGATACGGAAAATAAAGGTGCATAGACATGATGGAATACTATTCAACCTAAAAAAAGAAAAAAATCTTGTCATTTGGAACATCATAGATTGAACCAGAGGTCATTATGCTAAATGAAATAAGGCTGTAACAGAAAGACAACATTGCACGATTTCACTCTCATGTGGAGTATAAAATGTTTGTCCTCATAGAAATAGAAAGTGCAGTTATGGTTATGAGGGTCTGTAGGGCTGGAAAGAGGGATTGAGGAGATGCCAAAGGATACAAAATGTTCATTAGGATGGATGAACTGTAGTGTGATGACTATCTTAGCAACAATGTATTATAATATTTGAAAATCACTGGAAATAGATGTTGAGTATTATTGCATACTTTTAACTCTTTATGAATAAAGAAGGAGAGTGCTTCTGTGGAGGCAGATGTATATCCAGTTCCTACAGCCACTACCCAGGCACAACTGTGCGGACCTCCATAGCTTCTGAAGGTGTCACCCTGTCTCCTGAAGAACGGTAACACCAGGAACTGAAGCCTAATTGGTCATTTGTTGACAGTACTTATTTTCAAAGAGAAGGATGTTAATTCTAGTGTCCTTGTCAAATTTCACTCAGGTGAAATGAAGGAGGACTTGATAATACCACAGTTAGGTAAAATGTAACTGGGCAAAGGTCTGTGTGGCCTGTTTGCTGCATCTCCATCTGCCTGTGAGTTTCGGTGAAGTGACTTAACACTTGGCTTCAGGAAGCTATAAAAAGCTCACCGTTGTCTACAGAAGATGCTGCTTCTTTGCAGAAGGAAAATAGTTCTAATGGACTCTTAATCTTTCTGGAGCACTTGTTAAGTTCAATTAGCTAATGTACTATAATGTTCATCAAGGTCTCAAGGGAAAGGACAATACTGTTACAAGTTACTAACAACAATTAAGTTCAAATATATTTAAAGTATTTTAAAGATAAAGTGTGAAAATATCTTTCATCTTCATGTGCTAATCCATTCTCAAGCTTTATAAACTCAAATAAAAAATATAATTTGTCTTTGATAAACTTTATGTTAAAAGCAAAGAAAGATCTCTATAATGATCATAAACTGAAATGTCTGTTCTTAATCAGCACAGTAGTGTTTCTTTGAATCCATTGTCAAACTACCTAATAAGGTAAAATAAATTACTGAATGCTATTTGCAAATAGATCAGTCCTTACCAACTGCCCTAGGCTTTTCTACAGTATTGAATAATTATCCTTTAATCAGTATCATAATGAATAACTGCCTCTTGTAAGTTTTGGGTATTTAGATCCAACTTTATTTCATTAGGTTTATCTCTAAATCAGAACAACCAGCTGTCTCTTATTGAACATAAGGTATGTTTCTATTTTAAAATTGGAAGCTCACAGTGAATGTTCTATGAAAAATTGTGGGCCTTAATTGTTAGGTCTCTGCAGTAAGTCCAAAATGTAGAATCAGTTAATGGGAGATTCTTTTCCTGCCCTTGAACCAAACCCATCAGATTTCATCATTAATAAAAAGATCCCGTGGTTATAAACTTGTTTGCTTTTTGGGGGCAGGCCAGCTCTGAAAAGGCAAAATCAAACTTAAAACTACCTCGAGGAAAGGTCTAAGGTCACAGAATGCCTTAAAAAAGCCAGACATATGGGGTTGTTATGAATTTGGTGGAGAGAAAATATAGTTACAAATAGAAGACCTTTATCTTTCAATTCAACAGAAAATCTGATGAAACCTGAAAATTATGTCAAACCGTATTTGTTGGAATCAGCAATCAGTGGAAGGCTGGAAAGCTGCAGCATTCTGATAGTGAACATGCGGTTACCACATGTGAATGTGTCACTTTCAGAGTCCCCTGCTCAGATGACCTACCTGTCCGTTGCATTTAGAATTGTAACGTGAATAAATAGCTATTCTGAATGCTGAGCCTTCTTTAGCTAAGGGGGTTCACCATGTGTGTCTTTGCTGTAGCGATATACTCTTGTGATCACATGGAAAGTACAGCAAAGTCAAGCTCGGACTAAAGCTCTGTGTAGCACATACCATGCATCTGAGTGTACCGATGATTTCCACAGAGTAACTGTAATCGAGTGACTTGAAAAATACCCTCCTGGGCCTGCCTTCTGTTTAGTGTCTGATAGTGTGATGATAAATCCTTCTGTGGTTTTATTTCTCAATAGTTACCCAACTCCATTTTCCTCATGTTCTCACAGTGTAGAGAAACATTTCACTACATACTATGAGTATGACATATCTCTGTGCCTAAAGGGTCTCTTGTTAAGCAAGGATTCTCGAATCAGTCTTTAAATTAAGGCCAGATCCTTCATGAAACGCTCAAGGAGCATCAGAGCAGTTTTGGAGCATGTGATTAAGGCTGTATGAATGAGGGAAACATGTACAGCATAAAATTTAACTGTCCTGAAAAAGACCGCCTTCCTAAATTTTGTAGCACAGATGTTTCACTGGCCTGAGCCGAGGCCTGGCCCCTGTTGGGGTACAAATTCTCAGGGAGGTTGGGGCTGGAAGAAAAGTCTAAACAGGAAGCCTTAGAAGTACTAGGACCAGGATTCAAAGTGGGCTCTGTGCTCACAGGAGGAAGAATCCAAAAGGAAGACAGTACTAAAGGAACTGAAATGCAGGGACACCAAAGACAAACTACAAAGACTGACTGAAAATTGTTAACGTTTACATTTTAAAAAATTATTATAGTAAAAGGAACACTGCCATTCATTCCCCTGTAATCCTCCCCCTCACTTTGAACACATTTACTCCATTGTTCTTGCCACTTCCTGAGGAAGTTCTGGAAGTTCTTTTTTGAATGTCTCTAGTGATGCTACTAACTAGATGTGCTAAAAGATCCAAAACCTTTACTTTACATGGTCATTTTGACTTTGGAAAGACTCAGGCGTTGCATGGTGCAAGATCTGGTGAACAGGTGAATGAGGATAGACTAATAATTTTAGGGGTCTCCCTTTCCACTGAATGGCATTGGGCAGCAGCATACACCATAGTTTTGATCACCCCTTATAAAGACATGTACGAAAGAAGAGTTCCAGAAATGCTTCACAAAGTGGCAAGAGCAATAGAGAGTGGGATAGATGTGCTCAAGGTGATGGAAGTATGTGGAGGGTTAATGACAATGTGTCTTTTACTGTAATATTTAAGCACACATTATATTTTTGATCAACCATCGCATAACTTCTATACTATTTTTTCTTCAGTCTATAGCTAAGGCTGTACAATGGTCTCCCCTCAACTGTGAGGGAAATATTTTAAGATGTTCCACAGATGCCTAAAACACAGATCCTATTGAACCTCACATATGCTATGATTTTTCCTACATGTACATACCTACAATAAAGTTTTAGTTATGTGTTAGGTAGGGTGAGCAATAACAATACCTAATAATAAAATAAAGCAAATCTAACAACAGCCTGTAAGGAAAATCATTAAATTTTTATGATTTATTTGTAGAATTTTCCACTTGATTTTGAGAAGGACCAAGCAGGCACCATGGCTCATTGACACTGGTCAAAGGCAAATACGGACAAGGGAATATTACCGTGTTTTTGCAGAGGGAACTAAAGATAACCACTGTTACCACCTCTGCAATTCACAGCTTATCTATTGCTTAAAAATTGATTTTATTGTTTCTCCTTAATATTCAAATGAGTTTACTTGCTAATATTTGTCTCATACTTAGCATTTTCCCTTTCTTGAGATTGACCACCATTACATGTAATTGCTTGATCTTTGCCTTGCTTGTTAAGGAAGCCAAAAGTATGCAGGAAGTTCATTCATGGTCGCCAATATGAGTGTCAAGCACAGTGCTGGGATGCAGTAGGCACTCAACAAATAACTTCTTAATAACTGAGTCATCTTTCCCCTACTTTTCCAGTTAGAAAGAACTGACAGTGTTTTGACCATGTTTCCCGACCTTATTTCCCTTCTAAAGCTTGATCAAAAACACAGATAAATTTGGATCTTGCATATAACTGAGGGCAGGAAAATACACCTGAACAGATCTTTAACATTTGCAAATATTTTCAATCTCATTTTTCTTACTAATTTTTGATAGGACATTTTCTGGCTCTAAAATCTGCATCAGATATGGACATTCCAATAACTTCTCCCAAGCTATGGCTTGTTTTACTATTGCTACAGGAATATCTTTCAAAGAGAAGTTCATAACTCTAGGAAATCTGATTTATTTTCTCTTCTTTTATTATTCTGTTCTTTTTTTTCAGCATGGAATCTACAAAATCTTTATCTTGCCCAGAGTTATGAAGATTTCCTCCACGTTTTTCTTCTAAAAGTTTTTGAATTCTAGTTTCTATATATAGCCTCACGATACGTTTTTAGTTGCTTAGTATACAAATTATAAATTGAGATTCTTTTATCTTTTGTGTGTGTATATCCAGATTTTCCAGCACCTTTTTTAAAAAAAATAAAAAGTCTATTAATTGTCCAATTTTCTTGGCACTTTGATAAAAAACCAGTTCTCCAGCCTATATATGAGTTGGTTATCAGCCTCTCCATTCCACTTTGTTGTTCTGTGTATTTATCCTTTTGCTAATACTGTACTTTCTTCATTACTATACTTTTGTATGTCTTGGATTCAGAATATGTGAGTTTTCAAACCTTTATTTTCCAAAACTCTTTTTAACTATTCCAGTACCTTCACCTTTCTTATGATTTTAAAGTCATCTCTACAATTTCTCCAAAAAATTTAATTAGGATTTTGACTGAGAATAGGGTGCATCTCTATTAAATTTGCTTTTAAATTCTCCAGTTCTGCCAAATACGCATAGCAAATACAATTCTCCTAAGAATAAAGCAAGCTTTAAATGAGCAAAACTACAGGGAATTTTAAATATGCGCTGATCAGTCAAAGATGTTAAGCTCCCTACTACTGATCCCATAAATCTTAGGAATGCAGGAATGTTGACTGACGAGATCCACTGGAGACTCAGGGATGAAGGTACTACAGTGTCTCAGGCATGAGGAAATATTAATAGTTATAGTCCAGGAATATAAAATTACAAGTCTTACCGTGTTGCTAAATGTTTCACAGAATGAGCCTGGCAAAAATTCTATTTCCCATATTCCTACCTATACAGTGGTTGGAGATTAAAGTCTCTAATTGCTCCCATATCTAGAAAAAAGTGGTTTTTATTTAAACACCAGAAAAGTCTCATTTTATTGTAGGTAGAATAATACAGATTAAACATGAGCACAATTATCTGGAATTTTCAGGCATGCTTTTGAAGTGTGCACTTTCTCTTTGTGACTCAATACCACAAAACATTTAGAAGTACTTCAGCTGGGTGGAGATCTGTACCTGGTTGGCTAGTCAGCCCAGGCAGAGATTCCTGCAGTTGATAAGTGGAGGCTGAGGATGACGTGCAGTCGGCAGTGTTATTTGATGTCATATACGCCCCGTACGTTGACGCTGAGTAATACTGCGCATACTGGTTTTGGCCAAAGGCTGTGTAAGATGGGTAATCCTGAAACAATAATTGAGATATGTGTTTGAAAAGAAATTATCCTCTGACATGCTAAAAACAATTTCTGTGGTAATGAAATATTATTCAGCTCCACTGGTTTTGAGTCTGCAGCCTTGAGGTGCTCCTAAGGAGTGGAGTCTATTTTGTGAACTATTTTTATGCACACAAAGTAATAAACTTCCCCACTGCCTTTGCAAATCAGGTCTAGTACTCAGATTTTAAGCTGCCTAAAAAGCAGCATGAATTTCATCTCCACTCCCATAATTACTTATCCAAGGATTTACATTATTGAGATCAGGAGGAGAAAAGGAAAGGAAGTGGTTCATTTTTGTGAAATCAATTCTTTTTCTTTAATTTTAAAAGGAAAAGAATGAAAACGTATTAACAAACAAACAGACAGCCATTTACAAAGTAGCACCAGAATAGTACAATCAAAACTGAATTTTGCATGTCTGTATCTGGGTTCATATATATATATATATATATATATATATACATACACACTTTGAAGATATCAATAGGTAAAGCAACAATCACTGTTGAGCCCATGTCACCTTGTCTGTAGATCAGTTTTGATTGTACTATTTTTTATGCTAAAAAAAAAAAAAACTGAATTGCAGACAAGGTGACGGAATTAACAATGGTTGTTGTGTTACATACTGATAACTTCAAAGTGTACATTTAGGAAAACAAATACAGACATGCAAGACTGATCAACTAATCATTAACTGTTCCTTACTATAAAGCAACAGAAGTCAGTAGTACAACTATGTTAGCTATCCTGCATATACATCATACGTACATACATACATACATACATACATATTATCCCTTTCTTCCTTTTTTTCTTCCCCTCGTCCCATTTGCTTTTTACTTTTGAGCAGTTTCCTTTCATATCTCCTAATTTATATTCACACTTTCAGGTTCTTACAGTAGTGATACAATATGTTGCCTACACATGCACATCTGATTTATTTCACTTATGAGTATGGTCTCTAATTCTGACCACTTGTGAAATTAATTCTTATCTATCTCCTAAGCACTCAGCAAGGAGCTATGGCTGCTTCTCTCAGCTTCTACACATACTTGTGTGCATTTTTCAAAATTTCTCTTCCCTTCTTGGCTCCCCATAATAATTTCATTTTCTTGGCAGGACTTGTATGGTAAATAAATGCAGACGAGTAAGGGGCTTTTCCTTATCTGGTCTTTCTGCATGTGTGCTATCTGCAGTCTTGACCTAAAGTCTTCAAGGAAGCATTGGAATATTTAGGTTTCTCCATTGTTACAGACAAAAATGAAATCACTGAATGAACTCCTCTGACCTGCTTTTCATTAAAAATTTCTTTCAAGAGACTTAAAATGATAGGAATGATCCCACAAAATATTTTATACCTTAAGACGGTAAGTAAGGATTTGTTATGAAAAAACCATGTTTAATATATCTGCCAAAATGTTATCAGTGATGACAAAGCTTTAGTCAGGATTAAGATCCCCTGTTGTGACAAGATCTGAGGGGAACAAAGATTCATATATGATATGATTTCAAAAATGAAATTTCTCTGAGTATGTAAATATGTATGGTATCAGAAAGGATTAAGTAATGTGGCATAAAACTAAAACCCTATTAATGTATTAATTTAAGGATCTAAAGCTCCCTACCACTCTAAAATTTAAGAAGTCATAATATTAGAAGGCCAACAGTAATTCTGGTAGTCAATGATATATTTTTGAACTGAAAATGTCTTGTAGTCTATAGTAAAACCCTGCAATTGGTTATTGTTCATTCTATTAATTAATATTCATAATGATAGCTGTGTTTTATCAGTAGTAAGAAAACTGCATTTAGGATAATTTAAGGTGATAGTAAAGTAGGCAGCATAGTTTATAATTACATGGTATATGATTTAAATAACTTCAAATTAAATTTTGAATGGACAAATTTTAAGAAAGTGAAGAAATTGAAATAAGAATAAAGAAATTGAAAAGAGAATAACACAGATTCTGAAAATTCTCAGTAGGTGATTTTGGACTATCTTGAGATGCTAGCTTAATTTTAAAGAAGGAAACATAATTTTTGGAGAAAGTACACTTTCTGAAGAATGCATATGGCAGCTTGAGCATAGTCTTCAAAAATCTGCGATTGATATAAAAAGCATAAATAGAAAAAGCTACTGTACCTGTTGTGAACCAGTGAAATTTGTTGAATTCGAAACTGAGTTATTTGCATAAATAGTAGACGATGGTGCAAAACTAGAACCTGGAGGTAAAGAACAAAGTGCATTTTAAAACGCTTCATGTAGTTCAACCGTGACAGAGTGTGGAGTCCTGTCATTTCAATAACACTGACAGATCTGAGGGATGTTACTTTAAGTGATGTAGGTCTGGCCCAGAAAAAAAAGGACCACATGACTTCACTCACTTGAAGAATCTAAACCAAGGATGGCTTAGCAGAGGAGAGGAGAACAGCCCTCACCACAGGCTGGGTAAATGGGGCATGTGGTGGGGAGACAGAGAACAGGAAAATGTGAGTCAGCAGGTCCTCGTTGGAGACAGGTGAAGTAGTTCTGGGGTGATATTTCACAGTAAGGCCAGTATAAATAATGAGGTGTTATATAATTTTTAAAAAGGTAGAAAGATTTTGGATGTTTTCACCCCAAATAATAAATATTTGTAAAGGTAGATAGGGATGATTAAAAAGTACGGTGAATATTTAAATTAAAAACTGCAGTAAAAGGCACACTGCCACAAGTTACTCTCAAAATACTTGTAACTCTCTTATCCTACTATTTTGATATGTCTGCTACTGTAGTAAATTTAAAAAATGAAGCATTCACGGACTATATTTTTTGACCGTCTCCTGTGTTTGCCTTATTTCAACATTATACAATGTAGACTTGTATCAAAATATCTCAGGATACCCTATAAATCTGTACTTATGTATAAATTAGAAAATAAATAAAATTTTCATACATGCCAAACCAGTTTGTTTCTGGTAAAATAAAACAAACATTTCACTTTACATAATTCAGGGAGGAAACTATATTTGGAAGGCGGTAAATTTGAAGTGGAGAGATTTATGAAGTAAGTGCCCATGGCTCTGGCCCTTTCTGTAATGGCTTGGTGATGCCTTTCCTGGTGAAACTGCGGAGTTAAACAGGCTACGCAGGGATAGTCTTTTCAAGAATGGAAGCTCATAGTCAGAAGTGGAGGTCTTGAAGTAAGGGGGAACTCAAAGAATAAAATACTGCACAGGCTGAGAGTCTTCCAGGAAACAACCAGAACTTTCAAATCATTTACATCAGAAAACAAATAGAATTAAAGATTTAGTTGGCATCGCTAAGAAATAAACACATACATCCCACTGAGAGATGCCGGGACCTCAGCCGCTTTGTGCTCTTTCATTCTCTTATGTTCTTTGCTGAGAAGGAGAGCTATGAACTCAGGTTTAGAACTGAGGAAGAATTATTTACAGAAAATCTAAAATTTGAGGGTCTTCTAAAACTAGAAAACCCCAAATTTATTTAATCATTCTTCAAAACTGGGGAAAACAAGTTAAGATAGGTTATTAGTATAAATTTTTTTTCTTACATATGTCCTTATGGGTAATATTTTTTCAGGCATGAAATGAAACACTAGGAGGCCACTGATTATGTGTCCTATCAACATGTTGTGGCCACCAATACAGCATGTAACTAGTACAGTGCGTTTGGTCTGCGATAGACGGTAAGGCAATGTTTGGGGATGAAAGAAAATGTCTTTATATTCAGTGTCATAGTGCTAATTGTGGCTCTATTGCTCATTGTGGCTACATAAAGTGTGATCAAATAGTACCGTTAGTGTCCAACTGTTAAAAATGTATTATAAAAAACACATTACATTTAATCCTCCTTAAAATACTCCCTGGCACTGAACATATTTATATCAGCATTCTTGTCACTCTCTGAAGGAGATCTGAGGTCCTCTTTCCTGAATATCTTTATGCTGTCTTGATGTTCTGAATCAATGAAAAATATTTACCTTTCCTGGTCATTGTCACTTTGGAGAAGTGCCAGAAGTCTCACAGGGCAGATCTGGTGAATGAGCCCGCTGAGGACACACACACTGTAGTGTGCTTACGAACCTATCTTTTTGTTGGGTGGCACTTGGCAGCAGTGTTCGCCACATATTTTTTGATCACGACTCATAAAGAACTTTGCCTAGTAGTCTGTATGGAAGTATATTTCCACTTCTTCAAGGTAAAAAGGACCATAAATGTCCTATCGTTTAATCTTAATCAAGTGACTAAGATGTCAGTATGAGTTGACTGAAATAAATGAACACAGCTGTGGACATATAACTAACAGTTTAGACAAAAGAGCAAATAAAACTAATTTTCAATGTTGTTAACTGTCACTGAAATTCGTTCTGCTACTACAGTTACATAACTATAAAACAGAAGTGTTAAAGGAGTCAAAAATGAGAAGCATTTTCAAAAGACTGTATATGGAGGATAGTAGGGGCACTGTGGCAAAGCATATAAATAATCCTACTGAGAAACATATTATCAGTAGGGAAGAGGTATTTTAGGAAGAAACAAACCCCTCAATCAGTGATAATTAGAAATAAAAGTCACTTTTAAATGCAATAGCAATATATTACAATTAAAATAGCATTATATTATTATGGAATATTGAAAACAAAATACTAGTTTTCCTCAGAATCTTTTAGAATACATCAAACCTATGAATGACAGACCTAGTGACTGGCTTGAAGAATACTTGGCTTGGACTTGGTTTCCTGCTGACGTTATGCAGCTTATTAAGTGTTCACATTTGGTATGAGTCATGTTTCTCCATGTATATTCAGCTATTTTCATGTTTCTGGCTACTTATTGGTCTTTTGTTGCCACTATAAGCAGTGGTAAAATTTCAGTGTCTTTATGATAGGCTATTCCTTAGTCTGCAGCCATGGAGTCTTGTTCAAAGAACTCATTCTAATGTAACAGCTTTCACTTATGGCTACTTACCTGGCATTTGGTAAGAGTAAGGTGTCTGGCCTGGCTGTGGGGTAGAAAACCCTGGGCTGTAACTGAGGCAGCCACTCTGCAGTGGTGACTGAGTCTGGGAAAGGCCGCCCTCTGTCTTGATAGCTGGCAACATCACACCCAGATCTGTTTTGAAAATGCACGTGCGAAGCACTTCATTAGTAAGATAATATCCTGTTGAACACTAACTTATATTAGAATATAAAGCTACCAGTGAGCAGGATTACCTGCTTATATCCAAAGGAAAAGATAGAGATGAAATACCGTAAGTGGGCAGGCTGTAGGGCTGTCCTGTCTGTGAGTAGGCTGTGTACACTGCCGGCTGCTGCATTCCCGAATACTGAGTCTGGCCTGCATAGGCAGACATCGTTTGAGCTGCTGGTGTAGAAAGAATGTGTGGATAGGGCCTAAATATCAGAAAAATAGCATTACTGTGGCAACAAAGACTGCACATTAATTCAGACAGCTTAGATTCAGTGAAAGCCTATAATATTCAGGAAATAATCTGCTGCTCTATCCACAACGAAATTTTAACAATGTAAGGAAGAGTTTGAACATCAAGAGCCTGGGCTCTGCTACCAACTACTCTGGTAAGCTTGGATAAATAATTTAAACCCTCTGAAACTGTAGCTCGTATTTAAAATGAGATATTTGGTTTAGATGTTGTATCTATAGTCACTTGTAGCTCTATAATTCTTGTTTACATCTGCAATGGCAGTTCAGTTAATCTGTAGGTGAGCAAAACTGAGCACATGACAGGCAATTATAATGACATGCTTGGGAGCATGTTTATACTCACAAGTGACCAGTGGTATACAGTGATTACAAAAGTCTCCCTAAAATCCCTTCCAAGAATTCACTATCAAAAACTGAAAAGTCTTAAAAAAAATTAAGAGGATTTTCCTGAGAAGAAATGGAAAGTCATGACCCTTATAATGCCATGTTTCATATAATGTGCCTCAGGGACAGCCAATCTCCAGCCCCTTCTTAGGGACATTCGCTAGGTTATAGAAAGTCACATTATATGCAGTGCGTATGCATCAGGAATCTAAAATCTGGACACATCTGGCTGATCCCAAACAAGTTCAGATACATAGCCAATATTGTTCAATTTGAAATATCTACCACTGTTCTCAGTCCATTGACTACATCAGTTACAAAAATAATAAAGCATATTCTTCACAAGTGTTTTTACTATTACTTGGAATCCAATGAAGATATTTCAATGATGGGATGAATCATACAGTGTTGAATTGAGTAAAATATGATCTCTTATATTTCCTTTAAACTAGTTTTAAGCAGTTTTTAATTTTCACTAACAATAATGTAGTTTGCTTTAAACATGATGCTTTCCTCAAAGTACATGAATATTCAGACTACAAGAAATTATCCAGAAAAAGCCAAGTCTCTGTTTTTATTTGGTACAAGATATTGACTACAATGTTTCATTTATCCATATAAGTATTGAACCAATGTGTAGATGTGTAAATAAGTGGTTTCCAATTTAAAAGTATGAATACGGATTCATAAACGTAATTGCAGAAAACTGTTCTAACAAGACTGGATCTGTCAGCACTTACTTGGAAGGATACAGCTGTGGGGAACACTGATGAGCTGAGCGGGGGCTGTAGCCGCTACTTGTTATTACTGTAAGACACAGAAACCGGTGCGCAGAAAGTTGCTTCATAAATGCATTCACTAGTGTCTGTAACCAACTTAAAGGAACTGCCACATTCAGTATGTTTCTAAAGGTTTATGCACTTTAAAAAAATTAAATCAATTCATTTTCTAAAATTCATGTTCTAAGAAGAAAGAGTTCTTTAAAAACTTTATCCAAATTCAACTGCTTCCAGATTGAAGAGTATGAAATTAACAATTTTTTCACAAATCATTCTATCATTCTCTCATTTTCTCAAATCACCAGCCAAGCTCTTATGTACTGATATGCTATGAATAAATATCTTTGATCATAGAATAATTCAACTTTCATACTAGAAAACTAAATTTTTAAATTAAAAATTTTGGATTTAGGTCCAATATGGTGGCAATATATTGTATCTATATTTATTTTAATTGAAATAAATTTCAAAAAACCGACATTCTAACCTTCATTTCCTAACACTAAACATGCTGTTATTTTCCATTCCCTTTCATTTTACCAATCAGATTTAGTTAAAAGTGCAATCTACAATATCCTAGTACAGTAATAATTGCCAGATACAGAGAAAGCAAGAATGATATGGCAGTACTTTATTTTAGCGCAATCACAAAAGGTGGTAGAAATCTTATTTACAAATAGATTTTGAGCACTCATATAAGACTTTTCTGCAGAGAACTTAAAAGTCAAAGCTATACTGTATTAACATTCATTCCAAATATGCACCCCCTACTGGAATACATCCAAAAGTTTGGAAGTTTCTTTCATTTAACCATCTGCCTTGACTAAGACAGATGAAATATATGGACTCTAACGTGTTGAGTCAGTCCCCTCAGAGCCAATCCATACTGGGCAAGCACACAGAGTGTCTTTATTAGGCCATCTGCTGTTCATTCACTTTTCAAAAAGATTAAAGTAGTACACAATGCAGTGCTGGAATTAGTTTAGTCTAATCAATCATAGTTAAACATCAAAGTACGATGCCCTTTCTAAGTTGTTCATAATAATTCTAGGGCTAAACTTTTAGAATTGTAAAAGTGACAAATAGCTTTAGGTTGCTAACTATTTTTTGAAATGTGATATATTTCTATATCCAAATACTGTTAAGTATCCTTGTGATCTACTGCATCATAAACATACAGAGCCTAATACATTTAAAATGCTATTCTGCCTTTAAGGGCCATCTATGAAAAGCATATTTCAGTTTTCATAGAAATACTACAATAATCACATTTTCATGAAATTCTCAAGTCAATTTTGAAAATTATTAGATATGATCAGAAGTGTTACATTCTCAACAGTTTCAGGAATAAAAATTTAAGTGATTTTTCTCTATAAAGTTGAAAACAAATTGACCAATAAATCATTAATTTTCTATTTAATTTCTCACAAACTTGAAAGAATATTGAAACTTTCAAAACAGGTTCATGAGAAAGCTCTCTACTATAACCCACGGACATTAAATGTACACTTTACAAAAATAGTGTTATTCCACAGGAAATATTGTCTAGTTCAGTGATTCACAATAATGAGTATTTTGTTTAGCACATATACAGTTAAATGAGGCTTAATTTCAGATTGTTTTATATTTTTTTATAATGGAATTTCATTTTGGTATACTAAACACTTGGGCTATCCATACTAATTGGTTTTTTTCAAGATTGAAAAATAGAAGGCTTTCCCAAAAAGACATTGAACAAAAAAAAACCATTCACTACAGCAGATTTTATTAAATAAAACAGAGAGCAAGATCCTGTATTTCAGAAGAAATCCCATACACATGCACACAATGCTGCATATGTAGGGAGCTTTTCCTCTCTAATGAATAATCTAGACATCATTAAAGTACCCACAACATCGTAAATTTAACTTTTGAAATTTCATATTAATGTTCACTTGTTATCTTTTCTAAATAAAAAATAAAACCTTTGTCTCAGAAAACTGTCACATGAGAAAAGTTAGAGAGTTTGTGCTTCTTTACTAAAATGTATACATTTTATTCTAATGCATAAATTTTCAGATAACTGAAAATAAGAAAAAAATGGATAAAAATGAGTTGTGGTGGTGCTGACCAGATTAAAATCTTTATTCCTACACTAGCAAATGACTCTCCAGACAGATATGTGGGGTATCATGTACAATTGAGAAAGATCTTGGCTGTGTTCCCCACTGCCATTGAATTAATGATAGCGAGACATTACCGAAGTCACTCAATTCATTAAACTCTGAGATTTCTGGGAAAATAAAAAGGAGGCAGAAGTGAGAATCTTCAAAATATCCTCAAAAGTGTCTTTTAAAAAATCTGTTATCAGTTTCTCAGAGGATGCTGTTAAGCAATTTTAAGTTTTTATTCTTGTTATGTCTTTTTAATATCACACTTTAGATTGGTAGTTCTCAAAAGGATGCAAAGTGGGGGAATTTTATTCACCAGAAGACATTAAAATGTCTGTTGACATTTCAGGGTATCACAAATGGGGGTGCAAGGGCATTTGAGGTAGAGCAGGGATGCACTGAACGTCTTGCAATGCAGACCACAAGAATGTAGCTCCCTCACAATAAAGAATTAGTCCAAAATTTTAACAATGCTGCTGTCAAGAATCCAGGCCCTAAATCACTGCTGTGGGGCACAACTTTCCATGACCCCGGACATGTTCTACATCTGAGGTGTCTGGTATGGTAGCCACTAGCTATAGGCAGCAATTACACACTTGAAATGTGGCTAGTCTGAAATAAAATGCTTTATTTTATCATACATTAATTAATTTAAATCTGCTAGCCACATATGGCAGGTGGCTACTTTACTAGACTGCACGACTACAGAGATTTTTTAAAAGAAAGCTGTAAAAATATCTACAAAGATACTATGAGCAGACTCATATAAGGCAATTGTTTTCACCTATTTCCTTTTTTGTCTTTGTATTTTCCCATGGTCTGTTAGAGAAAGAACCCAGGACTGATTAGCCACAGCGGCTCTAGACCGACTTCTGTTGCTGAACAGCTGAGAGGCTTTGACTGCGGGACCCTGATCACACTGGGCTTTTCTGTACACCTGGGTATTTTTGTCTGTAAAGTGGATCAGAGAGCTCTGAAATTATTTCTGAAGCTAACATGTAGTTTTGCCATTCAGCTTTTAAAAGGCCTGAGTACTCCTGACATATGACAGTAATTACTTCATCATTCAATTCTTTTCCATGAAACCTCATTCATACACATTTACTTTGCAGAAAATTCACGAGAGTTATGGCATGTGAGCAATACAGAGTAACAAAGTAAGCTGGTATTCATGTATCTGCCAGGAGGCATGTGAACTGCTAAGAAGGATGTGGTTTAGCCCATATGAGTCATTATATGAGGTTTATAAACTAGTACATATTTCTGTGTGGAGTACTAATAGTTATGTGAATATGTAAAAACTGCTTCTAGATGCTCTAAGCAAATAAAACTGGATCATCTGCATCCATAAATATAAAGAAAATGACATAACGACACTAACTTCCAAGTCACACTTCAACTTTTTTACATAAAGCGTAACCACCTAAAATCCTCACACATGAGAATGGGGACAAGTTGTAAAATATATTAAAGCAGAATAACAGGATCAAGGCTTAATTGGCAGAAGTATGTTTCTAGGTTTAAGGGCTTAATGTTTATCTTTCTGATAATACACATTCTTTCTCAGGTTAAAAAGTCCTCTCACAGGATAATAAGCCAAAAGACCTTAACAAAACATCTTTAAGTCAACTTAATTCATGTTCTTTGTACCCAGCTGGTAGTTAGCAGATATTTATATTTAAAAAGGATTGCTGCTTGCAGACACACTATTGTTCTCTTTGAAGAGCAGATTGCTCTCAGAAGCTGGGTTCTAATGCAACCAGCATGTGTTCTCCAGCAGTCCATTAACCTTTAATGCTTGTCACTCAGCTGCTCACACGGGAGGAGTTTTTAAACCCAAAGAGGAAACAAGGTTATTTAGAAAGAATCAAATGGATAGCTTTACATCGACAATGATGGACAGAAGGCGATTTTTAATGTCATTTAAATGGGCAGATCAAAGAAATGAAGTTGATTATTCTGACCTAATCATTAAATTAACTAAACACTGTACAAAGTAACAAGGAAGGCAGCTAGCTCTGCTTATCTTTAATGATGAAAGTCATGGGACTGTTTCACTACCAAATGAAAATTAGCCCCAACCATTCCCAACGTGATTTCTAAAAATATATAATTTTAAAACAAGTTGGTCTCCAAAAGCGGTGAATGTATTCAGGATTGTATAATAAAGAGGAGAGTGCTAATAGCTTTGATGCTGCTGCTACTATTTGCAAGGAGGAAGATGAGCATGTCCCAAAGGCTATGCAATGACACACGAGCTAAAGGCTTTACCTGACCCAGTAAAAGTGTCAAGCGCTCCATCTCCAGTCGTGGTTGTGGTTTCACTGCTGTTCAAAGGCTCTGTTTTGACTGCAAGAAGAGACACTATGTAGAAGAATAAGTACATGTGAGTTTTACTTCTAAATTGATATCAAAGTCTCTGACTGTTCTACTAATGATTTTGCTGGCTTACAGGGCATGCAAGAGAAAACTCAAGAAGCTGATGAGGAAAGTTTTGTTAATTTAGCTTCTACACGGGCATGCATTTATAAAGGATTTATTTTAAAATCCTCTGGCTAAGCTAGATCTCTGAGTCGGGCTTTTTAATAGCAGTCAACCTTAAGAAGTGAAACAGCAGTACTCAGTTTGTATCTTAACTCAGGTCAGCACACTCCGATACAGTCAACACAGAGACAAGAGGGATCAGAACATTTAATCCAAATCATAACAAAGAGATTTACTAGCTTACATTTTATGTTTTCCAAGAAGGTACTTGTAAAAGATGATTGCATTAGAGTATAGCGAGAGAATATGCAAATCAGAAACCATGAACCTACTCATGTGATGGGTGAAAGATAAGCATCCAATAAATTTTCTGCTATACAAAAGGCCAGGGAGACTTAAAGCACTGGGCTTTTATTTTTTGTGATGTAATAATGTTTCATGTGTAATACAGAGAAACATAGACTAAGAGATGGCTTCTACAGTAGCAAGTACATCTTCCTAAAACTCTTGTAATGTGTTATTTATATTTCCACGTGGTTTATTTTGGCAAAGCCCTCCCTTGGCCATGGAGTAAGCTGGGGCACACTATTGCCATTAGACACACAGCGAGCATGGTGATAAAGGTCTATCCCTTTGTTTACACCATGTTTTCCCTTTGTTGTTAAAGCTCTCCTTCATGTATCACACCACTGGGGGAATAAAGTAAATTGTTTTCTACTTAACACCTCTTGTGTTTGCTAGTTATAAATGAAGTAGTGCTGTTAAATAACTTAGAAGCAAGCCGAAGACTATAAAAAAGGAAGTTGAAGAGGAGCCAACTATGAAAGAATTGGCTAAAAATGAACAGCGGGGTCATGTTCACCAACCAATCAAGCCAGTAATGCCACTTGGTTAAAAAGTGTTAAACTGGTGATTATACACCTTCCACCAGAATAGAATGAACCAGACCTGCAGGGAGCTCTGGGTTAATTTAGTATCTATGATTCAATAATAAAATGATCTGCTGTAAGATCCAGAGGTGAATTGTAAAGGCTAGAAAGAGGAAGTAAAATGGTGGATTACTTAAAATGTGAAGGGTATGTTTAAGGTTGATCTATCTTTTAATAGCAACAATAATCAGAAATGAGTTTAATATCTTACTTCATTTTGTTGTGAAAATGAACGAATTGGTGGCTGTTAGTTTCCAGTAGTAATTTGCACAACTATTCACATTATGGGTATACTTGTTGAACTATACCGATCCATAGAAAATTATTTAGTACTACACAGTCCTTTATTGAGAGCTCACTATGTGCCAGACCACATATATTCAGTTAGTCCTATAAAAAATCCCTGATGGGTACAAGTCATTGTCTATTTTGTACAGAAGTAAATTGGTTTGGGTGGGCTGAGGAGCCTAAATAAATTCCAATGCATAAAACTTCAGAGCCATGATCTGAACTCTGATCTTTAATTTTTTAAGATCTGTGATTTTTCTCCATGACAGGCTGTCTGCAGATATTAAAATGGCTTATGATCCTGACAGTGGCTCTTCCCAAAGGCTCCAAGAATGAAAGAATGAGGTTATCTTCTATATAAAACAGTTAGGGATACTTTATTAAAAATGGACAACACTACAAGATATTAGAATAGAATACTAAAGCATATGTTCCATTTCTTTCTCTTGAAATCACACATAGAAGTAGCAGCAAGTTTAAAAGTAGAGAAAAAAATGGCACCTAAGCGTAAGGTGTCAAATACACCCCTGACTCTCTTCCTGTGGTTCAGAGCCATTAATTCGTTCACATCTACAACAGTCTGTAGACAATGTTATCATCTTCACTGTTCAGCAGAACAAACTGAAGTGCAGAAAGGATAAATAACTCCCCCAACTATTTAATTTTCCGTGGGAATTATGAATATCCTCCTAAGTATAGTTTTCTGAATTTCTCGGTGAATGTACCATGGGTGTACAGGAATGCTGTTGATTTTTGCGTGTGCATTTTGTATCGTGCCACATTGCTGAATTTGTTTATTAATTCTAGGGGTCTTTCTGTGGGATAATTTTCGGTCTTGTGCATAGGGGACTGTGTCATTTGCAAGTAATGATAATTTGCCTGTTTCCTATACTGATCTATTTCTCTTGCTTGGTCGCTCTGGCTAATGTTCTATATTGAACAGAAGGCATGAGAAGAAAATGTCAAGTAAAATAAGTGAGACACACCAGCTTAAATACTGATAGTTTTTCTTTTATGAATAGGGCAAAATACAAGAGAAATAATAGAGCACAGGGGGATGGATCTTTTGCAAAATGGAAGGGGACTGAGAGATGGAACGAGGAGGGGAGGGAAAGGAGATGAAAAGAGAATGAGGGTGTGTTGTGTACAAGCACCAACTTCCCGTGATGAAGGTGGTCATGACGTACTGCAGACATGTGCTAGTAAAAATAAAAACTAAAAAATAACCTGGCCATATTCATACTCTTGGAAAGAATGAGGATTTGAAACCAGATGGTACATTTGCAGCATCTAGTCTGCACTTCCATTAGGCAGCACCAAATAACCAAGAACCCCTCCCATCTGCACAAGGGAATCCCAGGGAATGATCTAGATGGTTGCAAAGGCTACTCTCCATGACACACTGTCCACACTTTCCTTCTGGTATTTATGAAAAAACACACACAGTCCAAAGCCTTCAACAAGATTAAGACAAGAGACAGGTTCTTTAAATTCTAACTGTGGCTAAGTTCCCACTGAAACAGCTCTATAGCTATGAATGATACTTGTGAATTAGATTTGTTATGCTAGTAGAAATGACAGATTTCATTCTCAAATTGGAGTGAGGGCAGAATGTGAGCTGAGTCTGACAAAACTGTTGCAGACGCCAGACATAAGATACTTGTGTTGTCACTTTGAATTTCAACATTAAGACTTGATTTGAAAATCTTAGCATTGGTTTTTATTATAATCTCTTCAATTTGAGACTTTCAGGTGATCAAGAGAAGAGTGAGACAGTTTTTTTAAATCTTACTCATACTGGTGACATCTTTCATTAAAAATTAATGGTCTGTATATAGTCCAAGAAAAATCTGATTCATTTTATTGAGAAAAGGAATCCATAGAAAATATATGACAATATTGTCATATATGTGCCCAGTGTACTGAAATGTGTGGATTTTACAGTAACAGGTCACCAATAACTGATGTTAACATTGGGGGGAAATGGTGACCATTAGTGTAATATTATTTTTCCTGTGCTGGTAATGGCAGAACAGAAAGAGATGGGGAAATAACTCAATTATATCATCACAGCAATGAAATTTTCACATTAACAGAGCACAGTCAGCATCTTTTGACCTCCAAAGTTGCAAAGTTATTTTAATTTTACTTTTTAAAGAAAAGCAATATTAGGTAGTAATAGATAATTTTTCTGGTTGTAAAGGCACAAGCATGTGAACCCAGCACTCTAGGAGGCTGAGGCAGGAAGGTCACAACTTGAGCCCAACTTGGGGAACTTACTTAAGATCCTGTCACAAAATAAAAAAGAAAAAGAACTGGGGATGTAGCTCATTGCAATTCCGAGTATCAGAAAAAAAAAAAAAAACTTTGTTTAAATGTTAGAAAACCCGGGAATGAAATCAATAGTATTTATGTTATTAGTTATTTATTAACAATATATTAGAATACAAAGAAGTGTTATCTTGACATTAATAAAACAGTTTGCTGTGATGACATATACACTGTATCATAATAACAGATAAAGTTGTAAAAAGTGAAAGATTTGTACGATCTGAAGAGAAACCAGAGTGTAATAAGAGATAAAGTTGTAAAATGGAAGTAATTTTCACTGACTTTTCAACTATGTTCGAAGTATGTTTTATTTTCTTGTCTCCTGTTTTCACAATTCATGAGAGATACTATTAACTCTTCTGGTAGCAGGACACATTTTGTTAAATACATGCAGGGCTATTGGGAAGGCATTCATTAATAAGAGAAATTCAGGCTTTAATCTATTTTTCTAAAACTTGTAAAACCCTTCATTCCATGTATTTTTAACCTACATCTTGCTTTTATTAATTTGACATAGGGTTCAAGCAGGTTTTTCGTTTTGAAACTTATTTCCAGGAGAGGATCTAAAATCATATCATGCTATAAAATACAAGGCAAAAACCTTATATAGGAATGAAACAGTGTCTTTTTCAAGAAAATTGCAATTCATGTATCAAAAGCTTTTATTTCAAAACAGCAACCATAGTTTGAAAAGGGTTGAGGTTTTATTCTCCACATGCTCAAAACAAATGGGTCAAGATTTATTTTCCAAAAAGTGGGATAAGATAATTTCAAAGTACCATGTGCAGAACTGTCATGCTAAAAATATGTGCATATATATTACACATATACATGATATATTTATACAAATACATTTGGCAAAATTTTGCATATTTTAGCTTTAAAAATAATTGGTATCTATAGACTAAATCAAAGCCATCTGTGATTATTGTCAGGTGATGGTTATGTCTACAGGATGATCTTTGACCCTACTCCTATATATGTATTTTCAAAGCAAACATATTATCTCCTTATATTATGTTTAGAAGTTGTGAAGGAAGTTAACTTTATTATCTTTTGTATGTGTGTGCTAGGGATTGAACTCAGGACCTCAGCCTTGCCAGTCAGATGCTGCACCACTGAGCTATATGCACAACCCCTATTTTAATATCACAACTCAAAATTCGCTTTCATTTCTTGCAACATCAAGCTGAATCCTTAGAAGGTGAACCTAGTAATTTACATTTTACATTTCAGAAATCCATGCTTCCACTGGTGTCCACTTAAAGATATATACAGAGATAGATATAGATGTATTGATATAAGCTTCTACCATTGCAGGAAAAGCTAGATCATGAAGCTCACAATTTATAATGCTGCAAAAAATCCATCCTTAAGCATTACCGACTTGATTTAATAATAAGTATAGCCTCCTAGTTGTGTTTGTCTGAGAAACCTTTGAATGCCTGTGAGTGTCTTTCATTCCTAACTATCCACATTCAATTTTATGAAATAACTTGACAAAGCATTTTGTGATTTTCATTCTTACATGAAAAGCTACATGAGGAGAGCCGCAGTAGTGGGTTGTTCTACTGCACAATTAACATTCACAAATGAACTCATTGCCCGTGAGTCAATCACCTACATGTTAAAATTCTGTAAGATTCTTTTATGTATGGAATTCCTACCATCTATACAGACTCAGACTGCCTTCCTCCACCATGCACCCGCCTGCAATGCATCCTAGCACGCAGTATTTTCACCTCTGCTACCCTCTGCTGGACTTCAGGTTTCTGGATGGCCAATAGCCTGTTATGTAGATTACTCAGCTCCCAGTTCCCAGCATAGAGACTAACATGTCATAAGAACTGACACATTCTAGTAAGTGAGAAAGTGAAGATTCATTCTTTTAGAACCTACCCTAATCATGCCCAATGGATCTAACTAGTTTCATTTACAAAGTATAGTGCATCAGGATGCCAGATACATTTAGCAAACTAGAATCTAGAATTACCCTTACTTGGAAGGAGGTTTTCTGTAACTGGCACACATTTTTATTTGTACCACATATTTCATGTATGTGCTCGTAAATCCATTTCAAGTTTTGAGGCAAATCTGACTCACAGCCTGTTTTTATGTGATCAATGAGCTAAGAATATTTTTTTCTTTTTAAATGGCTGAAAATATCAAAAGAGAAATGATATTTTGTAACACGACAATTTCATAAAATTAAAATTCCTTTGTTGAAAAATCAAATTAGTTTGAGCACAACTTACTTGACTACTGCGTGCAACTCCTTTTGGGGAACAATTGCAGACTGAATAGTTACAATGGTCCGCAGGAGCAGACAAAACTGGGCGACTGATTTCTTTGATAAAGTATGATTGAACTTATTTTAATTTTCACATTTTACATTTTAATAAATGTACAAATGATAAAGATTTGAAAGGAAAACCTTGATTCCAGGGTATCTCTTCAGGATTGACTGTTTAGTTAGAATTAAGGTGATAAAATATATTTAATTTACTTTAAGAAATAATGTAACATGCTTGAGCAACACCTATGAAGGCAGGACCTCAAAGTGATACAATCAATATTAATAAAATATGTAATTAGATTACTCTTAAAGTTAACAGAAAATCTTGAAAAGCCATTTTTTAATTTCAATGCTTGCCTCTTACTTTTACTGCAACAATTTTACAAAGCGATCCAATTTCAACAATAAAATCCAGAACTGAAAATAAAATAGTTCACTTTCAAAAGGAGAGATGCTGAGTTCGTGATATAGTACTTGCCATAAAAGTCACTAAAATTCTTTAAAGCTTTTGTGTCAGCATGCCACCAGGACTTTATCACTAATGACCAAAGTATGGCTAACATTTTGCTACTAGGAGTTCTGACTTTGGTCCAGGGCACACATATCTAAATGCAAAGGAATTTGTTACTTGGCCAAAGATTGGAATCTTTTAACACAGTGCATGTTTTTATTTTCCTTAAAAATTGTTGCTAAGTTATTAGAGGAATACCGATATCAGGAAGAAAAATACACTGGTATCTAGAAGCAATAACTTTGTACACATTATCTAATGACAAATAGTCTTGCAGAAATTATGATCTTCCTTTGATAGAAAGGAACTGAAGCCCAGAGAGGTTACTCAAGGTGACAGTCAGTGAGAATACTGCTAAGGTCCAGATCTCCAGATCATGATGCCCCTGGCACACAAGTCTTTGTCCTTCCACGCGATGACCACATGATGCATAATATTAATCTTGAAAACCGGGAAAATTTAACACTTCAGATGAGATGCAAATTACTAAATAGTACTTGTTTTTATTCACTATTGAACCATTGCTTGGATTACATGAACACTACTTTAGAACAGATAGGTCTTGAAGGATTAATGCTTCTTTACATTTTAACTGAACAGGGAGCAAACTTATTTTGTAACATAGAGAAATCAAATGAAATTTTAATTTCTAGGTCCCTAAGTAAAGTTTTATTGGGAAATAGCCATGCTAATTCCTTTTATACAAGGTGTGGCTGGTTTTGCACCACAGTTCCACAGCTCAGCATGGCCTACAAAGTCAAACATGTTTACTCTCTGGTGCTTTACCACAAACACAGCCCTGCATTAGAATTTTAAATAACTGGGTTCTGGCAACATATTTTTAAGTACGAACTTTGTACTTTAAGTATGCAAATGAATAGTATTTGAAATCAAAACTAAACAATACAAATGCTGAGCATAAAGGGGCACCCTTTGTTCATTGGTCACGTATTCCTGTTTACCCTGACAGAGTGCGTGTTCTGGCCAAACTGCTTTTTCTACCTGTTCGTTTGATATTTCCAGTAAGCATGAACTTCTCTTTTTAATCCTAAGATGGGTGGCTCTGTGTAGTATAATGGTTTTTCAATTTTCAAACTTTGAGAGCATATTGACATTTGAGGTAGGAGAAAATTTGCTTATGCACGTGTTTATGAGTGTAACAAATATTTACAGAAGAAAACATCTAAGAGTCTTAATATTCATTTATAATTTTAAATACAGTTTTCATCATAGAGAATTTTTATTTTATGTATGTATGTATGTATGTATGTATGTATTTATTTATGTATGTATGTATTTTGTCTTTTCTGAGACAGGGTCTCGCTATGCAGTTCAGGCTGCACTGAGCAAACTTTGTAGTCCAGGCTGGCCTTGAACTCGCAACAATCTTTCTGCCTCAGCCTCCCAACTGCTGGGATTATAGGCATATGCCACCACACCTGGCATAAATTTCTTTCTTTTTTTGATATCAGAAATCAAACTCAGGACCTTGCACTTGCCAGGTGGGTGCTTGTGCCAGTGAGCTACATCCCCGGCCCATCACAGATGATTTTTAAAGCAATGGGATATTGACCATTAATGTTACCTTAGGTGCTTTGGAATAGTTATCAAAGTCTACACCAAAGAAAATATCTTTAACCATGTTAAAGTTTTAATTTTTAGTACAAAAGCCTATGGGTTATTGGGTAATTAAATTGCTATATACTGTACGTGTACATCGCTTCTACTTCTCTGATTGCATGACTTGTTGGGCTGAATTAAGCATATAAAAAAGTGATTAGCAGTTTAAAAAGCTGATATATAAACCTGTGTTTGTGATATAGTTTTAAAAACTAAGAAAATCATAGTCTTGCTGTAAGGAAAACTAGGATTAGAACATCAACTGATAAGAAAACTGCAGTCAAGTGTTATCCATAAACAACTAAAAGGCATATTCATGTCTTTTTCTTTATAGTACTGAACACAGAAAAGAGGGGCAAACAGAAATAGCAAGACAGCAAACCAGAGGGGCAAATCCACACACCCAAACACATGCAGTGTACCATTATCTCTCATACTTGTTGCGGAAGAGGGAGTGTTGCAACTCAGCAACCAGTCTGCTGTGTTTAAAACAGTCATGTTGTCCCCTGAGAAGAGGAATGGTGTAAATACATTGGTATATATAATATACATATGGGATATTCATTGTCAGAATGCCTGCTGTGTGTACCAGAGTGATCATCAATGCCTATCTAGCTTCTGAGCTTTTAGCAAAATTACAACTACACTGTACGACTTCTACAGTGTAGTTTATCAGGTCTGTTTTAGTTCAGCTAAATATATGTACATAATCATTTGTCAACCCACGGTCTGGCTCCAGAGTACTTGGATGTCTCAGTCTTGCTCTCTGTACTCAACTTAAAATTTAAATGTAAATGTTCTTACTTCAGGAATCATTACTAAACATTCTCATACATGTGTAACCCCATAATTAATTAGCTGAAATTATAGATGCATGTTTAGAGACAAATAAACAACATGGAGAATGTTAATTTACAAAAGGTTTACTGTAAAACACTAAATACAGGTAAGTTGCAATGCATACAACTTGACCAAGAAAATTTTAGGTTGCACAGTTATTCTACATTAAATAGAAAGAGGTGTATAGATATTTAGCTAAAATTCAAAAGAAAACATGATGTGTTAAATGCTAGTATTCAGTCAAATAAAGAGTTTGTAAATAAAACAAATTCACAAAAATTTTACTTAATAGATGGTTAAATCTACAGAATTTCAAAATGATTGCAAATAATTTAAAATGCAACTGGTGTATTGTGTGTGTGTAAATATATATATATATATATATATATATACACACACACAGTCCCTATATATACATAGCAAACAGAATTAGACCATATGTTCTGAGAAGTTGAATGGATTATATAAATCAATAGGGCTGAATATCTGAACTAATAGCTCTTTCTGCTGCTGTATGTTATGGTGCAATTATAGTCTAATGAAATAAAAAAAGTATCTGGAAAAATATTTTTAAAAATAAAATTAGGCATTATGATATTATTCCCTTTGAAAAGAAAATACAGCAGATATTAATATTTCTGAATTTCAAAAACCATTTTTAAAATGAGTTATTTTATGAAGAAATGGGACTAACTTCTTTTTACAATCCAAAGTAAATCTAAAAAGTGGCACAAGTGTAAAAATACAGAAAAGGAAGACTTGCTATAGGCCCTCAGAATCTTGCTTAGAAATATCTATTCTCCCTAAATGTTACCAGCTGCAGAGGAGTAACACAGATTTCGAGAAAACAAAGAAAAAGAAATACTATATTAACTATATGTTCCTTGTATATAATGCTGATTATAATATTGATAAAAAGATACTTATTTAATAGCTGATCCCTAAGATCTCAGATTAAAACCAATGCTGAGATGGGACTCTGGTGTCTCTGGGGTGACCTGCTTACCTCCTGTCCCGTTTGTAGTGACCGAAGTGCTGCTGAGGTTAGGTTTATCCAATTTGGAGCTACCGGGAGTATCACTACCTCCAACAAGCGTGTGAGGACTTGCCAGGTCCTGCATTTCCATAGACCTGTCAGAGCAAAAGGTAGGAGAGCAAAATGGAGAGGTCTGCAAATATTTCTTAATAAATTACATATATTATTCTACTGAGCATGTGGTAGATGCCACAATAAGAATTGAAATGAATAGTCAACAATTTCTTAGTTAACTGGTGAATATGCTGGTCCATTGATGCAAAATGTAACAAATAACTATGAGAAGCTTCCAGAGCGAGTTTGACATCATAATTTAGCTATTATTTGCAAAACTACAACTTTCTACATAACAATGTAAGAGGAAAGCAGACTGTCCTCTTGGCAGTTTAAGCTCACATAGCCACCCTGCTCTCCTAAAGTGATCACCTCGGCTATAAACACAGAACAATGCTGAAAATGTTTAACTCCCATAACTTGGCATCCCCTGCTCCCACTGAGCAAAACAATCTCCAGCAAAAAATAAACTATGAATTCAAACCTACGGTAGAAGTTTCTAGCTGTCCTTGATGACCCAGGTGGCTGAAAATGAGCCCAAGGCTAGGATTTGTAGTTATACTACATTTGATATCTATTGAAGAATAGGTGACTTTGGCAAAGGTTTGTTCCAGACTATGTGCTAGAATTGATACTCTAAAACACACCCTGGAATTCTGGAAAGGATGACTCTTTTCTGAAAAATAAAGTGGAAAAAAGAATTTTTCTGTGGACCAGTGAAGTTACACATACTTTCACAAGAGAAAGAAAACGCCTAAAATAAATAAAAGTTAAGAATATTTCTTACCAATGACTTGAACAACAGCAGATACTATGGAAATACTTAAGTTGAAGAAAAGAATACCAAATGAAAACTCAGATCTACAGGATGAAGTAAAGAGTAAAATAAAGGTAAATAGATGAGGAGCTATCAAAAGATTCTCTTTCATTTCTCTCCTAATCCATGAAAAAAGAGCCAACTAAGGGAAAAACAATTACTTTACGCTGTAAGATTTTTACTATGGTATAGTAGTAAAGTAAATGGCAATAATAGCCCAAAGGATTGTGAAGTAAAAATTATATTCTCTAAATTTTTTCCATTTAGCACTAGGTGTTATATAATACACTTTAAACTTACCTATTACCCGAATTTAATATAAAACCTAACACTAAGAAGAAGAACCTTAGAAAATTTCATTTTACCTCACAGTGTTCTGTGCTATTATTTTCTTTTTTTCTTTTTTTTTTTTTGAGACAGGGTCTTACTGTGCAGTTCAGGCTGGCCTTATGCTCACATTTTAGCCCAGGCTGGTCTAGAACTTGCAACTATCCTCCTGTCTCAGCTTCCTGAGTGCTGGGATTACAGGTGTGCGCCACCACACCCAGCCTGTGCTATTATTTTCAAGTGTACACAGACCAGGTACCAAAAGGACTATAAACTGGTCTTTAACACTGATGGATTTAACACTGAAATTTTACAGAATATGGTATCTGACCTCCCTGAACTAACTTAGAAACAAAGGCAATCATATGTATAAAATATATCCCCAACACTTGAAAATTAAAAACCACAGTACTAAATAATATCTCAGAGATTATCATATCTTTATTATTTAGGAGTAAATTTGTGAGTACATATAAATTTAAGAAAAATTATAATGAAAGCCCATCATGTCAAAACCTGTGTCATGGAAATAAAGTAGTGGATAGTGAGAAATTCATGTTAGAAAAGAAGGGCTGAAAAATCTGTAACCTGAGTTTCCACATTAAGAAACTAGAGAAAGAAGAACAAAGGACAGAGGAAACAATAAAGAGCAAAAACAATTCAAATTCTATCAACCATACAGAACATGTACAAATCCAGAAGATGACCTCTGAAGATGCTAATGACAATAAAAAGATTACAAGAACAAGGGAATGTTATAGACATTACTACACCAATTATTTCAGTAACATATAAAAGCAGTGACTTTCTTGAAAGAGACAACTGTAAGTGGTAACACAAGAAAACAGAAACCTGAGGTAACATTTAAAGTATAAAACTCTAGATTCATATGATTTCATTGGTGATTGCAATAAAATTTTAAGGAAAAATAGTTAACAATCCTCTCCAGGTTATTATTATTATTTTTTTTTTTTTTGAGACAGAGCCTGGCTATGTACTTCAGCTACATGTATGTAAATAGCCCAGGCTAGCCTGGAACTCATGCAGATCTTCCTGACTCAGTCTCTCAAGTGCTGGTATTACATGCTGGGCTTCCAAATTCAATCAGGTAAATAGAGGAAAGAATCACTCTGTTGTAGTAGATCAGACTTATTCTGACACAATACCTGGCAAAGATAACTTTATGAAGAAAATCTGGGGTTCATATTCCTTAGAGACAAAAAGCAAACATGTGTGCTGTGGTTCAGATCTACAATGCTCATTAAAGTCTCCTACATTCTGATGTGAGACTTGTGGGATAATTGGATCATGGGGTGTTATATTACTCCGTGGGTTATTCCACTGATGAGTTCACAAGTAAATATGCTGTCAGAAGCCGCGACCTGGAAAGAACTGGCAGGTTATTAGGTCTACGATCTGGAAAAGTGTATTCTTTTCCCAGGCTCTTTCCTCCTCTCCTAACTGGATGCTGTAGTTTAAATAAATGTCTTCTGGCAGCGTCCAGTCACGCCATTTCTGCCTGGGAAGCAGATGACCATGCACCGAGCCAACTGAAACTGTGTCCTTAAAGAAATCTCTTCTCCTTTAAAGTGCTGGTGTTGGCTTATCTATCCCAGGGATGGAAAACTGACTAATATAGAAAACTGGTACCAGGAGTGGAGTTGTTGCTCTGACTATACCTGACTATGTGGTCCCAAAGCCTTTAAAACTGTTTTGCAAGAAGAGTGCAGAAGTGTTTACAGCTGTTGGCTTAGAAAAGCCCTGGAATGGTTCAGGTGAAGCCGGATGGATAATTCTGGTCAGAGTCCAAAAGATCAAAATAATAAAAACAGTCCAATCCAGGCATAGGTTTCAGCTAGAAACAAGGACTTTACTAGAATCTACACTAGAAGTCATGTATATTGCACTACTAAAAAAAGTTTGGCTTCATTTTTCCCATATTCGGAGACTCTGTGGGAGACTGAGATTAAGGGTAATGAATCTGGTAGAGAAAAAATAAAATTAAAGCAGTCCAAAATTCAGGCTTTGTAATAAGTACTATTGGCTTCTTTTAATGAAATTTATAGTGAGAAACAAGTGGAAATGTAGGGCTGAATGATAGAAAGCTTGGTCAAAAAGGCAGGACCTCTAAAATTGGGAGAAAGACGAGTGTGGTTGATAAAATGTTTTTAAAAGTTTTAAAAAACCCAAATACTTTACCTTAGGGCAACAAAAAAAGATAGCTTAAATACATCTCAGGAATCAGCAACACCCTAAACATCACAGGTTCAAGCAGCAAAATTAAAATACTTTCCCTTTAAAAAAAAGTACCTGGCCCCTGCTGCAAATGGGCCGCCTAAAAAAAGTTGACTCTCTGAGATTCATTTCCTCAAGCTCAACTATCCAGAAATTCAAAGGTTACTGCAGCCATGGTCCAAGGGGACCCAGCTATTGCTCTAATTAGGGACGGTTCTTGGTGTCATTCAAATGGTGCTGGTTTACAAACAAGGTGCAAATGGTACAGTGACGTGGAAACTTCCACTCAAGTTTTAAGAAGGCCCCTTATATAAGGCATGTGTCTTTATGAAGTCAGTGTATAAAACTGTGAGAGTAAAGCCAAAAGTACAGCAAAGATCACAGAAAGATCGATATGCCAGGAAGATGGATTAGTTGCTAACAAACAGCAAATGGAGATATTCTAAGAGAGAGGCCATGTAGCCTACAACCAGCAAAGACATAGGGGTGTGGCCACCAAAGCCCCCTACAACCCACCTCTTGCTACAATCTGCCCTAGGAGCTGCACATAAAGCTTCAAAGCCTGCTGGTTTGCAATCTTGCATTAGTTCCATTCCTTTCTCTTCCCCAACTTGTCCCATTTAAAAAAAAGTTGTCTTCCAAGTAGTGCTAACTGAATGCTTAAAACTTTAACCTTTAAATTTGTACAGGCACTCACAGGTAATATTTTGCATTAAGTACCAAAAGCAATAACAAAAAAACAACTTTATGCTTGAACTTTTTAACAATGTTAAACTGTTATGACCCTAACAATTCTTAGTGATGGAATAAATATATTTTACATACAAAATAATGTGAGATTTATGTGCAGTCAGGGGCAAAATGCTATGTTTCAGTTCTGCAATGTTCCCAAAAAGTCTTATATTTTCAGAGGTGGAATTTAGATAATTAAATCATGGCAACATTATACTTATATGTGTGTACTAATCCACTGATGAATTCACAGCTAAATATGCTAGTAGCAGGTGCGGGCTGATCAGAAGAGGCAAGTTACTGGGTGTGTGACCTGGGCAGGTGTATTCTTGTCCCCAGATCCTTCCTTCTTTCCTTCCTCTGGCCTGCTGTAACACAAAGAGTGTTCCTCTGCCAGTCACTTCCACTATACCATTTCTGCCTTGGAGTGACCAACCGTGAACTAAATCCACCCAAACTATGAGTCAAAATAAACCTCTCTGCTTTTAAACTATGAGTGTTTCATATTTTGTCCCAGTTACAAAAGAAAAAAAAAGGCTAACTAATACTACATGTAACTAAATATCAAATTGAACCTTGTAACAAGAAGAAAAATACATCACAAAAAAATATGTTCCATTCTAGGAATGTGAAGCTTAGCTAGCATTTGGAAATTAAGGTAACTCAATATATGTAAAGGAATATTATTTTCATGCATTAAAAAATTATTTGACTATAGTCATCATCCATTCACTATATAAAATCTTCAGCAACCTAGGAAAAAAGTATTCTTTATTAATCTGATCAAAACCATTCTTGAAAATCTACAGTTTATATTATATTCAATGAGGAAATGTTGAATTACACTGTTTCAGGGCCAACACAAAGATATCTGCTTTTCATTCTTCAGCATTATATTTTATTGTCACTCTTAACCAGCACAAGACAAAAATAAATACATAGAAGGGTACAGTTTGGAAAGATAAAACTAATTCACATGACAAATTTTTCTGTAGAAAATTTTGAGACATTCATCCCAAAACTCCAAAATTACTAGAACTAATTGATCCAAGTTACATGCACATGGACTTTGCCAGCACTAAATAAATCATGGGCTAAAAATATCTGAAACTTCAGTCAATACATCTCAAGTTCAAATACTGAAATATCAAAAGGGTGGTTGTTTAGAAGATTCATTTCAACTATTGGAGACTCTGAAGGATCAGTCCTTCATGCTAACTGATGACAGAAGAAAGGATTTATTTACAGTGTTGGGAAAATAAAACAAAAACAGAAATCAATCTCTACTGACTTTTTTGTGTTTAAAGCTCAGAACACTATATATAGTAATACTGTAGCAGAAGATGACTGCCCCATCTGGTGCCTTTCAGGTTGTTAGTTGCCCAGGTAATAGTTTTGGTTACAATATCTGTTACTGTTGTTTCTTACAAAAGGCTGGTTACTATGATGCATACTGTCCGAACCAGTCCCCAGTTGGCAAGCCATTCTGCCTTTGTATTTCTGCTTGCTTTCCCCAAATATGAGCCCTAGACCACCAGAGATTGAGGCCTGATAGTCTGGGAATTACCCTGATCTGTTCCCATTGGCATAAATAAATCTGCCTCCAAATCCTGGGTGTTGTTTCAGTGTTTCTACTTGCCATAGCATCTGATGCATCAGCAGGGAAGACTGACCATGCTGACCTCTTTGGTCTCCAGTCATATCCCTCACAGGTGGAGAGAGAACCTCTCCAGGTTCTGATGGGCAGGTGTGCCTTAAAATTTCTCGAGTCTGCTCACATGTCTGGAGGAAAATTTCTGTCTCCCTCCTTCTAGTTGTTGAACTCGATTTGTTCCAAATTCGTGTTTGGAATGAACAGAAAAGTTTGAGAACTGAACATACTGTTACCATAAGAATTGATAGAAAACCAAATAATTGGTTCTGAGGCCCAAAAATTACACTTATGAATTCATTTTCCAGGACTTCTACAAATTTTGCAGTGATATATTTCTTTAACCCTTGGACTTCTACAAATTTTGCAGTGATATATTTCTTTAACCCTTTTGTGGTTCTCATAGTTTTCTTCTTAGTTTTACTGCTGACATCACTAACATTCTTTGGAGCCATAGTTATAATATTTTCTGCGAAAAGGGCACAAAAAAGCATGATAATGACTGTATCCATGTGCTAATAAAAGCACTATATGTTATCTGGGTGCTATGGTTTGTATTTAGATGTCCCCCAAAAGCCTCATGCAGTCACGGGGTGGCCTTCTAGAGTTTTTGATTGATTCGTGGTCCAGTGCTGGGTTTATGGGTGTGAGTGCTACCCTGGGGTTGGCCTGAATACAGTGTAGTAATGGAGGGAAAGAGGCTTGCTCTCTGCTGCTCCTCCCTTTTGGCTCTTGTTACTTTTGCTGTTTTACACTGCCATGAACTGTTGCCCTCTGCCATGTGCCACCTGCCTTGGAACCCACCGAGTATAGACTGAAACCTCCATAAACTGTGAATGAAATAAACCTTTCCTTCCTTAATTCTGGGTGTCAGGTATTTTTGTATCAGAAATGATAGAAAAGTAGCCAAAACACTGGACAAGAGTGTCACTTAGACTAAAGCATCATCACACTTTTCTGTCTGTTTCCAGACATGAAGCATGACTCACTCTTGCCCAAAGAAATGATTTTCAGATCAGATTTTTCAGTTCCACTATAGAGCAAAGTTACAAACACAAAGTAGATTTTTCTAAAATCCTTGCTGGAAAGTCCCAGCTTGGAGATGTTAGACAGTCAAGGCATCACTGTTTTGTAGATTCTGAGACATAAGCAGTAGGACAGTGTAACCCTCCATTGAAAGAAAGCACAGTAAATAGGAGACTTATATATGACACTGTTTGGGAATTAGTTGCATGAGCCTCCATGGTGGGTGACACTTTGTATATATTGTCACTCATTGTTGCCAGGAGAGAAAAGTGTTGGTTATATGACTCTACTGGGAAAAATTAACAGGAATTTAACTCCTGAGTTATGGCTTTATGCACCTTTTTGCTCAGCTAATTTAACTCAGCTGTTCTGAGTTCTGTGATTCCTTCTAGTGAATCACTGACACTGAGGGTGATATAGGGACCACCCCAACCACAGTCCTGCAGATTTTGATTCAGATTTCCACTAGAGGGGTTATCTGGACATTAATATAAGCAATGTGTTGCTGTCTTCCTGTACTGAGGAGACAAAGACTGGAATTTGGAGGGGATGACACAATTAGAATTTGTGATATGGGCAAACTCATGGTGGGGAACTGCTCTAAAAGAAAGTGCCAGGAATCAATACAGAAGTCTCCAGGAAATGATGCTGAATATTAAACACTCCCCACAGAGGACAATATTCTATGATGGTGGGCAATGAGCCATCCAGGAACTGTCAGATGAATAACTCTGAGAAGTAAGACAGAGCCTTATGTTTGGCGCTCAGTCTAGAACCCCATAGGAATTCCCGCTTCAACATGTGATTAAACTTGTCCTTGTCTTCAAGGGTAACCTAATTCAAAGAGCCCTAACAAAGTTTTAAAAATGAACTACAAAGAAGAGAGATAGAGAGAAAGAAAGAAAGAAAAATAAAAGAAAAGAAACAGAAAAAGAGAGAAACCGAGAGAAAGGAAAATGATCAAGTAATTCTCTGCCAGAAGTGCAACATTTTTAAAGGAAGAAAAAAAGCCCCAGATAATGTAAAATCTATTAAGCTTTTAGCTATGCAAAGCAGCCAGAAAATATAATCTATTAGACAATAAGGCTAAAAGAACACACTTACAAATATAAAAAATGGAATCAGCAGACAATGATATTAAAATAGATGTCAGTTAAAAAGTGAAGAAGAAACATAAAAATGAGAGAATAGTAAAACATAAATAAAGTAAAACTTCACATGCTGAAAACTATGAAAATAGACATTTTATTGAATCTTCTTGATAAACCTTTTACAAAGTACTATTTTTTGGTAAATTTACCAAAAAGAAACGAAAACAAAAACAAAAAAACACAAAAACAATTGAAATGATACAGAATTCCAATAAAAGATGATAGGAAATTAACAATGGTTGTTGTATTACATAATACAAATTCAAATAGTTGCTCACATTACCAGATTCTACGAAGTACTATGAAAGACTAGTGAATGCTAAAACAAGTTAAGACTAAAATGAACAAAAATTGATACTAAATGTACAGAACCTCTGTGTCCTGTAGAACAATATCAATAAATGTAACTTTTGTGCAATGAGTTACCAGAAAAGAGTTGTGTAAAAAATAACGTGGATAAGGCTGAATAGTTAACAAATCTGAATAGTTAACAAATCTGATGACATACATCACTGAAGCCCGAGTGGATTATGCTAGATATGCATGCACATGTGCCAGGAACACACAGAGCCCAAAACAAAGCATGTCACAGGTTGTTGAAAATCAGCAACAAAAACAAACATATTAAAGACAGCAGATAAATGTGCATAGGTGTGTGTGTGTGTGTGTGTGTGTGTGTGTGTGTGTGAAACAATGCAAGCCAAAAGGCAATGGAGTCATTAAGAAAGAAGAAAAAAGTGTCAACACGCAAGTGTTTATCCAGGAAAGATACCTTTTAAAAGGTAGATAAAATAAAGATTAAAAAATGAGAGAAATCAGGCATGCAGGTTCATTCTGTCCTAGTTACTTTTCTCTTGTTGCTGGGACAAAATACTTGACACCCAAAGTGAAAGAGGGAAAAGTTTATTTGATTCACAGTTTGTATAGGTATCAGCCAAGTTAGGGTGGCGTGGCAGAGGGCTGATAGTCCATAGTGGTGGAAGACAGTAAGGGAGAGGAAGGAATAGAGGAAGATCTCTTTCTATCCCTTATATAGTGTGCAGGACACTCTTCATGCCAGTATTGGATCATGAATCACTCACAAACCCTGGATTCAGCAGGCTCCAAAAATGCCCCCTCATGCCTTCCTGAGGCTTTGTGGGGACAGTCAGACATAAACCATAGCACAGTCCAGAGAATGTTAAAGGAAATTTCTCAGGTGGAAAGCAAATAACACACAGGCAGGAAATGCCTGTTTTCCTCACTGTTATTTTCCCACTGACCACATTCCAAGAATATAGTGCTTTCCCAATAGTCGAAAAACAAATGAATGAGTAAAATGACACATGAACTATTTGCATCTTAGACAAAGCTGTGAAATCAAGTAAATGAGTGTAAATATAAGTGTGAAAATCTGGATGAATGAGTTTAAATTGCAGTCAGAAATCAGATTTAATAATCATGGTGCAAACAGAAGAAAACCCTGTAGGAAATCTGGAACACAGGTAATTTTAAAAATAGCTGGATCTAAAATGTAGTATCTGTAGACATTTCTGCTTAATTAGACCAATGAAATCATAGTAATTAAGTTCCTGGATTTAATTGTAGTAAATAATGAAAGCTCTTAACTTCATTTTGTTATCTCCCCTGGATCTATCCAAAACAAAGACTTTGAATTTAATGGTGCAAACAAATCAGTGATTGCGCTGTCACAGACATTAGGATCACAGGGCAAAGCCAACGCAGTCCTGCCCTCAAGGAGTCTAAATCTAAATCAGCAGGCGGAGATGGTACATAGAAGTTTAAGGCTGGAAATAGTAAGTTCAGCAAGTGAAATGGACAGAAAACAATGTAAACTTAAACAACCAGAAGATGTTTCTCAGGAATTGGTAGCTGGGTTTTGACAAAAGTCCTTAGCAAGGCACCTGTGCAATGCTATTGCTAAGGCCATGAGGCAGTGGAGGGGATGGTAGCCAACCTGGACCAGGAGCAAGAGGAGGCAGCCAGGAAAACCAGTCAGGAATGAAAGCAAGGAGCCCACACTACAGAGAGTAACCGAGAGGAAATGGAAAATGTTGCTTCTCTAAAACGACAACAAAAATAAATAGCCAACAAAATGAATATAGGCCTGGCATGGTACATTCCAGTCAGCAGGAACCTGAAATGCACTTATGTGGATCCAGCGGGAAACTTTAGTTCCCTTGGCTCAAATTGGTTTCAGTGGTTTGATACTTCTTACAGTAAAAGGAGCTTTGGAAGACAGAAATGCATTATTATTGCCAGGGGTACAGCAACCACATTCCTGTACATTCTTTGTAATTAATTTAACCATGAAACTTCAAGTTATTTTACAGTTTAATACACTCAAATGTATACAATGTAAAATTTACTTAAAAGTTTAACAAGTAATTATTAATATCTACAAATTTTTACTGTGTATGTTGCATAGCACAGCCTGTCTCCTTTCATCTTTAACATGCCACATTGACGTATGCTTTATTTTCCACCTTTGCTAAATGCAGAAACTGAAGATCAGAGCAGGCCCAGGGCAACACAAGCAGAAAGAAGGAGCACCAGAGCTTGATCTCAGAGGCTCCTTCTATCCTATGTTCTGTGTTTTCTAGTTAAGTGATTTTAATTGTTTCATACTTCGAGACTGCAACCAGAATGCACAGCGCTGCAATAAAACCACTTGCAAAGCTTTTGAAAGTTACTACATCAAACTATTCTGCTAACTCTACACTGCTTATCATGACTTTGCCTGGTGACACTATTTTCCTCCCAAATGTCTTCAGTCCTCTTTAAATGCTCTTATGTCATCAAACCGTGTAAATACTGGCATCCATTTGCCTGAGTAATAGGAGAACGTGAACATACCCAAAGACATAAAGACTCATCTAAAAAATAGAAAAACACATGCATCTTGTATAGTGATTCATTTCTATAGTTTTTCTGTACGCAGATGATTTTTTTAACTATCTGAAATACCATTTTCAAAGCCAAGGAAGGGCAGTTCTTACTTTCGTGCAGTTTAGAATCTACTCCAACTCAAAGGCATGATTCATTCCACACAGGTCCTGGTAATGAGTCATGGCCTGGTTTATTTATAGGTCTCTTCTATCAGTTGTTCGTGACCCAGGAAATTGAAAATCATCTTAGACTTTCAAAGACAGTCTCATGTCAGCTTTTCCTCTTCGCATAAAATAGCAGGAAGTGGGGTTGCATACTTCTATTCCCCACATTCTCAGAATCCATCTAGCCAGCTGGCAAAACTGCCTTTTAACCATCAGAACGAATTTAAGGGAAAGAGCTCTGATATTTAATTTGTCCATACTGTTCTTTTCTGTGCAATGTGAACTCAATTCTCTCAGATGAAGAGAAGTAACACTATCAGCTTCTTCTGGCAATTAGGGTGTAAGGCTTCAGTAGAGCAGGGATTGCTTACATTCTGTTCACTGCTTTCCACCCACCCACTCCCCCTCTGCTAGAGTAGTAGTGTATTTAGTGGGTTCTAATAAATTAACAATAAAATAGCAATAAAAACTTAGAGAAATTGGTTTGAGTTACTTGGAGTCAAATGTTGTCTAGTTCACTAAACACCACTCAAGCTTCTCCAGTATTGTAGGGAGAGTTCTAGGAACACAAAGTATCTTCAAAGGGTTTGTAGCCTACTGATAAAGAAATGGAAGAGGCAGAGGGAGGCAGGAATTAATCCTGTGATGCGAATGTGTGTGGCAGTGTTCATATCTGTATGTCTACATGTACGTAAGACTGAGATCTCCCACGTGAGTTAGTGGTGTGTGTGTGTGTGCGTGTGTGTGTGTGTGTGCACACATGCTGTGTATGGGGGAGCAAGAGAGAAAGGGAGGCTCTGTGTGTATGCAGAAGGTCATTGAGGAAGGAAAACTATGTAGCAATTTGGTCATCTTAGCTCAGAGAAAAAGTAGGGCATATCACTACAGAGTAGCAGCTTTCTATTTTCTGGAAGACATTCAGGCTTTAAAAACTATCAAGTAACAAAGCCAGGTCATCTCAACCTAACACTTTTTAGATTAGTATCCAAAGTCCTTGTCATAGCTGAAGCCCCGAGCCAAGTACTCTCTGCTGGCAGTAAGGCCAGGAGATGTGGCACCTCTCTGCAGCATGGTGTCTGTGTCGCCAATCAGGTGGACAGACAGTCCCAGCCGGAGGCCCTCACCAACCCATTTCCCAAGACAAGGTCAAGACTGGGGTCAGCAGTGGGGACAAAACAGCAGGAGGAAAAGACACTTAATAAGAGAAATGGGTTGTGCAAAAGGAATGGTGCTGTTCTCCCAATTTGCCAGTGACCTCATGGCTGTCCCCAAGGCCAGCATGAGTGCTTTCAGTGCAAGTCACCCATCTGCCAGGGTGACCTCAGGCCCCGGAGCAACAGCAAACACGCCATGAACATACTGTTCTCTGGACACTTTCACAGTCCTTCCTTTCCAGGGCTTACATCTCTCAACCTGAGCTCTGTACCTCTGGCCCTTCCTTTGCTGTGACTCCACCAAGTTCATATAAAACCTATCCATCTCCTGCACCCCAAGAAATAATAGTTGATATTTCACAATAATGTGGACATTTCTCAAAAGTTTTGTTTTCAAAATCTTTCCTTTACTGGAAAACAAAAATCCAACAGATTCTCCAAGCATTATTTGCATGGCGCAGGACTCAAATTTCTATCAGATCAGCTGCAAACCATGGTTAAGAAAGCAGGAAATTATTTTCCACTAACAAGTAGTGGGGTAAAGCTGCAAGGCCAGAATCAAAATATTTAATGCCATCAATTATGCAAAGAAATATATTAGTCCTTTCTTTTTTTCCTTCCCAAAGAAAAACATTCACCAGTGAGGAAGAATATTATACAGGAAGAACAAGTGAGGGTTATTTTTCAATACTAGCATGTTGAACTAGCAAGATCAGAGCACTAACATAATGAACAAAATAAAAATTGGTTACCTATTCATTGAATTTCAGTTTCTGAGGGGACATCAGATTTTCTTGAATACAACATACTGTATTAAGATTGCATGCAAGAGTAAGGACCTGTACTGTCACCTTAATACTTAGCTTTAAACCCCCATCTCTGCCATTTATCTATTGTGGTACCTTAGGCCAAATCTGAAGTTAATAATATTCACCTGAGGGCTACTGTGGGGATTAAATAAAACCAGGCACAGAATGCAGTTGTACATATAGTATGCCCATAGTAAATGGTACCTACTACTACAACCAATCCTGAAATACTAACAAACACTAACAGTAAACACCTGCTTTGCTAGTTTGAAAACTTTATTATCAAGAAAAATGATTTTTCTTATGAGACAGCCCAAACCAGGGATGGTGTTGCTGAAGTTCCAGCATTTTGGGAGGCCATGGTGTCCCTGGAAGTTTGGACCCAGAAGAAAGTTCACTCATTGGGATAGGTCAGGTTAAACCTTCCAACATCAGGGAGCTGTCATGACTAAGGGACTTTCCACCTGCAACTGAGGAAACTCCTATTCTTCCATGCCCTTGGGCCATTGCAAGCTCCTCAACCTTTTAAGTGTTCCATGTAGAGGAAATTCCAGGGTTCTTTCTAAACTGTTGGACTAGCAGCCACACCATAATGTTACAAAAGATGTGGCAAAGCTCACAGCTTCCCTTGGGACTGCCAGCAGTCTGGAGAGTATGTGAGGGACACTCTCAAACACTGTACAGCTCTAACGCACACTGCAAACAGGCAAAGAAATCCCCAAGTCTGTGTCACAGCTGATGTTTCCAAGCCTCATTTCTAATCAGTTGCTAAATATAAGTTTGACACTTAAATCCCAAGTGAACGGCTTTTCACATATTCTTCCCAAAACCATGTTGTTAGACCAAATCCATTGGTTCAGCCTGTGCTGTTAAATTCTGATTCTGCTTACAGTGTAATCTTTCCCCATGCCATGCTATCAGGAACTAATACAGCATACCCACAACACCATCACAATAGGACCAGCATGTGTAGGTCAGTGTCAGAGCAGATCTTGAGTGGCCACTGGAAGCACACCTCCAGATTTCTATCAGCTTTTCAGGGACAGTACTGAGCTAACAACAGTGCTATCATTGAGACTCTTTTTCTCTCTTTTCCTCACAAAGATATGGAAAGCCTTTGACACATAACTTTATTAAATTCCGGATATACTGAATAAATGTAGTGCATGATTTTCTTCTTCATTTCTGGTTTTACTAGTGCAAAAGATCAGGAGGTTATTTGACTTAGAGAACTGGATTCTAATGACTATGGTCCTCTAATGGTTTACATTTGATTATGCATAAATTTCATTTGTAATCAGCAATTCATTGGTGTCTAGTTTATTGCCTTACATGAAACAGTTGAAAAATTGATTTTTTTAAAGAAAATCGTATGATGTAATACACATAAGGATGGTGTTCTTTGAGACAATAATTTGGACTGGGAATCAGGAACACAAGTTTAAGTCTTTCACTGCTATCTCAAAAAAGTTAATGAATGTATGTGTATAGTTTCCCAAGTATCTTCTTGGGTTTACAAGGCACACCAAATAACACTGAGACTCTTCCATACACAGGTATTCTCTACTCCAGTCCTTTCTCTGCCAAGATGTTCTGTTTCTTTATGAGGTTACTCAACCCATTCACTCTGAGAGCAAGGAAGTTAGCACCTGCGCGAGGGATCGGAATGTGAAACGGCATGACAGAGCCTGTGATAAGTGCCTGACCTTAGCAAACAAAAACAAAACCTCAGAGTAAAGATGAAATTGCAGCCACATACAAGCCAGTGTGTGTGACCCTTAACAGAAGCAGTTAAAGTTCCGTTCTGCCAGAGGCTACAACTGACTTGTACACAATTGAAGAAACAGTAGTGGCAGGGGGTGGGACGTCAGAGAACTCTTCCTTCCCTCACCCTTATGACACTAGAACATGATAGTCACCATTAAAAAAAAAAAAAGCCAGCAAGCCATCTTAGTGATAGAACCCCACAGCCCATTTCTCATCTGGCGCAAGAGTTCACAGAGCCAATCCACACACAATGCAGAGCCCTTGAACTCAGCGGGAGCTCAGCACTCCATGGGTGCCAAAGAGCAAGATGAGAAATGGGTCTGGCATAAATATTCAATTGGGAAGTTATGGCCAATCTTCTTGCACTGTGTGTTTAGTGCAACTCAAAACTGCTCCACCTGGTTCCTGCTGGCTCCTTCTTGTCTACCAGGGGCTGGCAGCTGGAAGGCAGGCTGAGCCCGGGAGATATTTTAATTTGCTGTAGCACCAGGAGGGCAGGCGGGAGGAATGACAACGCATACGCTGGGATTCAATTACAGAGCTGTCTTTCCCAGGCGGGAGGCCCCTCTGAGAGCAGAGAAGTGGATGCTTCTGTTTGTTTAGGTCCTTCAGGGAATGACCGGTGGTTGCGGATCCTGAGGGTGTGGAGCAGTGCGCTAAGGTCTGCCCTCATGATGAAAGTCCTGGCAACACCATTTAAGCAAATCCAACATTTTGTTAGGCTGCTGCGCAATCTTTTATTTTTCAATTGTTTTCCAAAATAAAATCCTATCGTAGCTTCAGACGGCAGCTTCTAAATTCTTAGAGTATACTGTTTAGCCTGTAAAATGCTAGATGACAGTTGCTTTATGTCACTTTTCCATGAACCTCATTGATAAAAAAGTGTTTTAAAATTGCATAAACTTAAATGCCTTCTAGTCATTAACATTCAAGGGGATCACAGGATATTCTACATTTAAAGCATCTGAATAATTCCTAGAAGCTTGATAAATATATCTACCATGTAATTCTTTCTTTACAATAAAATGTCAAAATGACATGAATTTTAAAGATGCTGATCTCAACAACTCTGTCCATCTTTCAAGGGGGACAGTGTGCTTCACATTTCACCTACTACAAAGCAAAATTCATTCAATGTCAAGAGGAAGACGGCATAAGTGTTAGAAAATTTCTGCATGAACAGTGACGTTAATCACAAACCAAAATTATGTACTAATTAAAATAGCTTTGCTGGTACTTTTATAGACATTCTTTAATTTATGATGTGGTTATTTCCCTCAAACTCACTGTAAATTGAAAAGTCAAGTACACATTTGATGTGCATAATGTACCAAGCATCACAGCCTAGCTGAATTTATCGGAAATGTGCTCAGAATACTTCCACTAGCCTACAATTTGGCAAAAACACGTGACACAAAACCTATTTATAATAGCCTTCACTATCTTGGAAATTGAATACTGCACTGAAAATGAAAACTAGACAGGGTGTATGAGTAAGCTTTTTTATCACTGGAAAGTCGGACTACTAAGTAGAACCAGTGTAAGTTAGGGAATATCTATATGCCAACACCCTAGGCCACCTTGTACACCCCTTACATGCTTTGTGCTCTTTCTACATGTTAGTATCTCTTTTACTAGATAACTAGTTTTTCTAAAGTTGCATTTGATTCACTTTTAGTTCACTCCTGCCCTAGAGCAGCCTGTTCTCTGCACGGCAATCAGCCAGCTCATTCACATCAACCGTCTACATTACAAGCTTCTAGTGCCTTTGCCTTCCTCTCAGAGCCACTCCTCAGTGTCACGCCCCTCACTCCTCACACCATACAGGGTGCTGCACCTTTCTGACCTCATGTGCGAGGTGGTCCCCTCCCTCGCGGAGCTCCGTTCTACACAACCTGCCGCTCTTCGGTGCTGCCCAGCGCGCTCCTGGGTTAGGCTCTCCGCACTTGCTGTTGCTTTCCGTGCAGTGTGTTCCCCACAGCTGTGCTCCCGGTCCTTTCTATGTTGAAACGTTCCTGTTCAGAGATCCCTCACTGATCTTATGTAATACAGCAACTCTTACAGGCAATTAGACCGACAAGCCCACACAATGCTTTATTCTTCTTTGAGGCAGTTATCTTCCTGATATTGTGAATGTTTATTCATTGTCTCTCCCTCTAGGACACATACAAGTTTTTGTTTAGTTATATTTACAATGTTTAAAACTATGGCTGCTACACTGGAAGTGCGCAGTTAACATTTGTTGAACATACGAATCAATTTCTCAGTAATTTCAATTGATCTACCTACTTAGACTCAGTTATCCAGGCTTTATGTTATTGCTCAATATTACCATTATTTTGGTATGGTTTTATTGTTTTTTAGACTCAATTTTCCACTAAATAAAAAACATGGTTCCAACATTGTGTCAGTTAGTGCTTACTAGAGAAACAGACTTAATTCTTAATATTTAAGAATTTATAAGACTGGCCTACAATGGGTACCCACAGAGTCAGGTGTGGAAGAGTGCACAAGGTTTGTCTGTAAACCAGGGGTATTGTGAAGGACAGAGTGAAGGCCTGGAGCCCAGTGGAGTGTCCCATGTGAGCCTATAGTAGGAGGCCAAAGGATCTGTGCTGGGGGCTGAAGAGTCTGTTCTGGAAGCCAGGAGACAGTCCCCAAGGCGAAGGCTAGCACTGGTGCTGCTCTAAAGAAGATAGAAGCAACCCTTCCTCCTTCGTTTCCCTTTATACCATGCTGGTGACACTCCTCTCTAGGGTGAGTGTTCCATACCCAGAACTACGCTGAGCCAGTTTAGCTGGGCATTTCTCACTCAAGTTGACACTGTCAGTTTACCATCATAATCCATCTCTTGTCAACTGGACAACCAGACACATTTCTTTAAACCACAAACTCCAGATACAAAGTCAAGTTTATAATTATGTCTAACATGTTAATCATCCTGCATACAAATGTAAATATACTAATTCCCTTCTGAGAACAGAAGACAAGTTTTCTTTGGGTGATCCTTACTCCTAACCTTCTATAACTTGAACTGTGTGATACACTCTTAACAATATTTAAAAACCAGTATTAAGTCTGTCAACAGTATATTACTTTGGTAGCATATTAGGAGAGAAATATGACAATTACAATCCTTGCTTCCGTAGCTGATCACAGGGTCATAGTTGGTATTAAGAACTATCTTCCACTACCCATTCGTTATTCCTGTGACATCCAGCAGGTCTGAATTCTCTCCCTCGTGGGGTAACCCACATCTTCCTTCCTTAAGGTTCCAGACCTTTTGTCATCCTTCCTGGGTTGGGTTGTTGTAGTTTCCCACTGACTTTAATAACAGGGCGTGGTAATTCTAGGAGGTGCCCTAGGGGATCTCCTGCACTCCACACTATTCTTCCTTTCCTCCATTGCTAATTAATAACCCAGTTTCCCCTTGAAAGTCTGTATCAGTTGTCCCTGCCAACACTGTAACTCCCCTTTTAGCTTGTTTCTTCAGGCATGAGGAGACCAAAGTGGACAGAGGAAGTCTTAGTTTCCAGTTAATGATATCATTGTTGTGCTTCCTTCTACAAGCCTTCTCCCCTCTGGTACTAAGCTTTCTAAGCCAGCAGAGCATAAAGTCATAGGAATAGGAAAGAAAAATTTTTACTAGTGAATCACTAAGGGTAATTGAGAGGTACCATTCCCAGTGTCACCCCTCGATTCTTGAACTCATAAATTCTGGCTATGGGCAGCACAGTACCATACAGCAGACACTGATTCAAAGAATATATAGCCTTTTGAAGAATCTTGCCTCAGCCCTGAAAGCTACTGCCAAAAGTTAGCTGTGCTGTAACCGTGTTTCTAAAAGACCATTGTCCCTTTCTATCAATCCAAGTGCTTCTGGATGGTGGGCAACATGTCAAAACCAGTAAATTCCATTGCCTCACTTTTTTGGCTGTAAAATGTGTTCCTTGGTCACTGGTAGGACTGTGTGGCATTCCATGATGTTGGATGAGACATTCTGTAAGTCCAAGATGATAGTTTTGGCAGAAGTATTACATGCAGGGAATGCAAATCCATATCCAGAAGAAGTGTCTATGCCAGTAAGGACAAAGTTCAGTCCTTTCATGACAGAAATAGTGCAATATAATAAACCTTCCACCAGGCCACAGGCTGATTACTCCAGTGTTGGTCTCTGATGCAGGCATATAGTGGCTGTGGCCAGATCAGCCTTGGTGAGTGGACATCCATGTTACCACACCAGTGGGTAACCTCCATCCCTGCCATCATGTCCACTCTGTTCACAGGGCAATGACAGGGCTGGCTGAGGAAAGATTGATCATTATCTACAGAATGGATCATCTTATCTACTTGATGTTTACAGCCTTTTATGATGAGGTCACTTTGTGGTGAGTGTTTATAGGGAATACAAATAGTTTTACACCCTTGCTCATATGGAGAGGCCCGTCCATGTACCTTTTCTCCAAATATCTCTGTCACCAATTTCCTAGTCATGTTCCTTCCAAGTTCCTGACCACCCAGCCAGACTACTGACTACAACCCATGAATCAGTATACACTTACATATCTGGCCATTCCTTCTACTAGACAAAGTGTACTACAAAGTGCACTGCCCCAAATTCTGCTCACTCTGAAGATTTCCTTTCACTACTCTCCTTCAGGGATGTTCTGGAAAAGGGTTTGCTGTTGCAGCTGTCTACCTGTGGGTAGTGCCTGCATAGTGAGCAGAACCATCCATAAAGCAGGTGCTAGCTTTCTCTTCTTCTGACAGCTGATCATATGATATACACCCTGAGACCATAGACACACGCTGTGAAACAGGGGACAGTATACCAGAAGTAGGAGCCATGGACATCTGGACAACTTCTTCATGTAACCAACTTGTACCCTCTGGAACTGCTCTGGCTCAATCATGTAGGTACCATTTACATTAATGATGGACTGTTGCTGTGTATGTCCAATTGTATGACTCAGTGGTATCATGCATACCAAGTTCATGACAGGCAACTCAGATAACATGGTAGCCTGGTGTCCCATGATCAAGCATTTCCATTAAGGTCCAGTAGAAGATCAAGAGCTTTTTTTCAAAGGAGAGTAATTGTTTGTAGATGATAGCAGAACCTTGTTTCAAAATCCTAAAGGCCTCCACTGCAATTCACCTATGGGGGCCTGCCAGAGACTCCAAACAGTATCTCTCCCTGCCACTGACATTGCAAGTATCATTAATTCTATTGGGTCATATGCCTCAGTGGCAGAGCAGCCTGAATAACAGCCTGCACCTATTGCAGAGCCTTTTCCTGTTCTGGGCCCCACTCAAAACTAGCAGATTTCTGAATCTCACTAAATAGGCTAAAGTAAAACACTTAAGCAAGGAATGTGTTGCCTCCAAAATCCAAGTAGACCCCTTAGGCACTATGTCTCTTTTTCAGTTGTAGGGGAAGCCAGATGCAAGAGCTTATATTCTACCGTAGAAGAGATATCTCTACATGCCCCCACCACGCACTTTTATAAATTTCACTGAGGTAGAAGGACCTTGAGTTTTAGTTGGAATTACTACCCATCCTCTGGCTCTCAAATGCTTTACAAACAAATCCAGAGGGATTGCCATCTCCTGTTCACTCGGTTTCCTCAGTATATCATCAATGTAACGGACAAGTGTGATTCCTTGTGGGAGAGAAAGATGATCAAGGTCCCTGTGTAATAAACTGACACAGGGGTTGAGAGTTAATATAACCCTGAGGTAGGGCAGTGAAAGTGTGTTGCTAGCCTTGCCAGCTGAAAGCAAATTATTTCTGATGGCCCTTATTGATAGGTATGCGGAAGAAGGTGCTTGCCAAATCAATAATTGCATATCAAGTACCAGGAGATGTGTCAGTCTGTTCAACCAAAGACACCACATCTGGTACAGCAGCTGCAATTGGAGACACAACTTGATTCAGTTTACAGTAATCTGAAGTCATTCTCCAAGACTGGTCTGCCTTCTGAACAGGCCAAGGGGAAGAATTAAATGGAGATGTGGTAGGGACTACCATCCCTGCCTCCATCCTTGAAGTCCTCGACAGAGGCACTAATCTCTGCAACCATTCTATGGATGTGAAACTGTTTTTGGTTTACTGTTTTACCAGGCAAGGGCAAGAGTTGAGGGCACCAGCTTTGCTTTTTGCACCACAGTAGCCCTCACCTGCAGGTTAAGGAACAAATGTGAAGAATCTACCAAGTACTAGGCATATTTATCCCAATTATTCATTCTGGAACAGGGGGAACGACTAAAGGACGGATTTGAGGACTTACTGGAACCCACTGTGAGTCAGATCTTTTTAAAATTCCTTTGATCACCTGACCCCAAAGGTCCCTATTGTTACTGGAGGGCCACAGTGATGGTTTAGATATCCTGAAATCAGAATTAGCTCAGAACCAGCATCCAGTAATACCCAAATGTGTAATCATTTCCCGTCCCCCAATGTACAGTCATTTGTGGAACAGGCCTTGGGTCCCTTTGAGGAAAGATGGGAAAAAGATTGACCATGTAAATTTCGGTGCATCAGGGTCCTTCCCTCAGGGGACCCATTTTATCCAAGGAGTTCTGGGTCTCTACACTGGCTTGAATGTGGAAACTGGTTCAGGGTCCACAATTCCCTGTTACTACAAATTGAACTTGGTTTCTGTCCATTTGTCATTAAATTTCTTCAATTATATAAATCTAGCAAAAATTCTGTAGGCTTGCCATCTATTTTACTTTTGGGAACACCCTGGTTGATCAGCCAGTGCCATGGGACTACAGGTGTCAGACCATTCTGATCATTTTGCTTGTGCTAGCCATTAACAGTAAGTGTGTCCACTCTGCCATTGGCAATTAAGTGCTACCACTTGACTCCCGCCACTCTGGATCCAGTCAAACCCATTGCCTTTAAGTTTCCCAATTGAATAATTGAAGTCCACACCCTAAGGTCTGGCATACAAAGAAAAGCAATGACAGGATTCTTTAGGGAGGCCAGCACTCCCCTCAGGGATCTTTCTCAAGGTATCAGTGAAGGGTACATTCTTTTTATTATCCCATGATGGCAGATTAGATTTAACATGGCAAATCCATTCCAGCAATCTCATGGCCCTCTTCAACAGTAAACTGTGGGATGTCAGACATCTCTAGTTCATTTACAGTGGGTCATCTTTTGCTCTACTCTTCTGCCAACCAGCCAAATAAAGTACTAACAGCATTCTTTACTCCATGAGATACAACATTAAATTTAGAAACCCTGCCTCTAATGGGTTCATATCAGCAAACTCAGCCTTACCCAGGGGTATATTTTTGCTACCATTATCCCACTTTTGTAAAATCTAAACACCAACATGTGTTAGTCAGGCCTCTGCTTATAAGAGTTAGAAAACTCAAGAAGTTCTGTGGGAGAATAGTGGACCTCCTCATGGAGTGTACTATGTACCTCCCTCTTAGGAGCCTTCTGTGATTGGAGCATGGTTCTAGGCCTAGAAGCAAAAGTTGATGACGAGGGTGGGTCCTTAAGAGTGTCAATATTATCAAGACTTGTCAACACAGAATTGGTTTCCTCAGATATACTAGAAGAGGCCAACACCACAGCAGATGGGGGTGGGCAGGCCTCCACCACTGTGGGAAGGGAAATCTCTTCCTCTGAAAAAATAATCCCATTAGAGTCTAGGAGCTCAATATCCTCAGCCTCATCAGACCCTCCCAAACATCTCCGTTTTTCTTTATGGGACCCCATTCTTTTCCAATCAGTGCTCTCACCTTTATTTCAAATACGCTTCAAGGCTGAACATTACACTTACTCTTCCAGCCAACTGAATTATGAGGGCCTGTGTTTGGGTTATGCAATCTCAGCCCCACAGCTAAAGGAGAGGAGATTCTCTTTCAGGATACACTCAGAAACTTCTAATTTTTATATGTGTCTGGAGTTGGAAGTTTGAGTCTTTGAGCTCTTTAGTTTATCATCATCACAGTCAGAAGACTGTTGTTTTCCTAGGGTTGCTCTGAGTCTTTGTTTTCTTCCACTAGTTTGTCCAGAGATGCTAAGAGCAACCAGCCAGCATCATTGTATTTCCCACCCTGCCACAAATACTCAGAAGTTTCATATCTAGAGTTGCTAAATTCCCTACTTAGAATAGTTAAGTGTCCTGCATTATGATAGTTAAATGGATCTACACTGCATATTACTCAGAGCAGTTCATGACAAGGACTAAGTATATTCTCCATACAATTAGGAGAGACCACAGCATCTCTAGCTGTCATCAAATTAGAGAAACGACTCCAGCAACCCTTAAAACCATTACAGAATTTCACCTTCACAATTCTGTTTCTCTAGGGTCATGCCTGGTACCCAAGTGTGTATCAATCAGTGCTTACTAGAGAAAAAAATGTAATGCAAGATACACAACTATATAAGAGTTTACATGATTGACTTTCACTGGCCATCCACAGAGTCAGGTGTGGAAGAGTGCAAAAGGTCTATCTGCATACTCAATCCAAAGGAGTGCATGTCCAGGGTCGGTTCCTCATAATTACTGAGCTAAGTTTTGTTTAATTTTGCTTCTGTAATTCTTTAACTTCTTTTTTGTATTTGAGAATGTCAATGATTTCACTGTCAGTGACTTCTCAAACTTCTCCCTCACAGGCTTACCTCTAAGTGGTGGTCCCTGCTCTGTGGTTATGCATTCCTTATCCATTTTCCATTTTCTTTCTTTTATAAAAAATAAAGCAAATTTGAATTTTAATCAGGTATTCACTTTTGGCCAACTGAGGCCAGCAGCTCAGGGGAAGGTAAATCCACCCTCAGCTTCCTGAAATGGAAGCTGTTTGCTCCCAAAATAATGACTGCTTCAGGAATCACCAGGTAACCAATATGTGCCAAGGGCATTCAAGGAGCACTGTGCTTAGACTCAGACTGTGAACTAAGTTTCTTTTCATTCTTGTAGGAGAGCTTTCACATCCAAAGAGACTCTTTGTCTGGATGGGAAGAAGGAGTACATCGTCCTGAGTCCTGGTTTCTATCATTAGTCATTCTATTATGAAAGGAGTAAGAGATGTGGGGCAGCTCCAAAACTGGACGACAAGGCAAAAGGAGACAAAGGAAATTGGTTTCCTGATGAAGATACTGAGCTCCTAGATCGCCTGCTCCTGAGAGGCCATTCTAGCTCTGGAATTCTAGTTATGCACGCCAATAAATTACTTTATTGTTCTAAGCCAGGTGAATCAGGTTCTCTATTACTTGCCCTTGAAACCACTTAAGCAATATAACCACTGTTTTGCTGGTTTCTTGACGTCATGTCTTGCCATTAATTTCCAGTCTCCTTCTGGATCATCGTTTTGCTCTTAACCTTTTGATATCCTTATCCTGAAGCCTCAGTCCTCAACTCATCTGCCCAAGTAAACTTCATTTGGGGGAAGTTCCGCATATATTTATGTCTTCAACAACTATGTTTGTTGTTGTTGTGCAAGTCCAAATCTATCCCCCCTTGATGCTCCTCACCTTTCTGAGCACCAGTCTTTGTCTCCAATTTTATGCCACTTCTCTCCACAGGGATTTGTCACAGAGTCTCCTAACCTTTGAAGTCCACACCAATGCTCATGATCATTCCTTTCTCAAACAGCTGTACTCTCTTCTGTACCTGTACTATTAAATTTGCCACTCATATTAAATACAAAGGTATCTTCTCAAGTCCTCACTCTTTACATAGTTTGTCTGTTCAGTTGGTGTTCCACTAAATAGACTCCAAAATGCTCACTCTTTTTCATGCTGCTTATTATTTAAATTAGTTGCTTCCAATTCATTACCTAAACTTTTCCAGAAGGATACATTTCTTGCATGGAATCTGACAGATCATTACTTGATCTGTCATAGTCCAACTTTTAAGACAGACCAGGAAATAGCTTGACCTGCACCCTCTTATATTTGGCCTTTGCATACTCAACTTAATAGTGAAATTTGTCTATCCAAAACTTGTACAGGAGATCCAGACTATAGACCATGACTCCTGACAAATTCATCAAGATTTCTTCTGCTAAACAGGCAGCTCAACAGGTCTTGACATCCAGGCACTAAATTTTTTCTGACACTTTTTTTTCCACCCAGCCAGTGAGCCTCAACATCTCAAGATAGTTGGAGAGCACATAGTCCCTTTCAACTGGGAGTACCTATGTGAAGACAAAGACCTCCATGCCCTCAATGTCCCATAAAGAATTATGGGGATTAATGTATCTCAGGTGGGAAATGAAGCAGGAGATTAGTATGTGGCTAACCAATTGAGCATGTGGGTGTGACCTGTCAATCACAGAGATCAAGACCAATCAGTGCTGTCTTCAATTCTGTGAAGAGAAATCAAGCAGGTTTTTTATAGGACAGCCTAGAACTGATGTCGGCTTGAAAACTGAGGTATAAGAAAGGTGTCTCATTAACCTTGTGGCCATTCAGCTTTCTCAGCAGCCTGCTCTCATTCTGCAGAGCGTACTTCGTTTTCTACATTTAACAAATGAAAAACCTATCTTTTTCATGTGTCTCTACCAACTTTTCATTCAGGATAACAAGAACCTGGAAAGAATCCCTAGAAAGAGCCTACTGAACCCCAGAACCTGGTAACATACCAGGTGATAGGAGCACTGTAATCATACCTGAATGCAAGAAAAAAATAGCTTGCTGGAATTTCTGCCTTTTGTAGCTCTCTAAAATGCCCTCCATATAATCATCAGAATTGATTTTTTTCTTTTTCTGGAATTCAAAAATAACTATATCACTCCCTTCTTGATACCTTTCCCCCAAAAGGCTCCCCAGAAGTTTCTATTTAAATATTTAACAAATATTTAATCCATTATAGATTTGTGGACTAAGAGCTTTGAAAGAATGGGCTACAATTTTTCTCCTTAAAAAAGATCACATAAATTAGTAAAGACTTGGCAAATGGAATTAATTTAGGTATCGTCATATGACTCTGAACAAGAATCTGCTTGTATTTTTACTTTGAGGTAGAATACTCTTGTATCATTCTTATACTCCATTTCTTTAGGCTTGTAGTAGAATTACCTTGAGTTAGTTTTAATTATGTTAATATTTGCTTAAAAATTCCAGAAAATATATGAGTGATTAATTGACACTTTTGGATACAATAATCAGTGTTTCCAGAAACTTCTCTAAGTTCAGAATTTAAATGCCACATTTTAGATGAATGAATACCCCAAGTTGCTAATCTTATGATTCTGTTTAAGAAATAAACAGATAATGTATCATATATGCACAAATGTGTTCACACTGCAAAGTTGTTCTATATCCCCTGAAGAAATAAGAATCATACTCCCACCAAGGATGGACAATTTCATACCTTTATTCACTCATTTCACAAATATTTATTTGAAGCCTTTCATTTTCTGTTTTGAACAGAACAGACAGAAATGCTCTGCCTTTGTGGGGTTTGTTTCTTTTGTGGGTTCAAGGAGAAAATATACATCCTCTTATACTGTAGTTACTATTCATTTAAAATATTTTGCAAGAGTTTACTTTACCTGTATATATCACTGTCAGTGATGTGTTTGGAAGTTGAGTGATACAGATGAGAAATACCAGGAAGCTCACGTGAGACCTGGCTGTGTGGAGTAGGTGCTACCTCAAAAAGGCTGAAATTACTAGCAAAATTCAGACAGATGGAGTGGAGAGGACAGGGTACCCAGTAAGTGGATAAACGTGGGCACTGGATTTGAAGCTGGGATGAACATCGTTCACCGTGGGGCAGTGGGAAGAATGTTCTCACTAGAGCAGGGTTTGTGTGCTGGAGAACATGAACATGTTTTGTTGCCAGAATAGCTACACTTTTTAAAATTGAAAACATTTCATTGATTGACACATATTATTTGTACTTGGTTATGAGGTACAATGTGATGTTTTGATTCATATACACACACACTGGGTAGTGATCAATGTATGATTTGACTCCTAAGTGGAATCCAAAGAAAGTGTACCTCATGGCAGTTGACAGTAGACTGCTGGTCACCTCCAGAGGCTGGGGAAAGCAGCAAAGAGAGAGAGTGGGAGAAGCTACTCAGCTGTGTGACCTTACTGTTTGACAGGAAGTCTCCATTCTTGCATTGCATTGCACAGCAGGTGAAAATAATTAACAACAATGCATTACATAGCTAAAGATTTTGAAAGCCAGGCAGAGGAATCTGACAGGAGAGCAGTGTAATCAGTTGGCTTTTTGTAGATTAGTCTGGCTAATCTGTGCTAGTGTGGTTTAATTTACTGGCATGAGCTCACGGGGGAGCTGATACAACAAGTTCCACAGGAAGTTAAATGGCTTTTGACTAAGGTGAAGATGACAGAATTGAAAACAAGTGAAAGGTCTGGGCATATTTTGACAGGGTAATAGCACTTTGATCAGATTATTTAAATGAGGCATTCATTTCTTCATGGTTATTGAGTCCCACAACTTAGGTTACTCATTGATATCCAATATATTTATTGAGCACTTGATAGGCAACTGCCATTTTGCTTATTACTAGATTCACATGTGAAAAGCTATGAGTTTCATACTCACCGTGGCTCTGGTCCAGCAAGGAGTTCCTAGAAGTGCAAGGGCAGTGTAGGGACACTTAGCATGGATGACACTTTGATGAACCTTCCCAGGTTTAGGGTGAGGGCACAAAGCTCAGTTCCGAGTTCTCCTCTGAGAGTCCACGAAGGACTCCAGAAGACAGAAGGACAGGTTTCCTGGAGGGTGTGGAGGAGAAATGGTCTGCTGTGTTCAGTTCCTTAAATGGTTAAATATTCTAGCATCACAGAGACCCAAGCCCTTTCTTGGTTGGAAGTGAAATTATAGAGCACCTTCAGTTCTATGCAGCAGAGCTTGGATTTTAGGTGAAAGGCAAATACATACACTGAATTGAATGTTTTTAATATGTCTGCTAAGTAAACCTCAATAAAATTGATTTAAACCATAAAACTGGGGCAATAGAGTAGTACAGTCAAAATGACATTTCAGAAGCCTGGGATGACCAGGCACTAAGGTGGAATTAGACTAAAGGCAAATGAGTGAGGGAAGCAAGAGAGAGGTCACCGAAATGCTGAGGAAGAGATGGGCACAGTCAAACTACAACAGTGGTGGAAGTGAGGGCAGAGACCATTTAAGGAGCTGACCCGAACTGGGAAACTAATTAGATATGAACAGGAGTTTCTAAAACAATGAAGTTCTCAACTCAGTAGGCGAGTTCAGAAGAATTGAGCCACAGAGGAGCAAAGTAAAGAGACTGTTCTGAGTGAAAGAAGAGTCACGTGGTTTGGGATGTGTCTCTTGGAAGGGAAAGACTTCCAAGTCTGCTACAGGGGGAGGGGCTCTGAAAGTGGGATAGAGGAGAACACCATGATTTCAGTTCAGTTCCACTCCACCATGCTTTTTCATTTCTTGCTGTGCTTTCCTCATTAGATTTTTGACAACAGGCATCTAATCCTTTCACCATTGCTGGACACTTCTACAATCTAGAATCCCAGGCACTGAATAATAATGAGGATTACTTTATGTTTAGTGTTCTGCTCAGGAGACAACTTATAGGCACATTATATAAATATTACTCTATAAAAGATTAAGTGGCCAATGGAGCAACTAGAAACAACATGAGCACCCATGAGAACGTTAGTGCTTTTTACTAACTGTGGTATCTCTGCCCAGTGGGACATGGCTCAACAACAGAAAGGAGCAACTCATTGCTATGTGCTTACAACACCACAGCATTTGAGAATAATTATGAAAGCAGAACTGTGGTTCCAGGAGATCGCAGTGGGAAGAAAAGAAAATATGACTAAGGGGTAGGGATAAGCTTTGGGGCTTCATTATGGCCTCTACCTTCACATATGTATCAGAATGAACATTGAAAATGTGTGTTAAGTAGACGTCAATAACATAATTTAAAAATTAAACACAATAGGTACATTCATGTGATAGGTTCTGAATTAGATTGAAGTTTCTCCTTTTGCTTGTTTCAATTTTCATAAACCTGTATTACTTATGTAATAAGTGTATTTTTAAAATTGTGAATTTTTTTTAAAGCACTGGCCAGATTCTATTTTCTTAATAATTAGTGAACTGCAACTTAAAACAACAGTAAAAGACAGCCTCAATCCAATCAGACTGGCCAACTCTTCAAAATCGAATGAAGGTTAGTGTTAGCTAGAGTGGGCAATTCTCACCCTTCGTTTGGGAATGTAAACTGATGAGCCAGTTTGGAAGGCGATGTTGTGATAACTAGTAAATTTGAAAATGTGTTTACATTACTAATGATTGTAATACCAGTTTTCAATTTTCCACTATTCCAGCAATTGATGCATTTTAAAGTAATGGCAAACATGTATGCATCTGGCCTGAATAGCGCTGTTTCAAGCTTTAGCAGCTAGTTCAACCCTGTCACATTTCTCTCCAGTTCTTTCCCTTGTAAACTGTTTGGTTATTTTGTTGCTCATGAAACCACTTGCTCCTTAGCGTCTCTTTTGTCTTCTCCATCCCAACCTCATCTCCGCACATCTGGCCACCGACCCCCATAAACGCCGAGCACGGAGGAAATCCCATCTAAAGACACATCTCTCCTCTTGGTTGGGGAGCAGTCCGAAGGGGCCACAGCATGAAGAATTTTACTCCGGGTGGCACAGCAGAAAGGTACGAAGTCGAGGCCAAGCAAGTGAGAAGGGGCGGGTCCAAGGGAATGTACGTTAGACGGAGACAGCAGAGCCAATTGCGTGTAAAGGAATATTTTGTAATTTGATAATTTGTATCTATTAATTTTTCATGGAAATATTTGAAATAGTTTCATGAAGTGCTTTTTTGAATACATGTTCTAGAACTTTATTATTAAATCTTTAATTACATATAAATCCTGAGAGAAATATCATGTACCACATCTTTAAACTCTTCTTTTGTGTTTTGACCCCAGAAAAATCAACTGAAATATTGTTTGTTTATAAAGCTAAGCAATGGAGGAAAGTTAAATGTTCATCTAGAAAACAGCACGTAGACAATTTGAGTTACATAAATGCAATAAAACTGGTAACGGTTATAATGAATGAGCTAGATCTGTACGTATAAATACAGACAAATGTAAAGTATGTAACTTCAGAACATAAACAAGGATTATGTGCACAACTTTATAGTCATGTGGGTTTTAAAAACTGATAAAAATGTATTCTTTTGTTTCTAAATTCACTAATATGTACTAAAGACATAATGCTAAAACATTTACAGGAATGAAGATTTTTCCATTCAAAACAGCACTTTTCCTAAAGAGAAAGGGGACAGATATCTTAGAGGATTATGCAGGGATTCTCAACAGTTTCTGCAGGGCTCATTTTTCAGATCCAAAGTAAATATACAACGAAGGTAAGATGTTACATAGTAAGGGGCAGGTACAAACATTTGTCTCTTATCTGTCAGCAATGTCACAAAAAAAAAAAAAATCCCAAAAATAAATGGATAAAAATAAAACATATCACTTTATCACCATTCACAGCAAAAGGATTAGATCTATAATTTCATATTTTCTCATGAAAAAAGATAAAGACAAAAAAGATCATCCCTGAAGACATAGAATACCTTTAAAACACCATTATAATGGGAAAAAGTAAATTGTTCAGTTGTCACAGAGGTTAATATAGGCTGACTAGATTCCTTTCCCAATTCACATCCCTACTTATGGATTTATGGACACAAGGAAAGTGTATGGTTATCTGTGTCTCTGTCCTCTTTAAACTGATCCTGTGTGTTGTTTAGCTTTTAATAATGTGAACACCCTATGTGGGAAATGTCTTTTAAAGCTGAGCTGCTCTTGTTCAAAGTTAGCTTTAAGCAAAGTAACAGATAAACATTGCTCAGCCCCATCCTATAAGGTGATGCCTAATTTTAGAATAGTCTGAACTTTGCAATTCAATTACTGTCAATATCACCTCAAAGCAACAAAGAGGTTCAAGACAGCCCCAGAAAGGTCACCCAAATACACAGTCACTGAAATGCAGAATACCCAGGCCACTCATGATAGTCCATTCTAAATAAAATGTATTATAACCTAATTTTAAGCACATGGAATGAATTCAAAACATTGTGGCTTGCCACAACCTTGGTATATTAAACCTTATCCCAAATGAGATATCACTTGATTTATTTAGATTCCTTAGTATGTTTGGATTAATGTGCTGGCAGTTTGACCAACTCTTCTTCCTGATTTCAAAAATCCTTGGACAGAAGAGCTGGGATAGTTTGAATGATACTTATATTGCAATGTGACCTCAAGTACAATTTATAATCAGCACACTGTAAGAACAATAATAATATTTTGCTTGACTCTTCTCTTGAGTGCATACCCCCAAAGATAAAGGTGAAAGTCTCATGCTGAACTGTTCCTTACGTGATTAAGCTGTACTATTTAGCCTTGGCTTTATTGGAGAAGACATGCAATCTAAGGAGAAGTCAAATATGGGGAAAGCCAATGTGCTCATCTTTTTTATACAAAGAAACCTGACATGAAGTGTGGTCTGCAATAACACTTGTGAGAAGGCACACAAGGCAATAAGAGGCTGGATAACGGTGGTCTATTGTGCGTATAAGGTGTCACTGCTACACAGCCTGCTCCTCTTGAATTGTTGAGTGTCTTACTTGAGAGAGCTGCTTCTCACATTCTCCACTGGTTCTATGAGGACTAACACTAACTCTAGCAGTCTGTGGGCAGCTCCAACTTACAAGTGCCTATCAATGGGTTCACCATAAATTTGGCAAAGTTGATTTTTCTTGGGCTTGCACAGATATAAAGATTGTTCAAGGTTGCCAAGGTCACTCCTTTTCTGCAGTGCTATTATCAAAGGTAAACTCAAGAACTTGCTTTCAGAATGCAATTTGAAAAGACCAAATAGGCAGGCAAGAAGACCAGCAAGCTTGAAAGACCTGCACAAGAGGCCTAGCTCCACTGTTTGCCAAGTGAGTGACATAATTTAATCTCCACTGAACCTGTTTTTTCACATGTAAAATGAGAAAAAGAACTCTTGTACTACCTAACAAGGAAGATAAAGACTGATATAACATATTTAGAAAGATGCTGTGCCCATTACTCATGATAGACTAACTTTATTGGGTTAAGAAGCTCATAGGGAATTAGTGAATCACGCTTCTAGGTGTGTCTGGGTGGATCAAGGAGGCATGACCTTGGATACTCTGTATCATCTCTGGCCCCTTCCTCTCTGGCACTGGTCCCCTGCTCTACTTCCCAGCCAATAAGAACTAAGCAGCTTTGGCCTGCCACGCCTTCTCCCATGATGCTCCTGCCTTGGAACCTACTGATCAAGGGCAGAATCATCTGCAGTCCTGAGCCAAATTAAGCCTCTCCTTGTTTAAGCTGTGGGTGTCAGATAGTTTATCCAGCAATGAGAAAGCTGAGTAATATAGATGCTTTTAAAATTGTAAATCATATGCAATATATGCATTGTAATAATGGCAAAGCCAATACTCTGGTGAGAAAACAGTTATACAACATACCCATTCTTCTAGATTTTAGTCTTTACTGGAATTTTTATCAACATGCTATCAGTTATGCTACAGTATGGCTGAACAGGCATTCACCATTTTAGTAATGGATATCAATGCTTGAGAACAAAATTTGAATTACTGTAGATTTTTGCATAATAAATTGTGGGTACTATTTTAGTGATAATCTAAAGATAAGAATTACACAACGTAGAGGAGATACAGTATTTCTGGTGCATCTGCATGTTCTCTTCCATTTCAAAATTGTTTTCAGGATGAAAGTATTTCATTCACTTTACCGATATTTATCTGAAATCTACTTCATCCAAGGCATAGTCAGGGGAAACCAAGTTCTGTAACTTAGAATCCATTGCCTGCAAGAGTTAGTTTGACAACTGGTGGTCAACTTGTAACACCCAGCTGAACTGAACCTACTTGGTGGTTAGTGTGGGAGGCCCCTCTGAGGATTGTTACCCACAGTATAAAAGGCAGAACTGGAGAAGAGGCTGTTGGGAAGCTGTTATAGAGCTGTTGGCTCTTTTGGAGGATCTTGTCATGCTGGTTTTTCTGATGAACTGGGCTGTTCTCACTGTCAAAGGAGCTCAGGACCTTGTTGTCACTAGAAATGGCTGCAGTTCATTTTTGGGGAGCTCTGGTCCTTACTTTGAGCACAGCTTCCTGGCTCTGGAGAGGAAGATGGTGGACTGTTCAATGTCCTGGAGAAGCTTATTATGTTGATTTTTCTGATATAAACTCAGCTTTTCTCATCATTGGAGGAGTTCTGGTCCTTGCAGTTGCTGAGGATGGCTGTGGTACTTTCCAAGGGTGTGCTGGTCACTTCCTGGCTCCTGTGCAGAACCCTCAGCATGATGGCACAGATCTTTCAATCCTCTGGCACAGACTTCCTAGCCTCCATTACTGTCCTTTGGCTCTTCCTAATGCAGATCTGTGAAACAGGCCTGCATGAGACATTATGATGGACTCTTCACCTCCAGCTGATCTCATGGGGGGAACTGTTACAGGCTCTAGGTTTTTAGCTGGACTCATGCAGGTGATTGCCATGGGATCCAGGCCCTCATCTGGATTCTTTGGTTTTACTGTGTGGACAGATTTCCTGCACTGTCTTCGTATATGACTCTTTGGGTGAGTATTATGAAATAATCTTATAAACTATGTGTTCTGTATTGTATTGTTTTCCCTGTAAACTCCAAACTACAACAAGGCATGACAGACTAATGAAAGATTGTGTTCAGATACAGGACCAACAATATTCAGAAAAGTACATCTGTCACTACCACAGAGTGTAAAACTCACTGACACACAGTTCATGTGTTAGTTTAAGTCAAAACAGTGCTACTGCATCTTTTTCCCAGTCTGTGTCTCCTATTCATTTATGAACTGGTGCAGAAGATGCATCTGCTGAAATTATACCCAGAATTTCAGAACTTAAGGCACTGATGAAGGGACAGTGAAATACTGTTGTGTAAATCTACCCTGTTTAAGAAGAGGAACAGATTTCACCATGTACTATAAACAGAAACATTCTGACAATCTAACCCTGGCCCAGAAACAAGAGGGAGAAAACAAGGTATCCTATCATTCTATCCATTCTCATCAACAAAGGGAATAGAAAATCAGGTCAGTAAATCTCATCACTTCAGAAGTGATTGCTTCCAGATGTACTGTTTTCTCCACTTTTGAGAACACATGCACTATTCTAACTTGGAAATGTGAATTTTATAAAGTTATAATTTATTGTTAGATCCTCATTATATCAATTTGGTTGCCTTTGTTTATAGAGTTGTGTTTAGTTACTACATTACCATATCTCCAGCAAATGAACCCAAGCCATAAAGCTTAGTATTCATGGTGAACAAATCTTCAAATTTAGTCTTCATACTTTATATACTTCATCTGTTATACTGGATTTTCAATTATGGTATTTAAAATGCATTGAGAATAAGCATGTATAGTTCAGTGTGTTGTGAATGTGTATAGCAAAATGTGTACATTTCAGTGTTAAATGTCAGAAAAGAAGGTCCACAGTAGAATATCAATAATAACTTTAATTAACTATGCAAATTTTTGAGCATTTAGTGTATGCAAGTTACTGTGCTAGGCATTATAGAGCTAAGACATTAGTAAGATGTCTAACAGCCTACCATGTGCATAGCAAAACCCAAGGGTCAGCCATAGCTGTCACATGCCCTTGCTAAAAAGATATGAGCTATTACTCAGATAGCACACTGGAAAGACAGGATCCTAGCAATAAACTTTTACCCTTTTTTTCATTACAACATGAATGGGAAGCTGAACTTCATAGAATTTGCTGTGTAGTACACAGGTTCTCAGTGTGTACCACAATGTATATTATAATACATAGGGAGCTTCCCCCGTTCCTCCAGCTGATGAAGAAAACCATAAGCTAACGCCATAATGCAGTGCAGTGCAGTGTTAGCTGTCAAACACAGAGAAAAGCAGTAGCCAGAGGTAATTAAAATCTGAAAGATCAGAAAATAGGACACAGGTTACAGTTATCTGAGCAGATCTATTGGGCACTGCCTGTAGTAAAAGCACAGATATGTTAGGTTTCAAAATCAGCTACAGTAGAGAACTCAACAATTTTCTGTATACTTTTTTGTGTTGTGAAAAAGGCTCTGAATGAAAGATCCAGATTTCAATTCAAGAGATTTAGCTTCAAGTCTCAGCACAAGACTTCTTTGCCTTTTAGGCCAACATTTAACCTCTTAAGCCTTATTTCCTATGTAGATATTGAGAATATCTCGCAGTATTATTACAAAGACAAAAGGAACAAAGAAGTATTTGGGTGTTGTTTTGTACTTTAGTGGTAATGTTCTTGTTTATCCAGTATACAACATATTTCTGGTAGGTATATGTTTGAGTGATATATACAGTGTACTTTGGTTCATGATTCTATTCTCTCCATGATTCTTGTCTCAGACCAAAGTAGATGAGAACCAAATCAAAAATCCCCATAAATTCAACATTGAACTTAATCAATGAATTTGATTTGCTTCTCATCCAACTTAGTTTGTAACTAGAATCATAGAAAGAATCAAGTTTGTGAATTGAGATACCACTGTATATATCATGTATCTCTATGTATCCTATTCAGTCAACATTTCACAACATGTATATTCTTCACACCACGTGCATTAACCCAGTCCCATGAGTTTGTCTTGCTAACTGCCCTCATGTCACCTTCATTTTTTTGTTCCTGTTCACGCCCCCCACTCTAGTTCCTCTGTGTCTCAAGCCCAAATCACCATGGTGCTGTCTAGAACTTCTCACTCAACTTTCATTCTTGATCTGCCAATAGATCCACCATCTTAAAAGATGCCTGTACTTTTGCTGTGTAGATACAGGATTTAAGTGGAAAGAAGAGTGAAGTATGAATGAAGATGTTAAAATTAGAATCTAGTCTTGACCCTTGCTTCAAACTCCTCAAATACTGGAAAAATCAGTGAAGTTCTCTGGACTTCAAGTTCCCTAACTACAAAATGAACAGGTTTGTTCTGATTTTTGGTCCTTTCAACTAAAATATTCTTTTATATTTATTTTTTATACTGGGAATTGAACCCAGAAGTTTTGAACTGAGCTACATTTCCAGCTTTTTTTCTGAGACAGGGTCTCAATAAGTCAGTAAGTATCTCAGACTGAACTCAAACTTGGGACCCTCCTGCCTCAGGATTTTCAGGTACAAGATTACAGGTATGCACACCACACTCTGACCCAATTAGACTATGTTTTTTAATATTTCAGATTCAAATGGCATGCAAGCATCTATAGTTATGATAATGATTTCAAATTGAATAATGATCAGTATAGGAATAATATCAACCAGGTGCTTTATCAACAAACTGCTTCACTGCACTCTGCAAAAGCACAAGTGTTGAGTTTGTGCTCACCATCGTTGCTTCTCACGAGTGTGTAACTGCAGCAGGCAGCTGAAATCAGCCCTCTCCACACACACACCTAGACTCAGTGTGGACACCAGTGGGGTATGGTGCTTTATTCTATTGTCCATTCATTTCTGAGCCAAGGTACTGCAGACATTTTACTCCAAGGAGTATGGCTCTACTAGTTTGTTTTTATTGCTGAGCAAGGTTAAATAGTTAGATTTAGAACCTTTATTCCCCATGCAGAAGTGAGGTGTGAACATGGTTATGGATGTGTAATTTTGCTTATAAAAGATAACAATGAGGTATAAAATATACAGAATGCTTTATCTTTTTTATGTGATGATGAAATTGTGCCTGAAGCCAATCTACTAATTTATAGGACCCTTATGCACATTACCTTCATAAACTCTTCCTGAAGCCTTTGCTTTTTAGGCTTTCTAGAATATAGTTAGAATGGAAAATGGCACTTGATGAGGAATTTAAAATAAAACCAGCAAGCAAATAATAAAATACTCAATCCATGTGGAGAGCTGTTAATTGACTGAGGAAGAATAATGTACATGAGCCATTGTGTGGCAGCTACCTGGGCTTACCTGGGTTTACTTTGACCTTCTCCCTTCCTGCACTAACTGAACGCCATCAACTAAAAATCCCATCAATGGTAAATTCCATTCAATTAATGTCAACCTGTTAATTTCCCAAACTTTTCTTGGATTATCTGTATTTAAACTCTGGCTTAGACTATGAATCACCTTTAATTTTTTTAACCTCTGATTTATCTTCTTCCAATCCGTGTTTCATGCTGTAGTCTGAGTGATCCCTTCACACAAGGACCACCTGACCATGGCACTCCATTCCTGAGCATCCTTCTGTGAGTCCCAGTGCTCAGAAAATCATGCTGTAGTGGCCTCCACAGGCACACTCTTTCTTGACCTTATAGCCTTACACAAAGATTCACTTTGCCTGGAATATCCCACTTTTCTTCTCCATTTAACTGACTCCAGTTGATCTTTAGAGAATTATTAAAGACCTTACCTTTCTCTAAAAGTGGTTCCTGAATCCACTCAGGCCAGATTAAGAGATTCCCTGTACATGTCTCTGCCACCTTCCTGACACACTGTTTTATATTTGTATGTTTGTGTCCTCCTCTTAGATTATGAGTTTTAGCTCTGTCCTATCTGGCACAGAACCCAGAACATTAATTAGCTAATTAATTAAAATATTCATTCAATAGTTACAAAGTACCAGGTACCATTCTGAGTGGAGCAGATGTACTAGTGCATGGTGCTGTCAAGTGGAAATCTCTGTCTTTGTGAAACTTACCTGTATAATGGCTAAGTAAATTACATTTATGCCAAGAAATGGTAAGTTCTGTGATAGAAATCTGGAGAAGGTACTGACAGTGCTGATGAGCAGAAGAGGGTGCAATTTACACGTAACAGTCACATGTGTCTCCTATTTCCCGCTAGGCACGGATTTGAATCCAGTAAAGGAATGAGCCATGTGGATACCAGAGGGCAGAGGATGCCAAACAGAAAGACAGCCCAGAGCAGGGCTTGAGAAGAGGTGTCCAGGTGTGTTCAGAGAACAAAGAAGATACCAGTGGACTGGAAAAGACCAAAGGCCAGGAGAGAAGAGTAGACCATGGGCCCAGGATACTGGCAGACCTGGATTGGGTAAGGCTTTCTGACTATTGTAAATTCTCGGCATTTATGATTAAAGAAAAAGGGACTGACTGGAGTGTTTTTAAACAGGAAGTAGATAGGCAAGAAATGGTCTATTGAAAGGTTCCCTTTGTGTAAGGACTAAGGTACTGTTTCACACTATCTCTGCGGAAGCGAAGTCTGTCAACACAGCTAGGCTCTGCAGTTTACCACAACAGCCAGTAAATAGAGAAAAAGTCATGCTTGATATCAGTCATGAGTTTGAATATTACTAATTTTGTGAACTATGGTTCATTACCTGAACTTTCTAAGCCTGTTTGCATACTTGGAAGACAGGATAAGATTTATGAAATAAGGTCAAATAAATGTGTTTGCATAAAGAATCTGACATAAAGTAAAGACCAAGAGAAAACAGAAATGTCAACCACCTCAAGTAGGTAAAACAGGTGATACTACTTTTACTTTTATCCAAAATGGATTAACAAAGAGGTGACTTACACTCCAACCTACTTTAAACAATTAAAAAACAACAACAAATAAAACAAAAACATCCAAACAATAAAATGTAGTAAAAGTAGTTCTCAAGACACTTAATATCAGGACAGGGATCCCTGAAAAACAGAAAAGAGATCTGGCAATCCCTGTTATTTCTACAGGAGAAAAGGCCAGATCAGGTGCAGAAAGGAGCAAGCCAGAACCAAGTGAGTTAAGGAAGTAAATCCTGGAAGCGTAAGGGGCTTGGCCTCCTTCTACTGGGTCTAAGTCTGTGCTGATGCTGCAGCACAGACTGCTGCATCTGGCATTAAATATTTGAATACCACAATCCAGTAAAAACTAAGAAGTTCAAAGTCTGGGGAGGGTGCAACCAACAGAAAACTGTAATAAGGTTATCTTAGTTCTTTATAGTAGAAGTAAGCACACAATCCATTGAGCATATATTAGAGGGATTCTTCACTCCCCCTTGGAGAAAGCAGATCAGAGGAAGGTTCTGAGCAGAGAAAACCATAAGGCATATTCTGAAATCTAAGTGGGAGCTGAATGGGCAACACCTGTAAGGCCCAGACGTGGGAGTCCACGGAGAGCACGCAGGGGGAGATGGACCGGGGCGAGCAAGTAAGGTAGTGTGGAGAGAGCAGCAAGCAGCAGTCGCGAGGGGCCCGCTGCGTGGCCTTAGGAAAGCTGTATTAGTACTGCAGGCAGCTGGGAGCCACGAGGGGCAGCAGGGAAGCTCCCCGCTTGCATTTTGATTTTATACAAATCACTTTACCTTGCATGTAAAAAACACAGATTAGAAGAAAAATCCCGGTCTAGAGAAATGACTAGGAGACCATTTAGGTGACAGATTATGGGTATAAACTAGAGATCAATACAAGTCAATAGACTGCACAAATCCTAGGAATGTGCATCTTTCTAATAAATTGTGATTGATTACATATGAAGAAAAACATAAGAAAAAACCCCAAAATGAACATCCAGATTTCTGAGATGGAGAATAGTAACGTTTCCCAAGCTAAGCGGCAGAGAAAGGGGAAACTTCTGCAGATATATATCAAGTAACTTCTAGAAATTCACCATTTCAGATGCCTAAGGGAAATGCAAGTAGAGCTATCCAACCCTCAACAGGAAGGCTGGGCTAGAATCTGTGCCGGAAACAGACGTTTAGGATTCATCGCCATATACAGAGCATGCAATCTATGGATATGGTAGAGGGCACCAAATAAAAGGTGGTTGTGAACACATAAGTATGATAGGACCTGGGAAAGCACCATTATTTAAGGAATCACTGTAAAAGAAAAACACAAAAAGTGCACAATTTTTAGAAAATCACAGAAATGACAGGAAATCTGTGAGGGTATGGTCTCAGGATAGCTAAAGGAAGAACGCTTTCAGAGTTGTGAAGCCGGGTGAGGTTGCGCACACCTGTAATACCATTCCTTGATAGGATGAGGCAGGAGGACTGCTGCATTTGAGACCTACCTCACCTACATAGTGAATTCAAAGCCAGTCTGGATTACATAGTGAGATAACCTATCTCTAACAGCAGCAAGAATTGTTAACAGGCCAATAATGACAAGGTAGCAGAGATTAGGAAAGTAAGGGGTGAAAGAGAAGTTCACCAGACCAACAACAAGAGTTATGGTCAAACTCTGAAATGATGAACAGCAAAATTTGTTGCTAAACTCTGAAATGATTCTAAATATACATAGAGAAAGTTAGTGTTGACCCAAAGACAGATATCATGTCAAAATGACAGCAGTAAGAACCAAAGAAAGATGCTTGCAGGTAACAGATGAGCTAGGAAGCAAAGGGAGTGTCTGGTCTCCTTTCTAATCTGAGAAGTAGCCTGCAAGAACCTCAGATGTGGGAAGATAAAGGGAAGATGGGGTGGACTCAAGGAGAGTAAGAAAGATTTTAAATACATTGTATTAGAAATGAGAAAGACAGGTATTTCTGAATAACTGCCAGACAGGATCAAGGGTCTAATTGAACTGAAGAATATGTCATTTCTGACATATTGCTAATTGCCTCCCAATACTTCTGATTCCTGTATTCCCCAGTACTAAATAGTGCTTTGGTTGTTCTTGTGGGCACCACAAATCCTGCCTCATCCAGCTGCAGGGCTGTGATGAGAACTACAGCACTCTACCTACCAGGAGAAGTCAAGTAAAAACACATCACCCCTAACCACCAGCCAGGGGAAAGGATAGAAAGAAAAAGGCACAGAATCTTATGACTGCTGCTAGGCCAGTGGTTGAACTGATGAGCCTTGAGAATCACCAAGCCAGACAAAGAACAGGTGAAGGTCACTTGGAGAGGACAGATGCTTTGCTGTCCTTTACTGAGCTCTCCCTCAGCAAAACAGCCACTCAGCCAAAATCAGTAGACTACAACAAATATGCACTCTCATGCAGGAATATGCATGACTTTGACAAAGTTAAGCAAAAGAAGCCAGGCACACACAACAAAATACAAACATTACACAAGAACCTATTTATGCAAACTAACATTAATCTGCAAATTTAAAAGGCAGGAAAGAGTATTGTCACTTGGAAAAGAGTAAGCAAGAGAGAATTCTGGGAATGATTTCTGTCTGAGGTCTTTTCTGGGTGCTGATTATATAGGTATGTCTAGTTTTATGAACTTTGCATGTTTATACCTGGCAGTCTGAACAACTAATTTAAAGACAACACTGTACAATATGACAATCATTGGTGAGTTCTTCCCATCTTGTCTAGTGAAACTCCGTATCATTTCTAATGGGGTTTTCTGTTGTTTTTATTCTCTTTAATGGTGTGACAAATCTTGCATTCTTACATCTGATAATCTGAGCAACTTTGCTGAAAATAACAATATGTAGTATAGCGCTCACTGAATTTTGTTCTGAAACCCTGTATCATTTTTGTTGTTTTGGTTTTGCCTATGTTGATATTTGCTATTGTTCTTTTTTATTATTCTCTTTTATTTTTTTATTTTTTTTTTCCAGTACCAAGGATCGAACTCAGGACCTTGCGCTTGCCAGGCAAGCGCTTATGCCACTGAGCTATACCCCCAGCCCCTATTATTCTCTTTTAAATAAAAAATTTAAAAACTGCACATTTATAATATGTGCATTTTTTAGTATACATATCATACTTCAAAAACTGAGTTACAACCTAACCAACGAAAAATATGTACCAATTTTCTTAAGAAACAGTGAGCATTATAGCTATTTGAAATGAAAGTAATAGTATTGACAAGCGTAAGACAAAACCTCCTACCTCCCATGGGCCTTTACTTCATGACAGTACAAGCTTGGTGGACCACTGTCTGCTTTAAAATAAGCACAAGGCCAGGAATACAGCTCAGTGGTATAAGCACCTGCCTGGCAAGTGCAAGGTCCTGAGTTCTAGTCCCATTACCAAAAAAAAACAGAAGGTCACAATTTTTGACCTACAATTGCCTTTTGAGAAGTACATCCTCAAATATCATCGATATGAGATTTATGCAAATATGTTCAATAAATTATTTACAAGATGATAAATTTTAATAGGGACAGAAATATTTCCCAATGAAGAAATAATTACATAAATTCATATAAACCCGTGTCTTGATATTACGGAGGTAATTTTCAATATTGTGAGTGATTTATGGTTGAATGCAAAATTTTAAAAGAGTGGAATAAAAAGGTGAATTTTCAGTACTATTCCAAATATGTGAATGTCAAAATGTGCTTATGTCTGGGTAGAAGGATTTTGTTTTTAGTTTAAAATATTGTGTATGTTCTGGATTTTTCCAGAAAAAGCATGAAATATTTTATTGATCATGGGTTTCAAAGAAAATCATGGGTGCAGCAGTTGTATTTGCTTTTCCCCTAGCATTCCATGGCTTGCTTTTAACACACCTAACAACTGCGTCCTGCTGCGGGAGAATTTGATGGAGTGCTTGGCCCTGTGGTGCCAAAGAACAAGGTGTCTCCGAGTCATCACAGCTTTCATCCTTCTTGCCTCCCAGGGAACAAAGAAGTTGTTCTTAAGATACGAAGTCAAAAAAGTAAGACGTCCTCATCTATCACCTATGGTTGTGCCAAACCGTTAAATAAGCACCATGCAGTGCTGAAGCTCTGTCTGCTTGTGTGCAAACATAAAAATAAAGTAATTCTAACTGTGAAAGTCACGGACTAGCCACAAGCCCCTCTCATCTGCATAGGCTGAGGAGGGCAGGTCGGAGGGTGATGGGGTGGGGTGGGTTGGAGACCGTGTCGGGAGAGGAAAGTAGAGTGAAAGGCAGGACTTTGGCCTCAATCGCACATCTGATGTTCCAACTACAGCACTACTACTTTGATCTTCTTCCAGCTTCCTTCCCCTTCCTCCTCGATTCAAAGCTGAAGGAGGTGAAATCCAGCAATGACAAACAAACAAACAAACAAAAGAATCAACACCTGGGGGTAATAACTTAACTGGCTCACTGGGGAACCACAGTCCTGTTTGAAGTGGACTGCAGGGGAGGCCCAGGAAAGCTAGAAAAGCCTGGCCCATGGAAGGACGGGGCCCCAGGAACACGGAGAGAGCCTTCAAGGGAAAGAAGAAAACACATGATTGATAGGAGGATTAAGGTCTTACTTTAGTGGAAAAATACAGAGAATTTGTTTCTAGCAAGAGATTCTTCCTAGTCAAGTTGTGGCTTTTGCTTTGAACAGACTTACTAATTTTCATATTAATTAATAATATTTTAAAAGGGTGTGCCCTGAAGAGAATTATCTAGTATTCTAAGTTATGCTTGGTTTACTTCACCTTAATCAATACTTTCTCAAAATAAAGTCCTTTCTCCATTTCATCTTCACATGATGCTACTTACTCTAAAGTTTAAATCAGTTTTGAATACGACACAATGTAATTTATGTTTAAGTAACACAATAACACATCCTTATTTCTTTTCTCTTTTTTTGGCAGTACCAGGTATCAAACTCAGAGCTGTGCACTTGCCAGGGAAGCGGTTATTTCACTGAGCTATATCCACATCCCACACATTCTTCTTTCTAAAACGTGTACCTTAGATTATTTTCCCTGTAAAGTATTTCAATAGAAAGTTTTCAGGGTTGCCAACATCTTCATAGACTCAGGCAAGGTCAAGTATAAACTCTTATCATCTCATGAAAGCAATTAAAAAGATTTAATCAACAGATATTTGCCGCACTGAGGGAACTAACGTTGTGATTGACTTTATACACATACATTGTCTTTCTCTAAACTGGTTTGTCAAATGCAGGCAAATTTACTGCAATAGATTTAATAGATTCCCAGAGCCTAAGTGTTTCAAAAATTTAAATGCTGTAATTTGTTTTTTAACTCACTACTGAGAAACCCTGAAGAAAGGAACAGACATTTTGTCATAGGAACATCTAGAGCAGAGATGGAACCTTGTAGAACTTTCAAGTGATAGAAACAGCTCACTGTGGCATGCGTGGCATAGGTTCGCTATCACTGAGAAAAGTGAACACTTTTAGAAAAAATTCCAGTCATGCTGTACTTTTGATCTCTATGCTATGTAACTATAACTTTGTATTTTTTAATCTGTGTTTCCTCATGTGCATCTTTTCCATCTCTGACTGCTACGTATGTTTCTGTGTAGTCAACACTTTTTATTTTTCCAGTTTCCACATACAAGAGAGATTATAGAGTCTTTCTTTCCACACTTATTTTGTTTAGCATCATGTCCTCTGGATTCATCTCTATTGTTGCAACTGCTGGATCTCAGTTGTGAAGGCCAAATAATATTTTTATATACATTAGACTATTATTATTAATAATATTATTACAAAGTATTCAGAATATTGTTCAACTTTTAAAGAATACTTCAATATTCTATTTTCTAATATTAGAATTTTATTATAATTTTCAAAAATAATCTTTAATATTAACGTGTTACATAGTACAATACTACATTTTATATATAAATCTCCCTCACAGGCAATTTGTTGATTTATCCACTGAGGAATGCTCCAGTTATTTCCACACTGTGGGCATTGTGAATAATGCTTCCGGGGACACAGAAGCGCAGACATTTCTGCTAGGTGCTGATTTCATCCGAGCACTGAGTAGACATGTTAATGCTTTATGCTGAAAGGCACCAGGGTAGGTTTCTAAGTCATCTTCTCAATACAGACTCCAATGTCTTCCTTCCTTGCTGGGAGAGAAGCTGCTCCGAAGTGACCTGGCAGCTACGGAATCAGGACGTACGGACCATTTGCATGCCAACTTCATATCACTTCCACTGAAACCCAGACTGGAACAGGGATTTTCCACGGTCAAAGTCTAGTTAGTAGAAGGTGAACTCTTCTGTTACTTTCAAAAATGAATTACAGTTGCTCTTCGCTGAAAATGACCATATACTTATAGAACATCTATCAAAAATAAGTCACTCATTAATAGAAGATGAAAGAGAGATAGTCTCTTCTCCAAGAATAAAATGCATATGGTGTTCAGGAATAATATCTGAAGTTTGAGTAATAAACATTATCTAACAAAATGCAAATTGTAGCACTGACAGGAAAGCTACAATGATATGCGTGATATTCTGAAAAAGTCTGCATAATTAATAATAAGTTAAAGACTTTCCTAATCTGCTTTAGTGCTACCAAAATTAATACTAAACCTCTTGACTGTTAAAACCAGATCTAATCCTAAATCATACACCTACAGAAACACATTCTGATCTGATGAATGAAATAATAATTATATCATGACTAACATTCATTGAGTGTTTCTAGGTTCCAGGTGGTATCCTGAAAGCTTTGGCAGTATAACCTCATTTAAAATTCACAAAAATATATGAGGTAGATAACGTTATTTTCATCTATTCTCAGAATGGATAAACTGAGAAAGAGGTTAAATGTTTTGTCTAAAACCTTACAGCCAGCAAGTGCCAAGCCCAGCTTTCTAATGTAATTAGTCTGACTCCGCAATCCACACATCTATCAGAATATGAGATTGCTTTTGTAAGAACAACTTTTTAATTTTTCCTCAGACTAAAAGAATCTACAGCTGTTGATATTCATTCAATCTTATGTGGAAATTCTAGAAATCAGGGAAAAGTTTTCTTTTATTTAAACTTTCATACAGATAATTAAAAATGACAAGAGTATTCAGAAATTCTATCTGTAATGCAACCACATAAAAGAGCAAACTCAACCCATTAACAAAAGTGCACAGGGATTCTGCCAAGGAGCCAGATGTCACCCTTAGAGGAGGAGTATCCTCCCTGTTCATCACCAAGACATCTAGGAGCAAAGGCCTATTTACCACGCAGAGTCCAAGCATGCATAATGTGTTCAGTAATGACATCCACATTTTGAGTAATAAATACCCTTTAACAAAATCCAAACTGCAGCATAAACAGGAAAGCAAACTATAAAGGTATGTGTGATAGATCTGGAAAGTTTGCATAATTAATAAGTTAAAGATTGCCCTAATCCCCTTTCCATGTTGAGTTCTTAATATAGATTGGTGGCGTGTCCTCCTCCTGCCCTCGACTTCAAATCCCTCAAAGAATGCTAGAGAAATCAGGCAACCGAAGTGAGCAGCTTTTGATTTTCTGGCATTCTATTTACCATTTGGGAAACAGATTTCAACTGAAGGACAGATATTACTTTCAGAATTTGAGAAATGTGATTTTAGTTTCAATAAATAATACCGTCACAAGGAAGCTGCAAAAAAAAAAAAAAAAGCAGAGAAAATCAGCAGCAGTATTTTTGCTTTTTTTTTTCTGAAAAACAATCAGTAGCAAATATCAGAGCCCTAAACTGAGTCTATACAGAGTTCACTGTTTGATTTATAAATTCTCAATTTGATTGAATTTAGGAAACTAAAATTACTGGAGCTGAGATTTATGATTGCACTTCATCTCCAGCAAGGGGGTCTTTGGATTATTCAAGAGTCAGAACTGCTTCTGCTACATTTGCTGTAATATGAAGCCATGGCTGTGTGTGTGTGTGTGTGTGTGTGTGAGAGAGGAGGAGGGGACAGTAAAGCTCTAGAAGAAGCAAGAACAAAAGTTTCCACCCTGTGGAAAGAGTTTGGTCTTGTGGAGTCTGTCTCCTTCTACTTCCCTAACATCTAGTCTAACCTTATTTCCCTTGAAGAAACATTAACAAATTTCCAACAATACTAAATAAATGACCTAGATAAATATCCTGTGGTGAACGCCTTTCCTTCATTACATAAAAAACAATGCCCGTGCTCCACATTTAGAAGTGTAGGTTGATTAATCCATGCAGTAAGATGTGGAGATGTGGCTGGTAAAACTGAGTTGGCATTTCAACAATGAATTTAAAATGTTCAAGTTAAGTTTCTTTCCCTTACAAAAGAAAACTCTTATATTTCTTCCAAAATTCAAAGAAATAGTAAATTTTGTATTTTAGTAACATGTTTTCATATCAACGCCTGCATATAAAACACACTCAAGATAAAACACAGTACAACTGAACGTTAAAAATTAAGTAAGTGACCACTTCAATGTCCAGCTCCTGGAAAAGCCAGTGCTATAGATACGTTATCTCTAACCAGCTTTTCTCTATAATCATAAACATAACTTGATTTTACATTACTCTGCATTTCTTCCTAATTTACTCTGTTCCAGAAAAATAAAAGAGATCAAAATGAAATGAATTTCACTCCTTTCATTTTAATTTTGATAGAAAAACTTCTGGAATTAAAAATAGTAGCGCACCTATTAATAGCTTTCAATTTGTAAAATGCACAGAGGCTGACACATATATTGGCACATAGCCAAGGGCAATATGATTTTGAGGATTAAAGCACTGAATTGTCATGATAAATCTTAGAACTTTGTTTTTCAGATAGGGTCTCCCTCAGTAGCTCAGGCTGGCCTTGAGCTCTTGATCGTGCCTCCAGTCCCCAGGTGCTGGGATTGCAGGCATGCACCACCATACCAAGCTAGACTTCAGAACATATTTAATGAAGATAATTCACAAAATATATACTGCCGTCATGCAAAGCCTTTCCAATGCTGACCACCCGCAGGTGCTTCCCAGTGCTGCAGATGAAGCCCTGCTTATGCCACTGAGTACTATGCTTTGTGCACACTGAACCTCTTAGGGTGTAACTGGATGCTGCCTTTTCCAGGAAGCCCTGACTTCGTTTTCTCTCTCCTTTAGCAACTAGCCGTGTCCTTATGAAGCTTCCTTGTATAACTAGCTTTATATATATATATCTTCCCAATTCATAAATTTTAGAAGGACAAGAGCTACATATAATAGATATTAAATTCCCTTCATTAGCTAGGACAGATCCTGCAGCATGCTAAGTGCTGAGTTACCACCTGTTAAGTGAATGAATGAATGAAAGATTTATGAAGGCTAACAGCTTAATGTGTGTATGGGAGGCAAGACCTGATTTCCAGGCCACCACCAGGAGCTCCCAGTGTTTCCCTTTAGCTTTTGTGTTGTCCAGTAAACGTGAGCCACATGAATGGAAATTGAAACTTCAGTTCCTTGTTGCACTAGCCACATTTCAAGCCGTCAATAGGTTCATATGGAGAAAGCAAACTGTTGGTAGTACAAGCTACTGGACAGTACAGATTATAAAACATTTCCATTGTAGAAAGTTATAGGAAATGTACTGTTCCACCTAGAAATCAAAGAAAGCCCATTAAACAAAAGTCCAGTTTTTCAATCTTCACCTCGCAGCCCTTTAATGACTTTCCAGCTCACTCAGAGTAAAAGGTAAAGACACTACAGTCACCTTAGCTGAACTGCTTTCCACCTCCTCTCCATGCCCAGCCATATCATGTAGCATATTGTCTTTCTGGCTCTCACTGTTCTCCAGCTGGGAACACTATTTCCAAAACACAACAAATACACTGTCACCTCAGGACCTTTACTCATGCTGCTCTCTCCTTCTGGAGCCTTGCTCCCCTGTCTGCTCCTCACTAGGTCTTTACCCAGCAAACAACACAAAACTGTAGCCTTCTTCACCCCACACATTCTCTATCTTCTTTTCCTGCTTTGCTTTTTCCCACAGCACTCACCACCATCCAGTCTACTCTGTTTTATGTACCAGTTCTTGCTGTTGTTTTGTGCCTGTGCATTAGAATGTAAAGCCCCAGGAGGAAACTTCTATTTTACAACCTGCTGTAGCCTCCTCACCTAGAACAGTGTCTAACATATAACTTACATTCAATAAATGTTGAATTAATTTCTGAGGTAATGAATGAAGAGTATTGTGTTCTATGCATAGGTGCTAGGATATAAAACATTGGCAGTGATTTTTATAGGGCCAGAGGAAATCAGTCATATCATTATGACAATGCAAGAAAAAATAAGTCTGTAGATACTCTTGAGGTTTTCATACTAATGTTTTCTACCACCCCCAAAACTGTAATTTTCAATCTGAGTCATTTAGACTATAAGAAGAGTTTTATTGGGGGAAGGAAAGCTCATCCATCCATCCATCCATCCATCCATCCATCCATCCATCTATCCATCCATCCATCCACCCTACACTCTATAACACACCTGCCATGGGCAAGGAAATAGCTGTGATTTTGGAACACAGATTAGAAAGTAAGGTCACAACCAAGTCAAAGTGCAGTTAGGATGAGAGGTCATGATACTTTAGCATGCTAATGGTGAGCACAGTGGACAGAATTGAAGCTGTGGGCAGGAAAGGCACCTCTAACTCCTTATGGTAGAAAATGCTTCTCAGGCAGTGGACTTCCAAATTATAATGGAAGAGTAGGAGTTCTCAAATGAAGAACAAGTGTGTGCTTATGCAAAAACAACAGTAGACTGATGGTAGCCACAAGTGAATGAACAGGGTACTTCCCAGGTGAGTTTTAAGATACAATAAGGCAGTAGATGTTGAATCAGGCAAAGAGGAATTAAGATTTCCCCTTTCTGTCCTCATGTGCAGACAGAGAACAGGACCAGAATCTGGATATCAGTGATCCTGAGAGGGGATGACGAGGCAAGTTCATGTGACCAGGAAGGGCATTCCAGAACTAAAATAAGCTACTTCTATTAGGTGGGCACTTACTTTTGCTGATAAGCAAAGATGTAAGAAATTAATGGTCTCAAATATTTTAATGTATTATTAGAAAAATATCACTATTCAAGCCAACAATTGGGATTGTTCTCTATAATGGGAAGACTATATGAGCTGAAACTATACATGATTTCTTATTTTATTAACTACAAGCTTGTCTATTTTCTATACTAAATGAAACATGTCAGCTCTGAATGTTTTAAGAAAAATATTGAACTGAGAGCTAATATTTTCCAAATCACTTTAAGAAAGAATGGATAGTGTCTCATAAAAAGTACAGAGATAGGGACAAACAGCTCTTCAAAAAATGCTTACCTGAATATTATGAATGAATTAATGGATAAAAATATTCATCAATTCACTATCTGGGAACTGGTCTGGTCTTTCATCATCAAAAAAGCATGAGCACCAGAAAAGAGAACATGCTTTGTGTTTTTTATCTAATCTCTTGCTTTTCAGCACCATTCTTTAAACTAAAAAATAGTAAGCAAACAGACACATCAGTTCTTAAAGTCCTGAGGCATTTTATTAAGAAGATATGGTTCAAAAAGATTTCTTCCAGTTGTGCCACAGTATTTGTGGAGTGCTTTTCTCCCATGTGAAGGACAGCTTAATTGATGAACATGCAAACAGAAGACTGATATATTCAGATTTGAATAGATTAAGGACAACTGTAATAAATAAATATTGTCTGATAGCAATAAAAATAAGCCATGTCTGTTATTAAGAAAAATAAGTACTGTCTGATATTAAGAAAAATACTTGAAGTTAAATGTGTTTCTTAATAAGCACTTTCTGTGAATTGTCATTTCAATGTGGAATTAACATTGTATGCTATGTGTACCACTCTTCAACTCATCAGAAGGAAGTATTATTTCTCTTCAGCTGGAGAAAGCAGTTGGGGAAAATAGATTATCTTATACGACTATGCCCTATACAAAACTACTTTTAGGCTAGTGTTTTCAGAGTTAAATAAGACCTGTGGAAAATACTAATAAAGCACGAGGGGTGTCTATTTCAGAGCTTTTGTTTTATATCAACTCCTCTTTTCACTTTAGATGAATCAAGATGGTCTGAAAGTTTGTTATTAAAATTCCTGAGTCACGCTAACTTCAGGTGAAATAAAACTACAAAAGATTTAATTTAGTGTAACACATCATGAATGTTTGGAATTACTTTCCTCCTACTTCGTTTACTCAATATTAATACTTCTTTCACACAAATGCGTAAACACAGTATAGCAGCAATTGAAATAATAAAAAATAGCACTTCTTAGTGCTGTAATCTTAGCTAACTTAACCCTTATGTCACCTCTAGAAGGCAGGCGTTGTTGGAATCCTCATGATGTAATAATGAAATGACGGTGATGACGCTGAAATTCTACCCTACACTGTCTTCAGGACCCATGCCATTCGCCACCGCACAAGAGCATTTCTTAAACACTCAAACCAGCTCCTTATTAGTGGTAGCAGTATTTTCACAACTAATGGAGGTACCAAATAATTAACAGTTCTATAACCTGTTTTCTCCCAATGTTTACTGGTCTTGCCCCTTGTTAAGGGAGCTCTTGTTTTTCCATAAACATGAGATTTTATTACATTTGCAAATGGATTCATCCTGCTACTCTTTTTTATTTAAACTCTATTACTTCTGGCTTACCTATCTAATTAGTACTGACTGAGCTAGTACACAAAGACCATGTTTCAGGGTGGCTCAGATTTGCACATCCAGAGTTAACATGGAGCAGTGTCTAATCCTCCTGGCCATGCCTCCATAGCATCTTTATGCAACACAGCTTCCTAAGTCATAGAATGGACAAAGACACAAGTGTACAGTTCCCATTTGTGGACTAAAATGCCCATAGTGTCTCAACAAAATCAATTTTCTCAGAGAAAATTTGACTTTCTAGTTTCAGTGCCTGTTGGAACAATTTGTGTGGATGACTAAGTTTGCATTAAAGCTTGCAGGCCCTCAGCTAGATTCCCATTGTAGGATGTTTTTTTCGGCATACTCAGTTATTTTACAAATATCATGTTTTTAGGCATATGACAGAATGAAAAGGGCAGATTTTGTATCTAGGAAACCACTTAATAAGTAATGAAGAGCAATTAACTGGATAATAAAGACTCTATGATAAGAACCTCCCCTCAGTAACTTAAAAGACGCCCTCTCCCTTAAGGGGTATTTGACAGAGACTTGAAGAGCCACCATCAGACATCCTTGGGCCATGAGCCACCTGCAGCAGCAGCACAGGTTGAGGCCACTGTTCAACATAGTATAAACAAGATGTTGTGCATCCTACACATCCCATAGGTAATTTTGGAAAAAAAAGTGTTGTTGAATGAAAATCTTGGATAATTTTGTGGGGAAAGTGTACAGGAAATTCTCCAGCAGTCTGTGAAGCGAGCTGATCATAATGCCAAGTGGGGGATCCCCTCAACTCTCATCCTTTTCTCTCTTCATCCGACATGGGTATTTTTCTTTTTCTTTTTCTTTTTTTTTTTTTTTTTTTTGCAGTACTGGGGATCGAACTCAGGACCCTGCACTTGCTAGGCAGGCACTTATTCCACTGAGCTATATCCCCAGCCCCGACATGTGTATTTTTCAAAGGAAACACAAGCTGTACGATCCATCCAAGATGCTGCTGCTGCTGGCACCTTTTCTCAGTCAGTAAAAGTTTGAGGTTTTGGTGCGAGAGATATGGAGGAAAGACACTCAGACCAAAGATGATTATTCCTAAGAAAGCTGCATCCTGGTTTCTGACACATTTTAATCAGTCAATCCTTAATCCCCAAGGCCAAGTGTACTTTGAAAAGTAATGGCTACCTTTCATGGAGCATTTGCTGTGGGTCATTTAAGATAATACCACCTAATTTAGTCTTCCTTGAAGTTCATCTTCAATCTTTGCCACATTTCTAGGTGGAAAGATGTAGTTAAAAGGAATGTGAAATGGAGGTATTAGCTAGCAAGGGAATAATATTTAAACTCAGGTATTTTTGTGTTTAAGATGTAAGGTTGTTGCATGATGCTGACTCCAAGCACAGTGGAAGAGACAGTCAGAAAACTCAAGCACTGTCCCTTAGTCTGGCTCCAACACTAAACCTGCAACAGACACATTTCAAATGGCTAGAACTGGTTAGCATTTATGCAATATAGCAATAAAAAGTCTACAATTTGACATGAAATGAACAGATGCTAACTGAAGTTAGTTTAAACTTAAATCAGAATATAAAACCTCTTAACTATCTAAAACATAGCACAGTTAAAAAAGAAGATAACAGATAAAACTTGTACACTTTGCTACTATCCTTGACACTAGTAAACTGTACTTCAACATAACACCCAGGCACAAATACTGAGTCTGATTTCATGAACTGTGCTCAATAGTAAATAAAATTTAAAAAACAATAGCACAGACTGCTCACAAAGGGAGCATGAAATTTTTTAGCTTGTATCTGGATCAGTTTATACCTTAGTAATAATGGACTATTAGTAGTACTTTACTCCTAAGTACTTTACCAACAAATAATTTGTTTTGCACATAATATGCATTTTGTGTATTTAATTTAAAATGAAACACTTAAATAGAGAGTATATAAACACATAAAAAACTAAAAATAAGAAAATAAGTGTACTGCTATTCTGATGTACAAATTCAGAAAAAGAAATGATTAAGGACATTCTAAAAATTTTGTTTGGTCTTTTTGAGACAGGGTCTCACTATGTAGTTCAGGCTGGACTTAAACTGACTTTGTAGCCCAGGTTGGTCTTGAACTTACAGCAATCCTCCTGCCTCAGGCTCCCAAGAACTGGGATTATAGGTGTGCACCACCATGCCCTACCAATATTATGAAATTTGAAAACACAGCTCCCACCTTTTCAGATTGAACTGTTGAAGTGTCCTTCCATTTTCTTTTCCTGGTAATCTTCTAGAACTTTCTCTTTGAGTTTTCTGGTATATAATTTTGTTGGGAGAACTTTATCCATCAACATTAAACAATTATCTTCCCATCAACATTACTGTAAGAAACCTACTCTAGAAATCATACAGGCACAATGCCAACTTCTCCTTGTAATTTGCAGGAGAAAAAATACTGTTAACATTTTCTAGAAGTCAGGAAACTACTTTGTAAGCCAGAAAAATACAAAAACATTGCCATTTCATGAAAACTTTGCCTCACATCACAGCACGGATTCCTGCCATAATTCAGTGCTACACAACTACTTACATTTTGATTTTCAACAGATGGAATAAAAGTTGACAACATTCTTCTGTGAATCATTAGAACATATTTTCACTGAAAACATAGTCTTGATTTAAAACATAAGTGGCTTCCCCGGATTCTTTTGTTTGCCCCTCCACAACTTGTATAAACCTGGTTTTACCTCTGTAACTTTTCCTACCTTTCTGCACCACTCACAAACCTCTTGATCTTACGAACCAGCCAGCTAACAGACAATGTCGAGTGTTGACTTCTCCTACTAATTCTCCACTTGAAAGGAGGACAAAATATCTGAAAGTATTAGTTTAATAAAAGTAATTTCCTTCCCTTCACTAGTTTTTCATTTGGAATGATTTATATTCACTCTTAACTAAGAAGTTTATAATAATAAAGAAAACATAATAATGTAAAAATGCTTGGTGTGACCAGAAAAAATCTGAGCATGTATAAATTATGCTTTAATAAACCACTAGAAAATCTCACATACTGAGCCAAATTCAACATGATCTACCCCAAGGACCAGCTGAGTTGAGTCAAAACAGGTCTAAGTAGGAGGCAGAGGCAGGCTAGATAGGACAAGGTGAGTAGTTGGCAAAAAATCCAAACTATGTAATGGTATATACTTTACGGTTATCTAATTCACTTTCGTCCATACAAAATTCTTTCAATGAGTCCCCTTCTCTCTCAGTGTCCACCAATCACCTCACCTTTCTCTTCCCTGTGCATATTTTGCCTGTTTCATTTGGGGAAAACATTTTACAAAATTTGCCATTAACCTACAGATTGAAGTACCCAGAGTAGGGCTGTTCAGCAAACTGGGCTTTCCCAACCCACCATGTGAAATGCCCATATTTTCAGTGGCATCCTGAGCTCCACACATGCAGAATCTTCCCAGCGTTCTCAGTCCAACCTTCTACAGCATGCATGGAGAAGGAACAGTTTCAGAGTAGGAATTTAAATGAAGGACACACATCAGACCTGAAACTTCTAACTGACATCACTAACAAAGTAAGCAGAAGAGCCACTGGGTCAAAGCAGCATGAATATACGAGGCAAAAAAGGAGCTGAAATAAATCAGATGCTCTAATAGGAAAAATGTGAAAGTCACTCAGCCAGAAGGGTTCATTCAGCGATAACTGCCTCGATTTGGTTATGAAAATTCGATCTAGTGACGAATTCCTTCCCTCATAAGAGGTAAGATTGCGAGAAAATAAACTGTAGTGAATACCTCCAGCAGACGTCTCAGCAGTCCCCACCATACACATAGCATCAGCTTCTATGGCTCGCCAAACAAGTTTGGTCACTTCTAGGAACTGTGCACATGGAAAACAAGCATGCTCTTGCCATTCATCTGATTCCTGACCTGAAGAGGAGGCCCCTATCTCGCACCATCCTCCCTTCTTTCCAATTTTCATCTCTTACATTAAACATGTAGCATTTAGCAGCATCTTGGCTACTTAACTGAATGGGCCCTCAGTGCACAGTCATGAGGGCAGAAGTAGACACAAAGGACTCAGTGTGAAAAACTGGGAGATATGGCATATGCGTAAATAAAAGATATCATCATCAAAGAGTCCCACCTCCTGTTTAGAACATTGTACTGATAAATGATAAATCCAGACAAGGTTATCGATATGTGAAAAGCTATATCTAATGTTCCTCACAGATCATTAATTTCTATAACATCAATAAAAAATGTTTCTGTGAAGTGAAATTAAATTTTATAAAAATCACATGTTCTGCTATCAAGAATTTATTAGATGGAATGGGACAGATACATTGGAAATGAATGGAAAGAGTAAAGACACTGGAAATACAGATATTTTGGAAAGAATTCTGAATGCACACATTACTCTCCAGGGTTGGGACAAGGCCGTGAACCTGGACTCTGGAGCTTGCTGACTGCCAAGCAGCACCGAGTCAAGTGTTGTCCTCTGGACACTGACCACAAGGAGCTCCTCTCAAGCACTGATGAGGTCTGCTGTGCTGCCTGTTCCCTCGCATGGAGGGCCTTGCTGCCATGCCACGTGTCAGTAAGAGCCAAGCCTGTAGTAACATCCAGAGTCTCTAGAAGAGTAACCCTTTCCCAGCAAAGCAGATGGATGCATTCTTGGGCCTTCAAAGGGTTGGCTTCCCCCTCAGAGTACTCTAAATTTTGTAGTTCCAAGATCTGTTTCAGTCCATGAGGCTTCTCAATTTTTAGTATCAGAGCAGCCTCCTCTGGCCAAAATCGGGCACTGTTGGTAGCTGCCGAAGGTGGGGTTCACTGGGATATGGAGAAAGCACTGTGAAGCAGTCCTGCCATGTGTTGGTCAGTACTGCTCTGCGCTGGACAGACCCTCACTACACAGTGGACTCACCCAGATATCCCTTGGAGAAACAGTGGTGGCTTGTTCATATTACCAGTCATGCTGCCAGGTTGCATGTGTGTGTGCGCACGCACACACACACACACACACACACACACACACACAGCCTCTCTCTCTCTCTCTCTCTCTCTCTCTCTCTCTCTCTCTCTCTCTCTCTCATTTCTGGTTTCTTTCAATATTTCTCTTTAAAGCAAACAATAAATAATTAGAAAGCCTAAGATAATGCTCCAAGAGCACATAGGTAACACATAGGTTAAGAATATGCAAAACTCAGTATGTAGGCGCCAGTGGCCTGGTTTCATCTCCCATCTGATGTCAAATGTGACGTTCCTGGCTAAGGCCAGCAATCTTCACCACAACAGCTGCCGCCCTGAGTATAGGGTGCATCTGTCCTGGCATTTTGTCAGACCGCATTAATCACTTCTTCCCAGGCACCAGCGTGGTTTCTAATGTCCCCATTTGCTGGAACTTCAGATCATCCACAGCATGGGTGACAGAGCAGAGATAAATCTCATGGGCTGGGACTGTCCCGTGCTAGTACTGTGCGTGTTCTGGAAAAGACAGTATTTTTGAAAAATAAAAATATGCAGTTTCTACAAATTAATCACATGAAAGAATGAAACAGAGGTGCTGCCTATTTAGGTCAAGCCTACAAATCTAGAATATTTGCTCAGTGATCTTTTCTTTCAAGGAGGATTTTCACGTATTATGTTGTCATGAAAATAAACATGCAAGGCACCACTATAAAAGTCACCTGAAGGAGGAAAGAAAGAAGGATAAAATGAATGAGGTATAAAAAAGAAAAATGAGTAGATTGTTACATTTTTTTTATCTCAAGAAGCTTGTTAAAGCCATGGTGATTTTAATTAAAGTAACTCAAAATTTATCATGACAACTAAATTTTCTTGAAAGTGAGTATGTTTTACCAAAGAGACACTGAGGCAGAAGGTGTGAAGTGGGGTGCTTCTAGGGACAAGCTGGGACATAACGTCACCCTACTTTTAATAGCAAACTTAGGGCTTTTCTTTAAATTTGATCTTATATGCAAATGACAGTTAAACCCCATTAGTTAGTGTTACATGGTGCATTGTAATGAAAAGACATAAAGTGTAAAGATCTGAAGAACTTTTCTCTGCCCTCAAAATAAAAATTTACTGCTTATTCTTTAATCCGTTCACATAACAAATAATTTGTTTCATTTTTACTATGCGCCAGATATTATGTGAGATATGTAAAATGGGTAGAAACAACCCCCTACATACACACACACACACACACACACACACACTGCAAAAGTCCCAGTAATACAGACACTTTAGTTGTTCCTCTTAGTGGCTACCAAGCCCCAGCTGTTTGGAAACATTCAAGGAATTGTCATTAAGATGTATGTGAATTTTGTGTATTGCATATCTATGCACCAGGATACCTAGAATGGGACCATGCTGTATAGAAATACTTCCAAAATACTATAACCCTAAAAACAATTTACCTTTGACTTACAGAATCAGGATAAGCAACACTCATAAGAATCATTACATGGACCTAAGGCATAGCTATGTCCTCAGGGATGTCCACAGTACTTCTAGTGTGAGTGCCTGATCTCCTAGGGGACTAAGTGTTTTGCATTCTCACATTTATTTGCACTATTTTTATATCTGCTTTTGCCACTTTCAAAACTATTATGATGCTTATCTGTACTAAGAGCAGTGATTTAGTTTCCTGTGTTTCTGTCTATGATTCCCACATGTTCTGCACTATAGTTTAGACTATATGTGCGCACGTGAGGACTCACGCTGGACAATACTAAGCAAATTTCAGGACACCAGTATTCACTAGCAGGCTTTTTTATGTCTCTGTAGCTCTCAAATATGTCTTTGTGGGTGATATTTGTTAGATAACTGAGTTTGCCAAGCTAAAGGGCCTTGGAAATTAAATATAACCAAAATGAAAAGGAAAGCATTTTAACACTACATGTATAATATGATATATATAATATATAATTATATACTATACTTTATATAATATATACATATATGTCTCCAACTAGTCATATGTTGGATTCTCTCAGAAATCAACATCTTTGGAAAAGTTAAGCTTAATTTTAGTTACACAAATTTCAATACAGAGACAGTTATTTGGCACAGCAAGCATTCTCAAAAGACATCAAGTATCAGGTGATAGAAATTCATAAACACATGAACAAAGAATCCATTCACCCACTGGCTTATTGAATACTAAATGAGAGCACTTTGTAGGTTGCTAAAACAACTGAAATGTGATTATCAAATATGAGACAATGAGTAGAATCTCTGTACCTTTTGATATCAAATTTTTGGAATTGCTAATGAGCCCTCATCTATACTGTGGCAGAAACTTTAAGGGCTTCATTTGCAAACAGGCTCCAGGCCTTGAGCACTGCTGCTGAGGCAGCCCAAAGCCTTCCGATCAGGACGTGGTTCTATTCCTGGAGGGAATGTGTGGTGTGGCAGGGAGAGGTGTCCTGGCCGGAGCGGCCCCATCTGGTAGCACTTGGGGAGATGGAATGCCTGCAGAGACTGTTACCAATTAGTCCAGAAAAATTATTTGCAACTTATTTATTAAAATTTCAAGCAAATATTTTCAAAATACTGGAAGGGCAAGAAATAGTTTTGCTGGAATAGCGGTATTTCTGATTTTGAACTCTGGGCTTGCTCTATTCTAGCCGCACTGCCCCCCCCCCCCCCCGTGTGGTTTGGACACATCAAACAGGCGATTGCCCAAGTGCCTACGCACTAGTCCCCTCGGAGGGAATGTGCTTCTGGTCTTCTGTTGTGCTTTCTCCCTCACTAGGTTCAAATAGCATCAAATTTAAAGTCACAATCTCATCCTCTCAGTGTTCTCAAGTCTCTTATTATTGCCTTGTATTTATTACACTTTAACATAATCTTTGTTAAGTTCATTCTTTATTTTGTGCACAGAATTATCTCAAACACTTGGTGCTTGACACATAGTAGATACCCAATAAACAGTAACTTTAAGTGTTCTCCTTACTGAACAGCAGGAAGGAAATAATTAGATGCACCATTTCTTCCACCGTAAATTGGTACAACATAAAGAGGGATGTAAAAAGCTTCCACGTTTCCTCCAGAACTTCTGCAAAACAATGCCTCAAGTCCAGGATGACAATAAGGGTTAATGCATCTCAGTACCTGAGACACAGACCAGTCAATATGGCATATACTCAACAATGGTCACCACTCCCCCTCAGAGTAATTTTCATTGTTTGTATGATGCACAGTAGAATCTTTTCTTAGATCCTTAGGTCCTCTGGATTAAAACCATGTAAGCCAAGGTGTAGGGAATGTAGCCCAGTGGTACACCGTGGGCCTAGCATGCACAAGGCCAAGGTTCCATCCTCTGTGCACAAAAAAAGCATTAAACAAATACTACTTTGTGTGCTGCGTTACTCTGACCAAATTAATTCGAACAAGTAACTGTGTGTAGAAGGACTGCTTCGTGAGATTTCAGAGGTACTCCACTTACCATCAAGGCAGCTGATCAGAAACATCACCACTGCCTGTAATTTATGGCTAATACATGTGGGGGAGTCAGGCATTTTCTCATTGCTAGAGAATAATGCAAGCTGTCAGGGAGAGGAATCCAGAACCATCACATTTCCATGGTGCCTATTTCAAGCCAAATCTACTATTTCATGCTTTATATATAAGCAAAGACAAATAAAATAGATTTTTACTGTACAAAATTTGGGAAATGTGTTTTAACCATGAGAAAAGTAATGTATAATGGCTCCTCCAAGTAAGTGCAATTAGCTAAATTTCCCTTAGGCCTCTTAAATAAGCTTCCTAGCTGTTTTTCCTGCTTCCAAGCAGGTTTTCCTGTGCCATGACTGAGCTGTCATCATAAGCACAATTTTAATCATGTTACAATCTGATTAGAAACCCCTCGCTGTCTGAAGAAGATTTGCCAAAATTTCAAATTGGACTCCAGGCTACCGATTGCTGGTTATATGTCCCTAAGAATGTCCCAGAGTTGGTTTCAAAACAAAGTCCAAGCCTGTACTCTAATTTTGGTGAAATTATATTTAGAAAGGTAAATAACTTAAAGCATAGGATAAAGGACATCCATCAGATAATCTAACATGTAGTTTAGGGAAATGAAGAAAGTAATTGGCATTCAGATTAGAAGTTGATAGCAGAAGAGAAATCTGGGTCCACTGGGTGGTATAAGGCCAGCCTGGAGAGGAGGACAGAAAAGCCAAAACTTGGGAGAAAGAAGAGCGGTGGGGTGAAAGAGAGAAGGAGAGGGATGCAGGCCCTGTTACATGGAAGCTTGGTTGCCACTCCACTTGAGAGACTGTCGCAAGAAGTTTCCAGTTTGCAGATCACAGGTCGCAGACATGTGATCACCGACTGATGAATAACTACTGAGTTGTATGGTATCTAACTAGGGAAGGGGGTGCGTTTTTGTTTTCCTTAATTCTGTGAAGGGAAGGATGGAACAGGATATTGGATAAAACAAGTGGACTACATATTCTTGGGAGTGAAGGGCATTAGTTGATTATCTTCTCTGTGTTTCTCTTTTGAGAGTTCTTCTCAACCCTCATGCATATGCTTCCAGATATGGCTCCTAAAAGACACATTCTGCTTTGTGACTATGCCTCTCTGGTATCATTTTCTTACCTAGAAACCTTGAACTCATATAAAGAAAAAGGGAAGTTCTACTCTCTACTTGAAGGATAAAGCAATAAAATGTCCAGCACCCAGAGCAGAGTCACATGGGAATTCTCCTCCTTTCGTGGGTCCTGGAGAAAGCATCAGGCTGGTCCACTGGTCTGCATCCACAGACATGCAGAAATTGCAGCCGCTGAGAACAGAGAGAAGAAAGAGAGATACACGGCCACCCTTGGCCCCCACACCTTCCGAGATTCACAGCACCCTTTCTTCTCAAGTTCTCTAAGTGATTTTACACCCTTGCCTAAAAAGCAAAACAACAAAATAGTAAAAAGAACAAAACTCTTTTCAGCTTTAACCAGTTCATATTTGTAGGTGCAACCAATGATGACATCAGCCAAACAACCAGGAACCCACGCCCACGCTAGGCACCTTCTGTGCCAAGTCACCTGATTTACAATATCCTCTAGGTCTCCACATGAATCAGTTGGGACTATTCATCTATGAAACACATTTACATTTTAATTTTTGGTGAGCAGAACCCAGTAGGTATTAGGAGCCACGTCCAAAGTTGTGAGCAGAGATTACGCACGGAGAAAAAAGAAAAGAAAGGAAAACAAATGAAGAATGAGACCTCAGAATCAGAAGACACTAAAGCAAAGACCAACCAAACATGGGGTGAAAGAAGCGGTGTTGATGGCAAGGCCTTGGCTGCAGTTTATCTCCCACCTCTAATGGGCTTAAGGATCAGTCTTGTTCAGTGTAAGCCCTAGGAGTCAAAACTTCTCTTAGGAACAGCCTCTCAGAGCCCTTCACTTTTATTATTTTACTCTTACCTGCTCAGTCATTTACTCATCCAAGAGTACCTCTAATGGACAAAGACACCAAGAAGCCAGCAAATATACAGATAGTGACAACTGATTTCCCCAGTAAGGATAAACTGACAGAAGTTTCCAAAGATATACAAAAGGCCTGATGGGGCACATATGTGATAACCCATTTAAATACAATTTAAGTTTTGAGACATTTAAATTTCAAATTACTGGTATCATAGATTTAGTACAGACATCAGTTATCTGAAGAAATCAGCTCAGTATATTACCATGACCAGAAGGCTCAAGATAATGCTACCTCCTTAGTGTAATTAACTGCAAAATGTAATGCATCATCCTTATGCACAGCTCCAGCTGAATCCACACCTGTAGCAATCTATCAACACATGCAAGAAAAGCCAAAAAGAATTTAGAAAATCCCCAGTGACTGGAGAAGGGTGGTAAAGAGAATGGGGACAAGCCCAAATGAGGTCCAACTGTGAAATAAGGCAAAACACTGCCGATTGGAAGAAAAGGATTAAACTATCACATCACCCAGGTTCACTAACTCACAAGAGAATTAAACCACTCTCAGAATATCCATCTGTCAATCTCCCATCACTTTCAGAAGATGTGTATCTCATCGCTTGAGAGTCCATGTTAAATAGCTCGAAGGAGTTGGTTATTGTTTTCATGTGATTAGTAATTTTCTGGGTTCACAGTAAAAATCACAGCATATGTTAATAATATAACTGAGTCCAAGAAATGTTGCATAATTACATGAACTACACAGTTCTATTGTGTTATTGATAGAATTTAAGCTTATTAGAACCACATTCCAAAATTCTCTAGTTTGAGGAAACGTAACCTGGCAGTAACGGCCTTCGAAGACAGAATATTGGACAATATGAACCTCTGATTTGGCACAGTGATGAACTATGCATGCTTTCACGAAGGGTTCCACAGTTTTCCCTACAGTGAAAACAATGTAGCATTTAATTTTTAGACAGGCAATTATATGCAGATAAACATTTCAGTCTTCTGGAAGCATTGCAAAAGTTATTACCCTAGCAAATAAATATGTACAATTTAATGCATCAACTGTAACATTGCTAAATCATGACTATTTAAAATGATGAATTCACTACATTTTAAAACTTTTACTGCTAAACCTTGAATCTATAAACTTCCTGGGGCTCACTTAAACAATAGCTATTCATCAAAAATGAATTCCAATTCTTTAAAGTTGGACGGTCATTTTGCCTTTCTCTGGGTAATTGTAAAGTTAGCGAAGACTTAGGCAAGGAGACACAGGCTGAGACCTTTGCTGATTTCGGGCAGTCATATTTCTCAGAAAATGCAATGTCTTTAACTTATGAAGTGAAAATATCAACCCTCACCATTACCCACGGAGTTTCTTTTCTACACACCACATGGAAAAATTATCATCTTAGTTCCTATGTGCCACAATCCTTCCTCTGTTTTAAAAGTCTCCATTAAGTTGCATTCTGCAGGAAGTGCTGTAGGCGAGATGAAGCAAAGCCACTAAGCATGGGTATAATCGCTGGAAGTCACTTCACAGCCCAGTTTCGCCACAACTTATATGTCCATTCAGTCCCTACTTAGCAGAACAAGTGTAAATAAAAATGCCGGAATTGGGTTGTATTTACTTTCCAAATCTCTGATGGCTTCTTGGTGACAGTGCTCAGAAAGAAAGCCCAAAAGTGGAAAGGCAAAGAGAAACCCAATAAAAGATCACACCGAAGAAAGAAATATCACTCGAGTATAACTTTAACTCTAAAATATTTTATAAAGGATCTGGTGAAAGAATGAGGAAAATTATTTCTTCTCCTATCAGGAATGAAAAAGCATTAAGTTAGAAGAATTTTTCAAATGTGAGATTCAGGAAAATATCTAGTAAAAAAATGCCTAGAAGCTATTATATTTAATAGGAAATGAGTTCTTTTAAAGCGACTGAAATAAAGCATAAATCTGTACAGATAAATTTACCATCAATACAGAAAATAATCAACTTAACAATAAAGTTTTCATTTACTTTTTAAGATGGCTTATGTAGTAGCAGACTTACTTCAAGGATAAGTAAAATATGAGATAAATATAAACTTTAATAGTTTTAAAGAACTTATTTTATGGTTAATATTATTTTTAAGGATAGAGACAAAACTAGTACACTCCAGACATAGTTACCAACAGAGAAGAAACAAAAGGAAAATATTCTAAGAATGTAAATTTTATATGAAGTGTTTTTTATCCCATTCCATTTGATACCAATTTTAATAGCTTTAGGAAGCAGAGCAAATAATGTCCCTGATGTGTAGCTTTTAGTTTATATATAATGCTGTTTCTAAGAAGACAGGTTTGCCTCACTCGTACTGCATGAGTTTGTAAATTCTTTTTTCTCTAATCAACTAGTTACATCTGCAGTCCAAGCATTTCTTTCCAAAAGGAATTAGGGCCAAGCAAGACAAAGAATTTGCTGATACACATATGTCACTCTAAGCGTTCTCCTGACAAAGCCTCCACACCCAATTTAATTACTTCCTTACTGTAACAACACTTTCCAATCTGCATTTATTCTAACCATTGCAAATCCAAAACCAACACAGTATAAAGCTGGCTACATGGATGAATGAAATTAGCCCTAGGTCCCAAGTGAGGCAGCACTTTGTAAGGCGGTGGGTCTCCAGCTTGCATTTTATGCTGATACAGTACATTTCGTCTTGAGCTCAATTCTTTACTGAAAATTTGTTTATAATAGAAGCTTGAAGCATCAGGCTTTAAACAACAAAACCTAACTGAGTAGCTTTCTCTCCCTCTCTCCCTCTCTCTCCCTCTCTCTCCCTCCCTCTCTCTCTCTCTCTCTCTCTGTCACACACACACACACACACACACACACACACACTTACTTGCTGGTGGGTTGAGGAGAAGGGAGAAGCCGACTATATAAACGCTATTATTCTTAATGGGCAACAAAGAACGGCCCATGTGTGAATGACTAGATCACTGCTTGGGGTTATAAAAGCAGAATCTCAGTGCATGCTTCTAAGAAATGCTATTTTAAGCATTACTTGATTTCTTAACTATTCAGTAATGATCGTAGCCTTTTCTGTAAAGGACCCTTTTCTTAATGTTCCATCATTTCATGATCTAGCGTCAGCACTGCATCGTTGCACTTCTTTAGTGTTAGTGAATAAATTCAGAAGCCCAGAACAGTGACATCTTTACGTTACAAACACTGACTAGAGTGTGGAGTTTAGCAATGTTGCAAAAAATCAGGAAAGAAAGCAGCCATTGGCAAAATGCCTGAGCATCCTGAAATTGTAGGTGACCCTAGGTCCTCTTGAAAGCTCTTCCATCTATGCTTTTGATAGGAATTGCTTGTTTAGTTTACTTGGTTTTGGTGACAAAAAAAGCTTTAGCATTCTTAGATGCTCATTTGCCTAATTTACCCATTTATATTACTTTATATTATAAAGTAATTTTAAGAAGTAGCTCACCTTAAATATCTGCTAATTTCTATGAACTGCAGTCACTTTTCAATTTGTAGAGATAATATTCTTAAATAATCAAATAAATTTTAAACAATCTTTTAAAATAACCACTATTTATCTTAAAACTAAATTATATCTTTTACCTCCTCTGTTTTCTGGTTTTGTTTTTGTTTTCAGTTCAGTGCTTGGGGATGGAGCCCCTGGCTCCCACATGCTCAGCAAGGGCTTGATCCCTGAGCTACCCACTCTGCTCTGAAACTATACTTTTAAACTCATGCCTGTGTCTTGTACTCTGATGATCATGAAAGGTAACAATATAAAACGTATTAGGCATTGTTACTGCCCTACTAGTCAGTTTTGAAACTGTTTTACTGTTATTTTTATTTTTTCTTTCTCTCTTTAAAATTAAGAAAATAATTTATTCAGAAATTGTGTCAAAAGTGTAAAATTGCATCACCAAAGTAGGATTTTGTTGTTGTTGTTATTGGTCTGTTAAATGTAGACTATTTCAGGTAATAAACTTTACGGATTAAAACAAAAAATAAAGTTACACAGCCTGAGATTTTCTATCCAGAAAAGGATAATCTAATTTTATAACTCCACCAAGCTCTGGAAACTTTTCAAGTTGCCTCTAACTTCCTCCTGCTGCCTGTGAACACTGAGTCACTTTGGGAGCTTTTTACCAAACTGAAAATTTATGTAAGGCTGTACATCAAAAACTCCTGAGCAACCTCATGCAAAAAACCTGTTTTGGAATATTCACAATACAGGTGGTTATACTGCCCTGGTTTTCCCTTTGACCCTGTGTTTTCAACACGCACTGCTTACAGAATGACTGAACTACTCCTCCAGGCGAAGGGAGGCCGAGGCAATTGCCTGCTCAGGCTCAGCAGAGAGGGTGGAAGGAAAGCCCTGCAGGCAGGGAACCTCAGTTTTCTTTTTCTCTACCCTTCCTACATCACTCTGCTTTGCAGGAAAATAATCAACAGCTCATCCAATCCTACCGGGCCAAGAAGCTGAAAATTATTTATTTCTATGTTGCTAGTTAATAAGAAAGAAGAAACATCAAATAATCCTACGTTATGTGCTGTTAATGATGCAAAGGGACACATCATAAGCATACAATCACTAGAAGAATCAAGGACAGGCCTATCATACTAGTACACAATATATACTTGTTCTACAAAACAAAAATGTAGTGGCCATTAGCATTTTACTCAGATTTGTATTGTTTTATTGAACCAAGAAAATCCTTACCAACATCATATGCTGGAACGAGTAGCACAAGAGGCTAGTATCCATCTCACAACGAACGCAGGTTTCTTAGTGGAAGAGGGTAAGGCACATCATTAATATCCTATTAAGGATATGTGCTTGTTGTCATGTTATCTACAATTCTTTTGCTACTGCATTTAAAATTGAGGCCTGGGTTTTGAAAGGAAAGCAATGAAAATGCACAGGCCTAAAAATTTGTTGGGGACCTGGTCCAACTACAAAAAAAAAAAAACAAAAAACGCTACTCCATTCATTTATGGAGTGGCCTGACAGCATCAATCCATCGTTTCCACCAGCTCCCAATAACCAAAAAGACAACGCCAAACTAATTCTGAGCTCAATAATTTGGTAGCACTCTCAAACTCTAGCAGTGTTTCATCAGAGAAGTATGTTAAGGGGGGTTGTTCTATGCTTTTTATAAACAGATTTGTCAGTTATTCAGCACAGGGCACAATTTCACGTCTAAATGCATCATAAGAACAGAATAGGATGAAAAAGTAAGGTTAATGTAAAAAACTCCATGGGAACCTATTTCAAGTATTTCTAGAAATAATTCTATTATCATTTTTTAAAAAATCATGTCTTCTTTATTGGTGTTCTACTTAATGGTACCTTAGTCAATGTAATACATAATTTCCAAGCACATAAATTCTTTAAGATGCTCAATACTGCATCTCACAGTTGTATCTGATGTATAGTATAATATTCTATTAATTTTCAAAATTGTCTTTTTTTCTTAGTGAAGTCTTGATCTTTTTTTACTGTACCTGGAATTCTGAGGTTCTGAAACATCGGATTCTGTGCACGTTTTCTTTACCTGTAAGAAAACAGTTCCAGTTATTCTCATATGAAATTCAACTTCCTTGCTCAGGGTCACACACTTGTTAAAGTGGATACAGTGCAGCTCACCAAGATCTCTATAAAATATTCCTCATATTTTACAGCAACAACATGCAGTACTAAAGTGCCTATTTCATTATTATCCCACGAACAGCTGCCAAATTTACTCCCCTGCTTCCATTAGTATGTAAAATGTTCAGCTGAAATAGCTGGGGACCAGCTGGGCTAAAAACAAAGGAACCAAAGAACTAAGTTCCCCAGTTATGAACTAGAAAGCCATACTGTTCTCAGTCCACTAAGAAACATTTTTTGCCGATGATACTGCTTCTGTCTCCTGCGCATGCACACAATGATAATCAGGTTCGGAGACACAGCACAGTGTCAGCTGACACATTCATGTGTTAATTTTCATATTTTCAGCACAGGAACTGTATGTCTTATACGTTTCAGCATGTCATTGAAGTTTAGATATTGCTCACAGACTTCTCGAATATATTTGCAATACATTTCATGAACTGCATTTCAGTGTTGAGGTTTTTAACCCACAAAGAATAAAAAATGAGAACAACCCTAGCTTCTTCTAGGGTATGCTATGCATTTCTGCACAGATGGGATACAGCCTCTAAAGTAAGGTAAGGCACACGCCCATCATCTTTCACAAGTTCACTTCAAGCCCAGAGAGCTACATCTGATTATTATGGTCTTGAAGTGCTATGCATAATACAGTCAATCTTAAAACTCCTTTAGTTAACATGAGAAATGCACAGTATACATTTATGAATCCATGGCCTTGTATTCTAAATGTCCACATTGACACGGCCTATATATGCAACCTACAGAATCCAAGAAGTTTTGGCTTTTAACATGCAGCTTAAAAGTGAAAAGGAAAGACTACTGGATGTGTACGTGGCTGCGCTTGTGGGGTGTGAGTCACAAACTGCGTGACAGCACTAAAAAACAAGCTCGGGGTTTTAAAGATACAGTATTACATTTACAGTTCACAAAGTAATCCTTCCCTTCCTAGACTCAGAAGGACAGTTAAGAATTAAACAAAGCCCTCCACACTTACAAAAATCTGTGCATTTTCCTTGCCTTTCCAAGTGTAATCTGGGAAAACAATTATTTGCCTGATTAACTTTGTTCTCTTTTTTGCTTTCTGTGTATACATTTATACTAGGTGAAAATAAAAACTGACTTGCAAAGACATTGCCATTCTGTCCTATTCAGTAACTCCCAGGCACTTACCATGGAACATAGCAATGTGAGATGGAGGGGTGAAGAAATGTTTTCAAGAGTTATTACTGAAGAAAAGAGGGGGAGAGGGAGGAAGAAAGGGAAGAGGAGAGGGGAGGGAGGGGGAAAGAGACAGGAAGGTGAAGAAGATGCTACCATGTGTGGCTCATACCTGTAACCCCAGTGCTCTGGGAAGCTGAGACCAGAGGATCACAGGGTCAAGCCCAGCCTGAGCAACTTAGTGAATTGGCAAGACCCTGTATCAAAATTAAAAGGGCTGTGGATGTAGTTAAGTGAGAAAGACCTGGGTTCAATCCCTAGTACTGAGAAAAGAAAAGAAGGAGGAGGAGGAGTATAATAATGAGGTAAAATAAAATGAAAAACAAGTACTTTTCTTGAAATGTCATCACAGAGCTTACTGGAAAATCTATACAAGTCTTGTCCATTAAAAATTTGTCCAAGAAATGTAAGAAGAAAATGGGAAGGACCTCGGGATATAGAACTCTTTTTTCCCATTAATTCTTTCCCCTGACTTATCACCGGAAACTATACGAACTGCCTAAGGAATACAAAGAAATCTCCATAAAATGAATGCCATTTTCCTGAAGCCCCTGGTGATTTAACATTAGGATGAAGAAACTCCAGCACACCACATAGGAAGAGGACAAACACTCTCAATCCAGATTCAAAGCCAGTCAGCTTCCAACAACTTCAACACAAAATATTGTCAAAATACCTGTGGCTTTCCAAGCATCATCCTCTGAATAGCTTCCTGGAAAGTCCTGATTATTTTAAAATTGCATCAAAGAAATGATCATAGTACAGAGAACAAATCTACTGCATTACTTACCACTTAATACAGGCTCATAACTAATAATGGGATGAAAGGATTGTACAACCTTTTAGATATTGTTAGAGTTATGCATTAATCCACAAAGGATGTTAGTAGAGCTTTGACTCATTTCTTACAGTTAAGTGAGGAATGGCTGTTATTTAGGATCCTGTGACTATTATAGGGGAGGTCTGTATAAAGCGTGAAGGGCATTCAAAGGGTGAACTACCCTGGCCAAATGAAGATGGCAACTGAAACAAAAAATGTGGCTTCAGACTGAGTCTTAAATGATACAGACCTCAAAGACTCATTGTGGCATAAACAGGCATTTCTGTCATGGGGCTCGACAAAAGAAACTAATGTGAATCCCTTATATTGCATAAAGCATTTGGAAATAACCTTCAGGCGGTGTTGATTACTGAAGAGTTTTACAGAGAATTTTCAGTAGAGATGGTTTAGAAGGTAGCGAGGAAAAAAGACAAAGAGAAGGCAAAAGACAGGTAAGTACATTACGCAATAACATAACACAGAGGTGGTCTTGTCCTTGTACACGTGTCATTGCATCCTCAGCCCTGACAGGATGCTCCGCAAATGCTATTTTACTAAGAAAATCACTCAGTCTATCGCTAAGATGGAGAAGAGCTGAACTAAGACAGTAGCCACTGAGGCAGGTACGGTGATACACCCCACCAACCCCAGCACTCGTTGAGGGGGAGACAGGAAAGTCATAAGTTTAAGCCCAGCCTGGGCAAGCTAGTGATTGCACAAGACCTTGTCAAAAACAAAGAAAAAAAAATGAAAAGATACACAGCTTTGTTTTTATCTTTGTTGTTAATTTTTTACTGTTTTCTCCATTCTCTTCAGGGTAAAAAAAATCTGCCTCAGGATGTAGCTCACTGCCAAGACCCTGGGTTCAGTCCCAGTACTGCAAATACCCGAACCATGGGGAGAAACAACAGGATATTTCTGACAAATATTTCTGTGATGAAATGACCAGACTATTGTAATTAATGGAGTTATTAAGTGGACTATGATCTGATCATTTCATTTGCCCTTGGGAAGAAATTTTAGATATATCAAAAACAACAACAAAAAATATTTTATGACATCTTAAGATCGCTTCAAATCCCTGTGTCTTCTTTTCGCTGTGCTGGTGACCAAGCTCTGGGCATCGCACAGCTATGCAAGAACTCTGTCACCAAGCTACACCCTTAGGCTCCACACTTTATTTTCTGAATTAATGGAGAGAAGATAAAGGAGTGCTGAAGAAAACTATGTACATATCACACTTACTTGATCATGGAATGAGAAGTCAAAAGAACAGTTTTAACTAAGAGGAAGACTCTCCCGTTTGAGGGGTTAATGGTGCTTCATTAAATGGCAGGTGTTAGGTCATACATGCTATGAAAGAAAAGTACCTCCCCTAGCGTATGTAAAATCTCTGTCTTCAATGAAATTCAGACTTGCTTTAGAATTGTTTTGAACAAAGGAGAGGCAAGCAGGCCAAGAAATGGGCAGAATTTCATGCCCACAATTTAAATCCAAATCTTAGTTTTCATATAACATGTAAGACAGTGGGCCAAAAATGCCACAAAGAGGAAAAGATGAGTAGTGTCAAATGCATTCAAGTTGGCTGCAATCAAACTAATTTTAACCTACCTAATGCATTTTCATGGAAATTATAAAATCGTTTGCCAAAGGAAAGCATGCTGAAGATTTTAAGCGTTCAATGAACTAACAAATACCAAAATACTAAACTTTTGGGCAAAGAAATAAATAGTAACTAAGCTCCTTGCCTATTTTTATATCCTTGATACACTGCTTAGGTAGACACTATTTTCCCATAGTTCCCCTATGATAATACTGTCAACTAAAATAAATTAATCTACCTGGAAGTTATCTAGCAAATTTCAAAGTCAGATCAGATAAGGACATTTTAACAAGATAAAAATTTAAAATTCATACACACATAAACTAAAATGAGTAACAAAACATTCTTGTATCTCTTGCAGTGGGGAAGGGGTCCAGGAGACCAAGGGGAAGGAGGAGAGGGGAGGGGAAGAAAAATAGGCCATGAGCAGGAACCCCATAACCTCCATGAATGGAAACAGTGTATGTCATAAACATGAGTGAAGGTTAATAATGTGAACAGGAACGAAAATGGGAAAAAGGGATTTAGAGGCAGCGGGATGCAGGTCTGAGAGAAGGGAGAGGAGGTTAAAACTGAAACAAGCTGGACAGTGTACACGTACTCACTCCCCAGGGTGACTGTTAGCTGCATCTACTGCAAACAGGTACTCACAAAAAAGAAATTTCTGAAAAAATTGAATTTCTATTATACATCATCATAATGATTGTCATTGATTTAACTTTTATTCTCTTTCTCTTTCTACCTATATATGTATATATATGGTAGGTATGACAGATAAAAATTTTATTTTATGAATGAGAAACAGCTCCTATGATGTTATAAAACATATCCCTGTCCCCCGTGGGCATCAGCATGGCTGGAATTAAACTGAGCAATACTTGCCAACACTTTCATTCATAGGCTAGATTTGCCAGTTGCTTTTATTACGTTGTCCTTTCTTTCTTTTGGGGGTGTGGTTGAAACACACAGAAGACGTACATATGTAATGCACACAACTTGATGAGCAACTAAAATCCAGAGCCCTGTTTTAAAATAAAGATTTGAAATGAAAATTCTATGGAAGCGTTTGGAAAGAAGAATCTACTAGTTACATCTCATAATACATCAACCATTAAACACATCTGTTGAACTGACTCCTAAAGTACCCAGCTTTTAAACAAATACAGCAACATTTAAACTTGAGGTAGGTAATATGAAAGGAGTTTTGAAAAAATTATCCAGATAACTCTGATATGTACCACCACCACCACAAACACCACCATCCAAACAGCTGCAAAAGAAAGGTCTACTTTGAAAAAGTTCTGGGTTTTATCTTGTCTTTTCCTGTTTTGTTTTTTCCTGTCCAAAATAATATGAAGTCCTCCTCTCTCTGTCTCTCTCTCTGAGACATTACTTGCACCATATGGCTAGTAGAAAATTTGAAATATACTTGTGGTTGGCATTTTTCTGGGGAACAGCAATGATCTACACCAACAAAAACATGCCACATGCACCCTGAATTCCAGGAGAAGAGTCAGCAAATGTATGACGTGGTGAACAGAAGCGCAATGTCAGCCGGGCCAGGTGCTGAGAAAAAAAATGGAAAAACAGAGTAGAGAAGCCTGGTCAATGATGTCCCTTTAGCGAGACAGTTATTCTTAAAAAAATCACTTTTCATATTTCCCAATACTAGTCATCATTCAGGAAATTTTAGGCTGTACATAGATGAAAAATGTGGAATATAATTTGTTAAATAAAGTATAGAGAAATGTAGGCTTTGGAATGGAGAATAATGAATGGTTTCAATGTCAAGAAAGTACAGAAAATATCATAAATTCCAGCACGCTTTGCATTAGGACAATTAGATTTAAGTATAAAAATCAAATTTAACATTTTTCACATTTTATAATCACTAGATACTTTGCAGAGCTCATGATCATTTTTATTTTATGGAGAAAAGGTAAAACAAATTTTACAGCAAAGTAATACAATGGTTAATAAATTACATGTTGTTATCTTTAATGTAATTGCTCAGGGTACAAAATAGAAGGAAGACAGAATTAACTCATAAAAAAGTTCACAAAGAACTTTCTTTCATTTCATCTACCATTTTCTAAACCAAGCTGGAATCAATTATCTCAATTATTTTGTACTTAATCTTGTTGTTTATAATTCCTGAAACATTAGCAATAATAAAAATTGTAAAAGATTGAATAATGGAAAAATATGTTTTCAAAAGACTTCTTAGAAACTTTGTTTTGTTTTGAAATGAACTTGAATGATTAAGTTTAGAATGCACTACAGAGTGATAACAAATCAATTCCGCAACTAAGTGTCCAACATAAAAACTTCAGAAGCGAGTTTGCTGCTGTAATGAGTAATTTATTAGACATATTTTTATGCGTGTTAGGTAAGGCAATATTTCTTCACTGAACTGTGTAGAAAATATAATGTAAATTAGAGTTTGAATATGTTATTGCTTAAGGAAAACGGGCAAATAAACAGATATAAAAATAAATTTACCTTCAAAACACAAATGGTTTTCTAAGGTACTGTATACCTTAATGAGATTATTGCATGACAAACTCTTTGGAAATACAGAAAGTGGTATAGAGATTACAGTCAACAATTTATTCTTTTCAGCTTTGTATCTCAAGTGTGAAGACTCGGTGTGAATATGACAGAAGAAATGATGATTACAAAAATATTATAGTGTCATAATTTTTATATAAATATATGTCCACTTTATAAAATGTTTTATGGATGACAAATTAAACATTTAATAATTGCCTGAATGAGAGAGCACCTAACTTCAGTTACTTTTAGTTTCTCATTAGTAAAATGAGATGCAAATCAAAGGTTTGCAATAGTAAAATGAAATACTAATAGGTCACATTTTTATATTTTCCAATCCCTTTATTCAAAATAAAATAATGGAATTTAAATTTTTTTTCTTATAAGCATCCCAGGCTTATTCTAGGGATTGAATTTAGGCTTCATTGAGCACATCTCAACTGAATAGTCTTTTATATCATATTAATTTTTAAAAGCTGATAACCAACTGATACATAGAATTTGGGTGACCAAATTGCCTTGGTCTCTAATTAGCAGGATTCAAACACTATTAATTAAAATATAGCCTCTTCTATCCTGTTTCAGAATGTATGCATAACAAGAAAGTGCAAAAGTGGGTACATGAACTAATTTAAAAATGTGGTTCAGATAATAGTAGTTAGAATTTTTATAACATTTACAATATATTCTTTTGTCAAAATTATTATATTTAGTTACTTAGAGCAATGAAAAGCCATTGAAGCTTATTTTCTAAATATAATATTTACAAATTATTGCTACTCTAGAATTCAAGTAAGAGGCACGTTGTGAGGTAATAACAGGGTCATCTGGGGATCCATGAACACATAATTTATGTAGAGAACATCCTCGGGTTTCAGGACAGACAGCCTACACAGATACAGACTCAGAGATTCATGTTCTTGATTGGTTAGAACTAAAATTTCTCAGTATTTCTCCACAGGAGTTATCTGACTTTTTTGTAAGTGCTGTAATTCATTTCTTTGACTTTAAAAACTCAAAATATTAAAAAAAAATATGTTTAGAATGCAAAAGTTGTCACAATGCATTTTTTAAAAAGTGTTCATGTTCTCATATGTCCATCCAAATTTGACAGGCTTTTCAAAGAAAATAAAGTGCCTTTTATCAAATGGTGGCCAAAGTAAAGTAGAACTGAGAAATAGAACTTGTACTAATCTAATCATTAGGTTACATAAAACTATTTTTATAAACTTTCTCCTTTAAAAAATACCTTACACCTCAGAAATGTATACAACATCTCTGAAATCCTTTATATGGAATTGGGGAAGTTTCTTTACTCTTTCTCCTGGATTAATTCCTTTTCATCTTCTTGGTCATTCCTTACCTATGCGTGTCCCTGGCATCAGTGCCAGTTTCCAAACCACCACGTACTGGAAGAATTCTAGCCCACAGCTGGAGGCCTTTATGTCTTCCACTTAAAGTAAAACTGCTGTCACCCTTCTTTAACTGCTACATAACAGAGATAGAACCGAATATTCTGTTTTCATTGGCAACGGTAGACAAAATAAACATAAAGATTCAGAACAGTAGTGTTATAAGGTTAACAAATAAAAATGCACTACCAATAACCTAGGATGGAAATTATTTTGCCCCTGGTGTATTGAGCTGTCAAGGGCTAGATCTTACTTGATTTCTGGCCCTCAGTACAGGGGCTCCCGGGATGCTGGTTTGGGGGAGGGAGGTTAGACAAAATCACACACTGGGGAGGAATTATGTTTTAAGTGGAAAAAAATCCCATAGTCTATAACTCTTCATCAACGACAACTGTCACAATAGCTTTCAAATTATTTGAGAGTTCATAGCAAGGTTGAATATGTTTAAAAAGCAACTTAGTTACAATAACATGGGAAAACAAAGCATAATTATTCATGTGCAGTACATAAACTTTAAACCAAATGCCAAACCACATTAATCTTTAAAGTTCTAAAACACATTTTTTCCTTAGTTATGGCATAGTTCTTTGTCACCTGTGATACGTATCGCATCTACTGTATGAATTATTCAGGAATCTTTCTACTTCTTTCTAAAGTTTCATCTTTTCAGTGTCTCCCATCAAAGCAAAGTTAACATCGCTCTTAAAATTCCACAAAAGAAATCATAAGATGCCTCACAAACCCTGTGACAGCTCAGAAGAAAGACGTTCACATTTAAACTTGGTAATGACACTAGACTATCCAGCCTTAATTATATGCGTAAATATGAGAAATGAGTATTTTAAGAGGTTTTTTTTTTCACAAATGTGTGTAATGAATGCCTAAAAGCATACTCCCCATGTATCTTGTTCTCCTTTGTGGGAAGCTATTGTTCACATGCAGCGTGTTTGTTTTGTTAGTCCTGTGTATCACCAAAAAGGTAGTATAGTTCTTTAAGTAAACAACAAAATCCAAGATGAAGTGGTCTATCATACACTGAGAGCTCTTACTCAGCATGATGTTAATTTGGCTGAATCCACTGCAATTAAATTAAAACTGTTGACTTTACTAGGAATCTTCACAATGAATCAAGAAAACAGTAATGCCAAGTTTTATGTATCAAGATTTCTAGTTTTAGATTTCTCTCCATGCAAGGGAAGATTTACGAATTCTCAGGAATAGTGCTTTCAAAAACAATCTTAAGAATTTTTCCTCATCCCCTAAATAGAGAGCACTTGCTAACGTTTTAGGCAGCAGTTTGTACATCTTTCATTTTAATACCCTGTTTTAAAGGTACTGGAATGTTTTGGCCACAAGGTTAAGAAAAACTTCCTCATTTATCATGACCTGCCAAGCACAACAGGACCCCGGACAACACAGGCCTCTCCCCCTTAACAAATTCTGCTCATCTTAGTCATGAAACTTCAAAAGAATTTGGCCACAGGCAGGTTAGATAGCATATGTTTTAAAGCATACATATTAATCATTGTGTAACATGGCATAGGGTACCTACCATCAGTTGCCTATTAGGTATAACTGATGAGTAATTTTTAAACTTTGAATAATAGTTGACTCTACAGTTGAGTTTATCAATATAAAACTGTCAGCTTCACATGCAAAAGGTTCTGTTAAAGTCTCTCTGTGGTTTGTGAGTATGTGTGTGCATATGTGTGTGTAAACATTAAGAGATTTTTAAAGAATATATACAAATTTCTACTGTGCTTCATAGGGTCATCATATCTCTTAAAGAAAATAGAGATATTTTTAACCTTAAAAACAAATTTTTACAGTGCAAACAAAATTTTAAAGGCAATTTAAAATTAAACAGCACATATTTGCAGATATTTATAGATGAATTTATATAAAACGTAACTATTCTGGCACAAAATATTTAGCACAAAAGCTATATTTTTAATTTTTATGAATTATATTCTTGATCTATTAAAATATCAATTAAAAATACTTCTAAGATGTTGGCAACAAATTCTTTATTTGTAAAGTTAAAATAGATAAGAAAAATATGTATTCATGGGATACAACATTTTAATCTGTTTTCCACAATACTATAGCAACATTTCTGAGTTTAAATTTGCTGTAAAGTTATGTTACATTGACTCTATCTTGTGTAACCATAGTTATAAAAAACTTATAAATCACTTTTCCTCAAGTCTTAATAGTAAAATGAAATTCCTCATTGGCAGAGTTCATAAAACACAGACCATAGCATAATTTGCATAAGAAAAAAATGCAAATTATGTGTTTCTGTTTGAGCAGATTTTCTATCAACTTAAAGTAACAATTTGAATTACCTGCGAGCTAAGGGCTTAAGGAAAAACAGTTCCATGCGACACATATTTCACTTACGTGGCCAGAAGAAATAGCCTTATTAACTGTGTGGCTTCAAGTAAAAACTGAGTAGTTTACTGACAAAAATTTTAAATGCAAAAAGGTGACTGCTTACATGGAAATGGAATTTAGTCAGTTAACCTCACCATCTCCCTGGTCCTAAATATTTGTTTATCCTAAGAAATGAGGCACACTTTGCATTCTAAATTGAAAATAGTTCTAACCAGCAGGAAAATGCAAGGGTTAAAGAGGAAAGGAATTATAGATTAGGTCTATCTGCAGTGAAGTTCTCCTTCTAAGCAAACCTAATAAATAATTGAAATAGACTTATGATTTTTTCCTCTTTGACCTCAATTAAAATGGCTTTCTGAAAGCTGGGTCTAAGGACAATGCACCCTGATTTCCTCAAGGCACACTTCCCAAGTCATCTGGCTTTTGTATTTCTTCAACAGTCGCATTACCTTTAACATTGGCTTGTGCCGTTTCCCTAAAGTAAAATGTGTGGTCACCCTAGGACACACACAACCACCTCCCTTTCCAAGGGTGGCTCTGAGCTCAAGAAGTCAGACTGCACAACTTCAAAAATTCCAACAAAGGTCATTTATGAAGAATTTGGAGGAAGGAGGAAAATCAAAGTACAGATAAAAATATTCATCTCTTTCTCCTACTCACTCCACACAAAATGTTATAACACAATGTACACATGGTTTTGGGATTTGCTTCTTTATTCATTTGTGATAAGTAATATTTTAATACTTTAGTACTTCAGTGAACTTTTGGTTAGAATACAAAAAGTAAAATTAGGTAATGTAAAATTAAAGTTTATGCAGTAAGAATGTATTTGCAGCATGCTGTATTTTGATCTATTTTGCATACATTGTAGCAAAGCTTTTTAACAATGTTTCAATTGCACAGCATTTCAGAAAATAGTAACTGCAACTAAGAAAAGAAGCAGGAAACTGGATAGTGCTAACTGATGCTCAGTAGACCCTAGAAACCAAACAGAACAACTTATTGGCTGAGATAATTTACCTACCCTATCTTTAGGTTCCTTCAACACTCTAAGTCTGGCAGTAAAACAGTTTTCACAGATACTTAGAATTAGAGCACTTTTCCTTCTCCTGCATAGCGTTTTTTTTTTTTCTCCTCACAAAATGAATAAAACTATACAAATACCCAAACTTTCCCTCGGTTGTCTGGAGCAAAACATACTTCTCATACTTTTATCATTGCAATAGTTCACCCATATATCCCATGTATCAGCCTGCTCATGCAACCAAACACCCTTCCTGCATGAGACTCACAGGCCAAATATGTATTTAAATGAGGTAAAGTAAAGCATTTGAAAGATTACACCTCAAGAATTATGCTCCAGTGGTCATTCAAAGTTTATGTTCTCATATCCATTCAAATGAAGATTAAAACGATGAAAATATTACAACTTCTTAATGAGTTAAAATTAAACTTGGTCTTACTATTTCAGAAAAAGTTACAAAGTTCCAAAAATGAAGGAAAACATTCATGCTCTTAAATACATGAAATATTTATCCTTTAGATGACAACATTTTAAACCTAATGAAAAACTCAAACTAAGCACAAAATTTCAAAGCAAGTTAGCCAGAAAAAAAATTATTAACTTAAATAGCTGGCATTAATCTCTTTACATGGTACAGTATACAAAAATTAGGGGAAAACTCCTGAAAGAACCCTGTTAAAGTTCCGTAGTGTTATGTAACCTAGTAATTATCAATCATAAAATTACCTGCTTTTCCCATCATCACATAATTTAGAGTAGGTGAATTTTTATGGTGTAAACAGACACGATGTGCAGACCTTTAAGTGTGGACAAATTAAAGATGTTTTTCTAGTTGATTTCCTTGTCTGAAGTTTATGAACATATTTCTTTTATCATCCTTATGCTAAAAGAATGTAAAAATTCCCAACTATTCATTTTAATTAGAAAAATATTTTATCTTGAGACAGATATATTCAAAGTGTAGAAGTGTCTACGTAGCATGATAATGACAACGCTTCCCTCAAAAGCTACATACAACTTACCTCAAATTCCAAACACCTGAAACGAATTCCAGTTGTATCTGGAAGTAAGCTTTGTGCGTGTGTGTGTGAAGCTCGGCAGCCAATAAATTCCAGTCTGCAGAGTCAGTAGAACAAAGCCTGGTTTGAGGATCACAGAAGGTTCTGAGAGGTTTATAGTCTCTAATCAACATCCAGGTAGCCTTAGAAACACCTTGCTCTGGCAGGAACCTTTGGGCTCCAGCAGCAGGGCAGTTACATCTGTTAACCAGAAAGAAACCTGGAGAGGGAAGAGTCTTGGCTCCCACCAATGGCTTCCCCCCCCCTTGTGTTTATAGTAAGATGAACTGCTGTCGGAGGTCACCCTCATCCACAGCGACTGTCTTTCTGAGGGATCCAACCTACACACACAGCATTTTTCCTGAGTGCTTTGAATGAAGTCACATCTTCCGACTGACTCCTAGACTCCGTCAACCTGTGTCATGTGACACATTCACAGCCCTCTGTTGTAACGCTTCAAAGAGTTAAATCCCTGAATTCAATTTTTGAAAAGTAAATGGCCTGTTAAATTTTCATTAAAGCAAAATATATCTTTGAGAAGAAATACTTCTTGGCAAGTTACAAGAGATAAGAATGATACTTATTTAAAGTTCCCAAGCAACATTTCACATTTTTGCTTCTTTTTTTGCAGAAGGGCTGAGTGTGTAAGATTTCACTTTCATTACTCCACACAACTACAAAATTTCTTCTTCTCTTATGTACCTGTGTGTATCAATGAGAAAAGTATTACAGTTGCTCTAATTTAATGCATTTTACTGTATTTTTATTTGGAAGAGCACAAGGGATGAACACAATTAGAAAAGTTCACAAACACATTATTATTTTATATAACATGGATTCTAAAATAAAGTCTTTTTTATTTTACCAGGAAGAATATGTCAAGCTCTAATGAAATTAAGATGAAACATGAATAACTAAATTCAAGAAATACACACGACACAAGTTCAGCTTATTATCTGGCATTTATGATCCCTTTTTAAATGATTGATGATAAAAGCAATATCAAGTTGCATTCACCTCTCATCCCTTTAAAAATGTGTCTCACAGAACTCAAAATAAAGACCAAGTGTGTTTTATATTTTTTCACAAATTTCAGTCTAACAATTTATAGGTATTAAGGGAATTACGGAGTCCAGTTTGTCTATGCAACTGTGAAATCATTTTTTTCTTTCACTTTTCTTGATCTTTACAGCTTGGCTCTAAATGATACAATGATCTACAGGCAAAGGGTAAATACTCTGGATAATTTGTAGTACAAGTATTTCTTAAAGTGCCTCTCATTTGCAAGAGCTGAACTGAGTGAAAAATCATATCCTTATTTCAGCTTTGGGCAGAAGGAACAAAACCCCAGCAACCCTCGGAACTGAAGACGGCGCTGTCTCTCCGCTAGTACTATCTGCTTCTGTGACTACTGCTGAGAAACTAGATAAACATGCATCTTTCACCTGCAGCCCAAGTTCTGCTGATGCAGCCATTCTGTTAGAGTGCTTAGAGATTCTATTTGGACAGGTGCAATTCTTGGTTCCGAAGATGGCTAAGATCTACAAAAATAATGTCTTTGCACCCAAATCTTTTGAAGGAGTTAGTGCTTCTTGGGTATTGCAATGTGAGTTAATTTTTTTTAAAGCTCAATGACATATTCTTTTGCAATGGCTACTTTCTAAAGCGATTATAAGTCATTCAATATTTTCTAAATGCTTAGGAACTCAACAGGCATTCACTGAAGCAAAGCATATGTCTGTTCCTGGTACAATAGAGACTCAATCAACCATGCCTGAAACTGTGAGAAGGGTAAGGTAAGTTCTTCATGCACTAAAGGTGACTGGATGGATTGTCATTTTCTTTCCTAAACTTGAGGAGGAGAAGAAAGAGAGGACAACAAGAAAAATGTAGTGAAAACTTTGTAACTGTATAAGAGAAAAAGTCGTTTGTAGTTTCAGTTCTTAAAGATTAAAAAGCTACATGTTTTTCTGATGAAATATATAATCTTCATCACAGTTTATACTGACTCACAAAGTTTTTCTACAAACATGAGTAAATTATATATATAGGTATATTATATACCCTTTATACTATTATAACTAAGAAAATTACATTTCACAGAGATTGTTGCAAAGTGCTGTTTCTAATGCACCGCCAACTAGTGACTAGAAAAGTATAAATCATTCTTTCCAAAATTCAATTTCCCCACCTGTGTCACCTACAAGTATCCCTACCTCAGAGGATCAGTGGTATAATAGTTTTTTTCAACATGAACCATATATTTAAGAAGACTCCATTTACCAAATACATTTCAGTTGACAACAACACACATTACTCTGTGTTTGAAATCCTATATACTGCCATCAATTGATGCTGCTAATTATTATGATATGCTATAGGTACAAATGAATTATTAAAATTACCCAAATCTAAGGATCTAGATGTTTCTGAAAGCCAGCAAATCCTTATTATGAGTAAACACTTGGATTCCCTCACATTTTGAAATACGAAAATAGCACACACAAGATATGAGCCTTTTCATTCCATCTGTCAATGATTTAAGCACAATCAATGAGGGTGAGGGCTTGCTCCACATTCTGATAAAAATGAAGCTATTATTAACTGCTGACAGCTGATACACTAAGTAGCAGAGACTTGCATATTATTGGCATGATAGTGGCCCTTGCTGAATGCCTGACAAAGCAAGACGCTACAAGGCAATATGTGAAATGACATTAAACTTACTCCATCGTGACATTGGCTAGGTCTGATAGAAATCCTGCTACATTTTTAAAATAAAGAAAATGTATCCTTTACTGCAGTTTCCCACAGGTATCCTTCATAGTCGCCACAGTTACTCATTCCCCATAGCTCTTGGTACAAGGTGGATGCTACACAATTCCTGCGCTTCACATCTTCCGCCGGCCGTGACACCCTGTCATACACCATTTAGTAATCTATCAAGCACAGTTCCTCTCCAAAGTTCAGAAGCCACTTCAGGTTCTTTTATATGATTAGCTGATTAACTATATGATAACTTTCTGGAAAATTTCAAGGACACATATTTGAAATTAAGAAAGAAAACTGAGCCAACATAGAAGAACAAAGAGAAACCCCAAAGTACATTCATATAGTATTGACAGCAATTGAAAAGCCATACAAAGGGGGAGAAAAATACTTTAAATTTTCTAAATGTACAATGAGCTTCCAAATTTACAGGCTGTAAAAGACCATGTGCAATCAAAAGTAAATATAAGCTAAAAACTATATACAGTAGCTCTCTTAACGAGACAACTGATAGGAGGTCTCCCTGAGAGTAGAACATCCAAATCTAACAAGCTATCTATTCAATAAATATTTAGTAAAAAATATCCATAGCACTCTGTAACTAAGGCAGTATTTGTGCAATAAATAATACCACTATGCTAGAAATATTCCACGTTTTTGACCAAGAAAGAATTATCCTTCAAGTCACAGACCCTACATTCTAATTTGTCTCTATAAATATATCACCACCATAACAAACTTTAACATTCCACAATAATCCTGTCTGTCCTGCCCAGTGGTTTGCATGTCAATAAAGCCAGAAACCAGAGTCCTGAGTTCTGCTTTTCCTCTAACTTTGTATTTGCATCAGTATCAAATGTCATGGTGCAACATTTTCATCCTATGTCTCAGACATGCTCACATTGTTGCAGCTCCCCAGCCGGTTGCCTTGTCAAAAGCAGTGTCTCCTCTGGCTTCGATTACCGCATAAGGCAGCTAAGAAGTGCTACTGTTAACTGCGTCTTCCTAGATTCTCTATTTATCTATTTGGAACTCATTGATGACAGCCCTATCCAGGGCTGGCCAATCCCTAGAGACCGAAAAGAGGACCGTCCTTGCAAACTGACCAGTCTGGAGATTACGGCTCCAACCGTCCTCTTTACCAAGCTCTTACACCACAAGCCAACGCCCCTCCCGCTATGAATCACCCTGCTCTAGAACCGTGTCAGCAAAGGGCTGCTCCTTTAATTCAGAGTCCGTTCAAATTACTCAAATTAGCTAATTCGAAGCCATTTTTCCTGCCCCGTCTTGTCTTTCTTACAAAAATTCCGGTAAAAGCTCTCATTCAGGATTTCCCCTCTTCTTCCTCTTGCCGCCTGACCAAACCTGGTGCTTCTCCACATGGTCCTTAATGGCATGATGTGCCCCTTCCTCTGGGGAATGTCACATAATAAAAATCTTTCAATGGCATCAGCTTCTCTGTGTCATCAGTCACTTCTACAGCCTGAAACCCTGCAGGAACAGTTGTTACACCCTGTATGTCTAATATATTTTTTAATCCAGTCTCCATTAAGCAGTGAAAACTATCTCAGCACATAAATTGCTATTGAGAATTGTAAAAGGCCTGAGATTTTTCCCTTCTTGCAAGTTGACAACAGCAGTGGGCCTTAGTTGCACGGAAGATGTGAGGATCCGAGATATAAAAGCACTTGGTGAGCACTTTTCTAAGCCAAATGATCAATACCCTTGCAGTCAAGGGAAGTTCAATCCAAGGAGGAAGTTCATGTGACAATAACTTTGAGTCCCTGCTCCCTGTTTCAATCAAAACTGTCATCTTCCAAACAGGTGATGTGAGGTAGTTGCTCACTATATTCAGAAGGATTCAGGACAATATCCCAAATTTTCATCTTAGTTCTACAAACCTTTTATCCTGATCCCAACTAAGAAAGTAGCTGAAAGGAGAATGATTCCAAACCAGGTGACTGAGTTCAATGGTCAACAGTCTTACTAATGTGTAAATACCAATAAAACGTCAGGGAGTGCTATGGCTTGGATCTGGAATGTGGCCCCAAATCCTCAAGTGTTCGAAGGTGAGACTCATGGCAGATGATTAGATTCTGGAGCAATATGGCAATTATGACCTGGTTTAGGTGGGCCGCTGGGGGCAAGACCAGCAAGGGCGCACCGTGTCTCCCCGCCTGGCTCCTCTTTTCTCTCTCTGCTTGCTGACCACCCTGATGGGAGCGGCTTTCTTCCTCAGGAGACCCTTCCGCATGCCTTTCCTGCCCTGGGACAGCTGACCATCAAAAATGTGAACCAAAAACAAGCCTCTGCTCACTGAGGTTGTGCAGGTACAGCACTTGTAACAATGACAAGGAAAGTTATTGAGACAAGGCGGTAGAGTTTTACATCTGAGTTGATTTTCAGAAGCCTCCACAATATAAAACACCTATGCACAGAGGAAGCAGAGACAGGCCATTAAATACTATTGACCTTGGCCTCTGTGCTGAGAGCTACACCACTGTCCGACTAATGTAGTGGTTTTTTCCCCAGTGGCAATGGTGCTGCACAGCAGCAGTAGCCTAATTGGAGTGGACAAGCAAAGGCATAAACTATGCCACTGTCATTCCCTAACCTTGTGAACAGCAGTAAGGCACTACTGGTAGTCCCAAGATTTGCTCCAGTGGTACTGGCCTGAGACGGATGAACAAGAGTAACTCCACCATGTAGACTTCTTTCCTAACCTAGACACACTAGCTGTCCATTGGAAGGAGTCCCAGGTCTGCCATGCTAGTCACCGTTTCCTCAAAAGCAGCGTTCTTTACTTTGCACTCAGCCTGTAACTGTGCGTACAAAGTAAGTCTAGCGCGAGGACAAAGCTAGGCAGCAATGGTGGCAATATGGGGTGTATAAGCAAAGCCAAGAGCTTAATTCCAGTTGGCTCTCATCTCAGAAAGGACCCTTACAATCCATATGAATAAGTGAAACAATTCAAACACATCCACAGCTTCTAGATGCAAGGAACAATATTTTTAATCTGCTGGCCAGTAGTTTTTCAAGTGGCAGATAAAACAAGGTTATAGGCAGAATTCTCAGAGACGGCAACAAGATAAGAGTTTGGAGAGATGCTAAACCGAATGCTGTGAATTCTGAATCATGAGGACAATGGCAATGTCCATTTTAGTTGTGCCTAGCGAATGGCAAGGCTGAGTAATCACTGAACAGCAGCACAACGAAAATTATTAGGCTTCAGGTGAGCAAGTGAATCAAGCCCAGACATCCAAGGGAACCTCTGTGAATCAGTCAACAGAGTGTGAATAAAAGCTGCCACTTTATCATGTAAAGTTAAAACATTGCTGGTGTCAGGCCATCAGCATGCCGAAGCTAACATTTCCATTTGGCAACCTGAGACAGCTGTACCATCCCACCTTGCTATGTTTTAATATTGACTGACCCATCGCTAAGTGGGAAAATTGGGCTGAAGAGCTATATTACCTCCGTAAGTCTGACATTTGGTTCAACTTTCCAAAGTCAGTACCTGGGATCCATGTCAAGAATACAAGCAACTTCATTGAAGATAACAATATGTAGTGTAGCAACCCTTGTTAATTCCTATCTTTTTTTTTTGAGGTCATGTATTGGTTTTGTTTTTGTCTTCATTGTTGTTATTTTGTTAGTTTTTATTTTTCTCTTTAAAATTAAAAAAAAAGTATACAACAAGTCCAGAACTCCATGGGAGCTCACTTCTTTGGCTGGAATCTCTAATCAGAAAAATCATTAGTCATAGAGATTTGAGGCTCAAAAGACACCATGAGGGCTGTGGGGCCCCAAAGCTGTAGCACTTCTCTATACACAGATTTTCTTGATCAGAAGAATCATAAATATTCACAACATAACTACATTGAAAGTCAGCAGTGGACACTCCAACAACGACACACTGACCTGACCTAATGGGCCCAACCTGCAAAGTATGTAGACTTCTTCCCTCCATAACAGGTCATGCTCAAGCCACATCAGCTGATTCAGGTTCTACTCCTCACATCTACAGAGAAGGAGGGTGAACTGAACACCTGATCTAAAAGAACTACGAAAGTGTAAAATCCTCCGTTCCCCAGACTTCACTAGCATACTCACATGGGTGCAGAAGACTTTGGTTCTCTTTTGGAACAGGGAGAACTCAGCTCCACTCCTAACCATTCTAAGCTGAGCCTGGCTGAGATGGGAGAGAGAAGAGGGATCGAGGAGCACAGAAGGACAAAATAGCCATGTGTTAGTAAACAAGGTACATTTACTGTCAGTTCTGACTCGCAGCTGGCTCAGGGCTCAGGGCTCAGGGCTCACTCAAATGAACTTCTAATGCTTTCAATCCATGCAATGCTCTGCATTTGGCAGCAAGGTCATCGTTACTGACGCTGTCTATTTCAGTCTGGGAAACCCCTTTACTTACCAGCTGTAACCACTTTCTGGCTGTGGCTACCGTGTTCGCTTCATTTGGTTGACTCAATCTTGATTTATCCAACAGCAAGTTTTTAAGGAGACTGATTTAATCAAGAGCAGTTACTACTTGTTTATGATAACATCTCTAAGGCTGTATCCTTGTTTCCACATAGGAACTATGGGGATTTTTGCAAGGCAAGGCAATGACTGCAAAAATTTATCTAGATTTCTTTGGATTTGTTTTTCATTTTCCAATAAGTCATGTATGTCATAATTATACATCCATTCTGGGACACCGAAAGTACAAATATTAGTCAATACTTTACCTATGGTCTCCCATGAAAGTTTTTCTGTTACAGGGAAATGTTATAAAAAGAACCAAAGATCCTCACAATAGCTCAGACGCAGGCAAGAAATTCCAAGATCTTTTATTCTTGTCTCAAAATAGCCAAACTCTTGCCAGAACACTAAGAATGAATACTTCCTTCACAAAATTTATAGACTCCATATCTTCATTCTCAAGTGCACCAGTGAAAGCTACAGTTATTGGCTTGGTTTCTAACCACGCTGGTTGTGAATTTCCCCTTTTCATGCTAAGGATATGAAACATAAAATTGTAACTATTGTTCAGAGAAGGCCATAATCTTCCCCTACACCAGTCTTGATCCTGGAACTTCTTTCACAGTGAATAAAGCTGCTGCCAAATTGCCAAGTAGGTCCTTATGCTTGGGTTAAGGTTAGCAACAACCAGGGCACCACTCCTATAACCCTTTTTGAGTCTACTTCTAAGTATTTGAATTACAATCATCACCCCTATTTTTCATTAATGCAATGAAATGGGGAACAATTTATTGGACCAAACAGTTTGGTCAACACTGATGGCTGTGGATTTGCCTTGGATCTCAACTTCAGTTTATGAGGTTCTCATCTCTTCTCTTCCAGAAAATCATGTCTCTATTAACATTCTATCCTCATCAATAAAGCTGCTAAGAACTATGAGAGGTTTGAAGGTTTACCTATCCCAAGCTAACATGTTACCCTGTCACAACTCCACAGATGCTGGCAGAATGTGTAAATGAGTCAGGACATTATTACTAAGACCAATAATGGAAACTAGAATATCAGCATTTTCTTGTGAAAGTTTCCCAAGTTGAAATTCCCACAGACTGACATGACCTCTGTACATGTAATAGAGTACATTTCAGCAAGACAACTTTGAGCTTATAAAATTCACTTATTTTATAATGAGTATTGACTATGTAGGCACTCTGTCCCAAAGAAAGAAGTTATCTTCATTACACTGGGCAGTAAGTATGTCTGCTGCTTGCTACAAAGGAAAACACTACCATTTTCTTCCAGGTTGTGCACAAATATCTTCCAAAAGACAGTGTGGCACAAAAGCAGCCAATGACTTTACTCCAGAAATGGGAACGACATATCGAGAATTGTCTTCCACTAGTAGGTTTGCAACATGCCAATCTAAAACCCTTCCATGGTCTCTCTATGCACTTAGAGTACATCCTAACTCTTAAAGCACATCAGAAACCATGTTCTCCCTAGCCTTTGAAGGCCCCAATCTCTTTCCCATCTCAAGGCCTTCATGTCTGTGAACACATGCAATAAAAGACAGAGAAGAATCAAGAGATGCTCCAGATTCTGACTTAATAAAAGTCTGCTTAAGCTGAGTGTGGAAGTCAGTTTGATAGAGGAGCAGTACCTAGAGAACTCTCCCAGGAACTCCATCCTCAGGTGAAATCTCATTTTGTCAAGATGTCATTCCTCACTATTGTATTCAAAGAATCTGGTTCACTACAAGAGATCAACCAAATGACTGCTATGCAATATGACACTCATTTTTTTCTGAAAAATAAAATATATTCACAATGAGATACCCTGAAAAACATCTGACATGCTGCTTTGAACATAGTAGGTACTCAATGTTACACTTTCTCCCATCCTCTCTTATTCACAGTGATTTCTTCTCCTTTCAGAGGGAACACGTAGGCACAGCCCTCACTGTGACAGATGAGGAAGTCAATGCTAGTCCTCCAAGCCTTACTGCGGGGTTGATACTCTGACATTGACAGTAGACTCAGTGCCTGCGCTTGGAAATGCTATCTATAAAGAAATCATAAATGTTTGGTTTTTGTCTTACTATAAAAGAAACCATTTTCTCCTTTTCCTTATATTTCTTTCCTGTCCCATAAAATAAAAACTTTCCAGTGAATATTAGGTATTGTACCCTTGCTATTTGATTGTCCAGAGAGAAAGTGCCCTAGCAGGTAAGTAAACCCTTGTGGCACCATCTTCCTCAGATGCAGACTGCCTTCAGGATGCGCACACCATTCTTTCCCCATTTTCTGGTTCTGGGAACAGAAATTCAGTTTGGATAAAGAAATAGGAAGCATAACTTAGGCCTTGGGTCCAAAGACAGCTTTGCAATCTGACTTTATTAATCATAAAGCTGGTATTGTCATCGCTAGCCCTTGAAATAACTCACAATTCATTCCAAACTCTTAAAATAGGATGAGATTGTTTCCACAGACGTCAACAACTTCATGAACAAGGTATGATCAAAATGTATGGTGAATATTTAAATTTTTGTTCCAGTAAAAGGCACAGTGTCATTAATCCCCTGGAGAACACTTCCCCTTCCTTTGAGCTTACTTACCCTATTGTTCTTGCTATGTTCTGACGCAGTTCTGAAAGTCCTCTTTCATGTATATCTGTGCTTAGGGTCGCCCAAAATACAGTGAACCCTGCTGCCAAGTGCAATTCAATGACAAGGCAACCTTGTAAAAACATTCTGGTGTATCCTCACCTACCAGTTCACCAGACCTGATGCCATGCAAATTGGAGCTCTTCCCCAAAGTTAAAATGACCTTGAAATGTAAACTTTTTAAATCAGTTCAGGACATGGAAACAATCACAAAAGCACAACTAAAGACTCTCATGAAATATGCTTATTGCCATGTCTGCAACTCCTTAAAAACAGAAAAAGGAATGTCTAACAGTAAGAGAGAGCAACTGAACAGTAGAGAAACAAGCAAGCAAAATATGATTCAAATATAAGAGCAGGAAGATCTTTTTGGTGAAAGGCCGACTGGACTTCCACATCAGGACTGTCCATTGTGCTTTACGTTCATTAACTGATTGTGCAAAGGCTGAGTATATTCAGCATGAGATTTTCATACCAGAGAGAGCCCAAGGGTGCGGGTCAGAGACTGGTGCTCTCACCCCCCCTACTGGCAGGATGACCTCAGGTAAATCAGCCTCCTTCACTCTCCGTCTATCCTTGGAAACAAAGCCAATGTGTTGTGCACGTCAGTTGGTTGTTCCAAGCTGTTTTCTACAAATTTGCTTTATAAACTCCGGGACTGTACATCATATATGACACCAGTCTTCTAGTTTCCTATATGCATTCCTTCTTCATTTCTGTCATTTTCTTGAAAGCAAAAAGATCCCTTTTTTTCTTCCAGGCATGACTTCTCACCTACTTTGCAGGGCCTGGAGCATCCGCCTGCCACAAACACACATACATCCTGAAAGACTGGTTGTGTATCTCTCCCGCGTCAGGTCTCAGTTTAAATTTCACTTTCTCAGGAAGATCTTTCCGGAGCACTGATTCTAAAGTAGTGAGATGTGTGTCTGCTTTTCCTTCAGCTTATGTGCAGTAAATAGCAGTACTCAGCACAGAACAGCACTCAACACATAATGAATTCACTCAGTGAGCGTGTAACTGCAAGGCAACAATATCCATGCATTTTACAAAGCAGGTACTATACGTGAAATAATAGGAAACTAGAAAGTATTTCAAGTAGAAAAAAAACAGTGCTTTAAATAACTAAAACCTAGGCTGTCTGAAAATCCCAAATAAATCAAAAAGTGTTTATCATTATGGGTTTCATGTAGAAGCAGGACCCTGTAAGTGTGCAAAAACTTTTGGGATTCACCTATGCGTTTTACTTGGTCTTTAAAATATTATCTCAATTTCATTGATGAAATAATTGAAAATTCAGGTATCTATTGACTTCCTCAAGCTCCCAAAAATGATATTCAAAATTCAAATTCAGGTTCTTTGACACAAGTGCATTAGCCTCCAGTTCACCACAATTTCTCAGCTTCAAAGAGAAGGTTTAATCAGCAAGTTCAGTTAGAACTTTCCAGTTATTTACTATCAAGTTACTTTCAGATGAATGTGTTGTGTCATGTTGGAACACAAACTTAAAGAAAATTTACAATAAGTCAACGCAGCTGTGAAGTTAACGGTGAGGTTCACAATTGCATTTTTCTTATCATTTGCCTTAATTCAGGCCATGTGGAAAAGGAAATATTATATGATAGCAAGACTGGCAGTACCTCAAGTAAACAGGGGTTAATGACATTATTATAGATAAATAGGTATAACATATAATCATCAAATACTCAGCTATCTTACATATATAACTTTCTATATCTAGAGGATGGTATAAGTATTATAAATATGATATTGTTTTCCTCAAATGAAAATAAACATGACCAAAGTATGAAACCTATGCCCCAGGCAAAGCCATCAAAAGACTTCTTTCCCTTACCTTAAACAAAACTCAAATACAACACTGTAAAGATGGGTCCAACCCTCTCGCAGGAGAGAAGTGGGTACGAATAAGAGGGCAGCTGCTTGTGCGCAGTGGGCTCCCAGGTCTGTGCGAAACCCTGCAGAGCAGTTTAGATGCTTTGACCTGACCTAGGAGTGGAAGTGTCTGGGTTTATGTCAAGCAACGAAATGCTTATTATCGGAATGGAAAGATGTTCTTGGAATTATTAGGAAGTTCTTCATTTCACAAATGACTATATGATTACATTAGGTACAGTTTAACTAGATTGAAAAAACTGACCTCCCTAAATGTCATCTGGATACTCTAACAGTATTCATCCATTTCCATAAAATACACTTGTTTTTATGAATAGGACAAAAGTTCTCTATTTCCTTTCCTAGGAAATGAAACAGGTACAGCTTATATACACAGATAAGGAGAACAATAAATTTTTTTCCTTTCTATAACAGGAAATAAACTCCCAAAACAGGAGTATCTCAGTATTATCTCAGTTTGACCCCCCCTCTTAAAAAAAGAAGAAGAAAAAGAAAAAAAAGAGGACTAGAATATGGTTTAATAGGTAGTAGACAAAAACCATTAAATATACTTTTATTTTAAATATTCAAGAAAAAGTACTTCTTCAACTTTGAACATATGTAACAATACTTAACCAAGTTTATCATAAATTATGAATAAAAGTTTTGAGCCAAGAATCATAGTTCATATCAACTGAGTTTCACTAACAGAAGAATCTCATGAGCCCAATTATTAATAAGTTTGGAATTTTTTTTCTGAAATATTTCACGACATATTAGTTATAAATATAGATATTTAATGAGAATTACTAATTACATGTCGATGTGTGCTTACTGCATATTTATTGCATATTTTCCAAATAGCAACCAATGATGTTACATGACAGAGTTTCTTACATTAAAAAAACTTCACTGGACTGAATGCTCTTCACTTCCTCTTTAAGATATGCTGACAAATGATCTAGCACTATGAATTCTAAAGAGAGAAAACTAATCTTGAATACGCACATACACAACTCCTCTGTGCTCCTTGTACTCTTTGATTCTCCTAACACTGAGATAGTTGACTCCATTAAAATGCGATACCTTTATCGAAATCTGTAGCTGTTGCAACAGCAACACTCAGCTTCTCTTACCTTCTACATAACTGTTATAAAAATAGCCATAAACAATAAATAGGAACCTCATAAATAAAACTATAAAGTTTTAGGAAAAGTACAACAGAGATGGCCAGTCCAGGACTAATTTCCATCATAGGACCACTGCATCGCCAACTGAAACATCACTACATGGATTAGCATAGCTTGAACAAAACACAGGAATTGCACTAAACACATGTTACTCTATTTGAGTGAAAGTGTGTAACTGGAATGAGTCTTGACTCTAGAGTTCAGGGTGTGTGTTATAGAGTAACAGTTTGCATCAGTCCAAATATACCTGGGGAAACCTTAACCAAAGTAGCTGTCTACAAGGCAGGAAGAGGGCCTTCACTACAGCCTGACATGCTGGCACCTTGACCTTGGGATTTCCAGTCTCCAAACATTCAATCAATGTCTATTAAATAATATCCCATAATACTTTGTTAGGGCAACCTAGGCTAAGAGATACGCAACTGCATAATACAACAGTATGGAGAATTATACTTCTAATAAAAGCATGTTCTTTATTTTTCATTGATTTTTTACATTTAGAATCTTGAATTCTTTAAGCACATAATATAAAAATATCTGTCTGTATAATAACTTATGTCTTTAAATACAAAAAATGCTACAAATTTTTTGAGACATTATAAAATATAGTTATAAAATCTTTGAGGAGGACAAATCATTCCAAGCAAACTTAGGTCTGGGATTCTACTTTGGGAAAGTGTATCCCTTATACAAAAAGCTTGCAACTAGAAATGTTTTAGATTTCAAATGTTTTTGAATTCTGTAATATCTGCATATACATAAAGAAACATCTTAGACATGGTACTCATGTCTAAACATGGAATTCAATCGTTTCATATATATATAAATGTGTACATGAAACAATTGAATACATATATACAATTGAAAAAAATTGATATATATCAATTGAAGAGAAGTTTTATAAAATTTTTGATAATTTTGTACAAGAAAAAATTTTCATTAATGACTATTTTTCAAAATAATTCACCAGAACTGTTACAAGGCTGTCCATTGACTCAAAAATAGATCTGTTATTTCACTGTTTAAAAGCTATGACAAAAGTCATATGAGAAGCTGGTCGCATCCTGGAAGAAACCTAAGTTCTACAAAAGAGCTTTGTTATAAGTATCCCACAAAACTTTAAGTGAAAACACATACACAAAATATATACACATACACAGGGAAACATCCCTCCTCCCCTTTTCATCCACACACATACACAGGGTTACTACACCCCTGTCTATTTTCTTACATACATGCACACAGAGAACTACACCTAAGTCTAGTTTCAGTGCAACTAAGCCATAGTTGTGTATAGAAGCTAAATGGACTGACAATATAAATGTTTTTCATAGTTTTATTTTTTTCTTATGCAATTTTAATAAACTGAAGAACTCTGTTCCTTTATTTCCCCAAAAACTATTGTTTTTCCAAGTATGCTATCAAGAATGTATATTTTTCACGGACCTTTTTATAAAAGATTTGGCACAAAAGTGTAATATAAAATAGTGGGATATTTGGAACTGGAGAGCAAAGAACTTGAGCTTTATTTCTCCTGTGTACCAATAATGTGAAATTTGGTGTCAGAAAAATTATGATAATAATGTCTGAGCTACTGTGGTAAATAAGAGGTAAGAAATATAAATCATACAGTATAAATATTTGAAACATATTAGCTAGTTTTTATCTCCTTCCTCTGCTATGATGATTGTGGCTATCACTGTTAGGACTTTTAAGAACCATCATGCATTACTATTTACAATAACAATGTAACTATTATTACTGGTGGAATATTCAGGCCTAGGAGATTACAACTTCATTTTTCTGGAGTTCATCAGAGTTTTGGAGATTTCTTAAGGCAGCTTTTCACAGCTGTAACAAAATACCTGAGATATAAGAAGGAAAGATTTATTCCAGCTTATGGTTTCAGAGGGTTCAGCCAGTGGTCACTTGTTCCTATCACTTGGGTCCTGTGGTGCCACAATACATCATAATGGGAACTCGAGGTGAAGGAGGCCTGGTCATGTCATGACAGCGAGGAAGCAAAGAGTTCAAAAGGCAAAGGTCACAGCATGAGCGCACTCCTGGGCTCAGTGGGAGAATGCTTGCATAGAGCGTTTTCACAGAGTGTAAAATACCATAGGTTCAACACTCAGCCTCAGTAAAAAAGGGAGAAAAAAGGAGCATATCCCTAAAGATAGAACTTCCTTCCACTAAATCTCACTTCCCAACTCCCAGCACACCATAAGCTGGTGACTAAGACTTTAAAATACGGGCCTCTGGAGGACACCCCAGATCCAAACTAGAGGAAGGCAAAGTGAAAGAGCTCTATATATCTCAACATTAACTACATGAAAGAACACACACACACACACACACACACACACACACACACACACACACACGAACACATAACAGAAACACAAGCTTGGCGCCCCGGACCGGAGGTCCTGCGCTATGGCACTGAGCCAGTGTGGCCCAAGCCAATATGGCGCTGGCCACTAGAGGCTATGTGTTAAGCCCCACCCTTCTTCCTCTGAGTCAAATTACAAATTGCTACTTCCCTTTTCCCACGCTCCTGCCCAATCCTGGTCTGCCACATTAGGTGGTCCACCCCCTAAACCCCGCCTCCACCATGGGCCTATTTCACTTTTGACGCTAGGCCAGGCCATCAGAAGCTCCAACGTCCCTTCTTTCAGCTGTGGTCTTCTCCGTGCCCGCAATAAAGGCATTTCATTGTTGTTGGGTTTTTTGTTTGTTTGTTTGTTTTTGTTTTTTAAAGAAACACAAGCTACAATTTTGATTAATAGATAAGAAAGAAATTTATGTTTCCACCTGACATACAGAAAGTATACGGCAGATATGATAATGCATTATTTTGTAGAAATCTGTGTTTCTTCTATTGTGGAAGAAACTGACACTCTCAGTCCAAGTTAGAGTCATGAGTTTCTAAAAGTAATGAATTTACTCTCCACAGTAGGATTTCGTTGTAATATGTGTTTGCTTTCATTTATAATTATGTATGAACTTGCCAGTTCAGGCCCAAAATATCATTAGTGTTGGGACAAGGAGATAATCATCTTTTCACAACTTTCAACCTTGATATTTTGAGCTAAAATACATAGAGCTTCGCTAGGTATTAAATTTGTTGGTTTAGCTATGGGCGATTGATTTTCCAATTTTCATTCCGTTTTGCAAAACTCTTCCTTTCACTAAACTTGGCTTTTACTTTATTTTCTTTCTGTCATTCTCCTTTAAGTGAAACTATGACTCTGAGCTCATTATCATTGTGCTTTACTAGTAAATTAAGTAAACCAGTTAGGCTCACAAATAATAGATCTTCAATTGCTTTCTTTCCCATTTGTTTTTAATTTTCATTTTTGTTAGAGGAAGCTTGTGAAATAGTGTCAAAGGAATTTTAACACCAAAAATACATTCCCACTGATGTGTTAGAAAAAAACATACACATTTTTTCCAAATTATCTGTTAAACAACTTTTATATATAAGCATATGACACTGTTAACCATTTATGGAAAAGATGTAAAGTGAATAATTCAAATTGCAATTTATGTGAACATGTTTCAACACTTCTTTCACTTAATATTAAGCATTATATTATTTTAAAATATTTTCTATGTTGTTTCATTGTTGATTTTTTTCTTTTAAAGAGAATAGTAAAAACAAAGAACAATGGCAAAATACCTTCATCACAGACAAAACCAAAGCAAACCATAAACATTAAAAATGATACAGAATTTCAAAACAAAATTATAAGAATTAACAGCGATTGTTATATCACATATTGTTATCTTCAGCGAAATTGCTCAGATTACCAGATGAAATAATGCAACATTGATTATAGTTTTAAAAATACAACAGAAATTTCCTTTTGAATGCAACAATACCTGTCATATCCACAGCAGCTAGCAAATTCTGAGGTCATTATCTTTTATCAATTTCAGCCAAATTTGATCACACTGTATATACATGACAATACTTAATATATTTAAACTATTAAAAATCTTTAGCTACTTAGAATGCTTTTTGGCATCAACTGAAATACATATTTAAAATGTATTTGATAGTTTTCAAAAAGATTAAATAAAACTTTAGGTTTCTGGAATAAAAAAAGACATTAAGATCTGTGATTCAAGAATAGCTAGTAAATAAAGTAAGAATTCAATAAATGTTATTTTCTGTCATTAGTTTTTTCATAACACAGTAGTAAATGTTGCCAATTCTTTTTAAATTCTCCATTACGATTTGTTTAGGAATAATCTATGAAAGTTAGGTACCCGATACAAAGGTTTGAACAAACAAGTTTGACACTCAGTTGTTAACTGTTAAAAGATGCCCAGGGTCCTATATTTACTTTGCATAGATCATAGTTTATCTCCTCTGGTACTGCAAACCCCTTTCCATTCTCTCCCGGCTTCTATTCTTGACCTCTCGCTTTTGATTGCATATCAGTGAGAATTGTTTAAAACACATGGTTCTACAAATGGCAGAGTATGACTCTTTACTGGGCAATAAAATAAAAACCAGGATTTTTATAAAGTAAAATAGAAAAGGCAATATCAAAGTGCTTTGTGCATAATAAAATATTTTTCATAAAATTTAAAGAGAAAGAGACAAAGTTTTGTGTGCGTGCTTGCATGTGTGCATGCATGTGTGCATGTGTGTGTGTGTTCCCTAGGTCTTTATGAAAAATATTTCTCGCTTTGGATCTAAGCCAAAAAAGTTGTCTGGAGGCTGTCTGGAGGCCTGTGCTGCTTCAAATATAGGCTAGATTATGCTTAAACTATCCAATGTCTTCCCGTTGCACTTAATATTAAACCCCAGCTCCACACCACAGGCTCTAAGGTTACTGATAATGTGGTCCCTGCTGATTTCCTTAACCTCCCCTTAACACAGTTCGCTCTCTCACTGCACCCCAGCCCCTCTCCTGTTTGCTGTCCTCAGAACCCAGTAAGCTCCTTTCTGTTCTATGGCTGCTTCATTTACTGCTGCCGTTACTTAGAAGATGGGTCTCAGATCTTTGAATGCTTGTCAGAATGGTCTCTGCTTAAATGTGCTTGGTCACAAAGATGCTCTCATTAGTGATACACTGTAAATGAGCCACCCCATTTTATGTCTTCACAGCAGGAGCTCTACACAGAGCTACCTTTTTCACTAGTTAATCTGATAACTACTTATTATCTTTCTCTCCCTACCCCAAACAGAATGGGAGTTTCCTATAACGATGGATGGATGAGTTGAGATAAAGTAGAACTTAGAAATATATACACACACACACACACACACACACACACACACACAGTACTTTAGCATTAAAGGGTAAAGCTAATGAGTGAAGGAAATCTATATGATGACTGTGTAACTGAATGTGCCACTAGCTGTCCATTTACAATTCATTTGAAATGTAACCATGGTTAATAATATGCTGTCAGTTTCCTTATGTTCATGTTTTTCTCTGAACACAGTTTTCTTAAAGAAAACTTTATATTTTATGCTAAAAAGTGTATTTTTGTATCCTCATCCATACAACTGATACTTAAGGCACACCACATACTGGAGCCTCAGTAAATTTTGTTTGCTGGGTTCTAGGTTCAATCAGCCTGCCAGTATCACAGACGAGGCTCCCATCACCACCAGCAGCAATCCAAAGAAATGGCAAAGGGGAGTCAGAAACATTTCAAAAGATTCTAGGGATGTGTTTTCATCAACTATTTTTTATTTGGTTGGTATTTCATGTCCTATATATTTTCCACTTTAGGTATTTTATAATTTTTTCTGATGATTTCTTTAAACAGATGTCATTTGATGAAATAGATCTCTGGAATGTATGCTTCTTTTAGCAAACCTCTCCAACAAAGAGCCCCCAAGTTGAATCTAGTAGCAAAGTGTATTCTGTTTGGTCTACGTGACAGTTTGAATTGGAAATCAACCTCTATGAATTTTTAAAACTCACATAAAAATCTTAATTTCCATCTTGTTATGGTTTGTGTCTGGATATTCCTCCAAAACCTCATGCAGTCATGGGGCAGACTTCTAGGGTTTATGATTGGTCCATGGTCCCATGCTGGGATTATGGGTGTGAGTGCTACACTCACCCCAGGGCAGGTAGTTTGCATATAATGTAAGGGAGGAAAAGAGGCTTGCTCTCCCTGCTGCCACTCCTCCCTTTATCTTCTTATTGCTTTTGCTGTTTTCTGCCACCATAAACTGTTGCCCTGTGCCATGGGCCACTCAGCCTTGGAGCCGGCCAAGTATGGACTGAAACCTCTACAAACTGTGAGCTAAATAAATCTTTCCTTTCTTAACTCTGGGTGTCAGGTATTTTGTCTCAGCAATGAAATAAAAGTGAGACAAATCTGTTTCTCCTAAGTCAAATGACAAGGCACCTATGCTAGCAATGGAACTGACAAACCCTGTGACTTATCACTGTGCACATACTAGTGTATTGTTTTACACTCAGACCAATTCAGATGCTCAAATTTCCTGTGTGCATCTTAAGGAATTTTTTTCAGCAAACTGGCAGGTCTTAGCTACTGGAAGAAGCCAGCAGTACTTTGTAAATATTTTCAAATGAAGGCACAAATTTTTAATAGAACTGAGACACATTTCTAGTTTATTCATCTTTCATTCATTCATTCACTCATTCATTCACTCAAATAGTAATCCAAGAAGTTTTCACTGTTTGCTAATATGTGGCAAGCTCCACTTTAGAGAGTAAGTATAAAACATCTGAATAAAAATGTACAGTCTCTGTCTTCACAAAGTCTAAATGTTAACTTATGCATATAGAAAGTAATAAAACCAAAAAGATAAAGTTTATTCTGCTCGATGATATTCATAACTGGCAAAGAGAAGCAAAGGTGAAGTACGTCTAGCATCTGTAGGCAGATGCAACTGCCAAAGAAGTAACTGGGGAAAACTGCAGCAAAGCAGAGTGTGAAAGAGACCTGAAGGAAGAAGATGCAGGAATGAGTTAGGCAGTTCATTAAAATGAACATTTAAGGCAGTGAAGATAAGCAGTGCAAAGGCCCTGAGGTAGGCATCTGTCTGCTGTATTCAAAGGCAAAGACCTGCTATCTAGATTTGATAGATTAATTTAGAAGACAAATGGGAGTCTGTACCTAAGGTGCTCTAACTAAGGCTCTGGTTGTGTTTCATAGGTCATTGTACAGACTAACTTTTGGGTGAGATGGAAGCCACGTTTGAGTGGAGGACTGACATGATCTGATTTAAACTGCAAGTCTCAGTCTGGGTGCTGCAAAGAACATACCAGAGCGGGACATTAGGAGGCTGCTGTATCACTGGATGGAGAAGAAGCCCCTTATCCAAGAGTGATAGCCACCAAACACTGACAATAGGTTAAATTCTGGTTATATTTTAAGGATAGAGCTAACAGGATAAGGAGAGAGTTAATGAATTGAAAGGAAAGGTCCAGGGTGGAGTAAAAAAGGAGGGTTTTCACGATAACAGTAGTATTTAAAGCTATGAGATCATGGCAGGAAGATATAAGATTGTATAACATTGTAAGAATGAAAGTGGGGGAAGATAATTGAGTAGTGGAAGTGGAGAAGATCTGATGTTTTCTACTTATATTTAAGCAGTAATAATAATAAAACACCCTTGTCTCATTGCCTCTTAAAAGTGTAAGGCACTTATAAAATATTGTGTCAGTGAGGAAACTGAGGTCTTTGATGTAGTGATTAAACTGATTGAAAAAGTCACACAAGGAATCATAGCAGAGCCAAGATTTAATCAGGGTACATATTAATAGGGTTCTCTAGCCTACTCTTTGACCTATATAATCTGCCTCTCATTGATACGTAAATAACAGGAGTCATACACAAAAACAGTTCTCTAGAGAAGCAAGGATTCCCTGAATCCTGAACAAATTCAGAAATTACAGATTTGCCTCACAGTTGAGAAGCGAGGATGAGGTGGAACACACAGGCTTCAGAATCAGGCTCTTTAAATTCATGTTTTCACTAATAAGAACCAATAAGCACATAACCTTGGACAAGTCATTTAGCCACTGTATGTCTTAGTTTTATCATCTCTAAAATGTGTAGCAACAGCTGCCTATGAATAGCATTCGATTAAATAAAATAATCTATGAAAAATTCTAACACTAGTGCCTGGCAGAGAGTACTGCACTGAGATGCTAAGCAATTATTATCATTCTGAGACGGTGCTACGTCTAAGCACCTGCCTTCCTTTTTCAGTATTAACTACTAAATAAAACAGCTACAAAGTGAAAGAGGAGCACATGGGAGCATCATCATCACCATTTTACATGCACACTACTGTTACAATTGCTTATCTTTAGTGTGTCACTTTAAATTTCAGAAGTTATAAAATGAAGAGTTGAATGCATCAGCAGTATGTTGAGGGAAGAAATGAAAAATACAGACTCATTCTCTTCTCATGAACCCGATGAAGTAAAATACACAGCTTGCGTTCTCATAAGGAGAAAACAAAAGCACACAAAAACCAACTGCAATAAAACTGTGGAGAAATGCACGGCATAGAGTAAACAGCACGATCAGAAATTCAGGTGAACATAAATATGAAAAAGGTATCATGAAGTGTGGAATAAACTTGCATATAACAATGGTATACAGAGCAGTGGAGTAGCTTGCTTGCCCTTAACCTTCTGCATCAGGCCTTCTCAGAAGCCCTCCCCAGAGTTGCCACATCTTCTTTCAATCCTCGTTGTAACACATTGCAATTCCTTGTTACACTTTCTCTTCAGTAGTCATTAGTTCCTTGGCAGGGGGAGGCAGGGGTGAATCTTATTTTCTTTCATTTTTTGTTTTAACTTCTATTAGTACATGTTTGTGACACAGAGTCATGACACTCCTTGTGGGTAGCTGATACACTTTCCTGACAAATCTTAATTTTTATTAACAACTCCTTCTTCCCACAAAACTGCATTCCATCTCAGGGTTCCTTCTGCACTTGCAAAAGAGCTGTATCCCTGCGTCCTGGTACTTTCCCTTAGCTCTTTATATTACTGATTTCTTGTATAACAGAAACCACGCAATATCTGAGCTTGCATTCCTATATTTCACTTAACTTTATGGTCTCCAGGTACATCCATTTTCCCACAAATGACTCCGGTTTATCCATGTTCACAGCGGAGCGGTGCTCCCCCATGTGTGAGTACCACATCTTCTTCATTCATCAATCTGTGGATGGACGCAGAGACCACTTCCGAGGTTTAGCTATTATGAATTACACTGAATTTTCATCTTCACAATACCAGTGTTAAGGAAGATTTTTTAAATGTAATTCAGTCAAGTTTAATGGTTGAAGCAATGCTTCCATTTCCACAAGATACATAGTTGAACTCAATAGGGAAACCCTTTCTGCATCATATGTAAAGTTCATGCTTTTGACATAGTGTCATGTGGGGCAAAGGTGTAGAGTCTTTGATCAGGCTACAGGATGAAAATTCTCATTTGGCCACTCTATAGCTATGTAACCTAAGGCAACTGTTTGCCCTCAAACATCAAAATGGGTATATTTTCAGGATAGGGAAAATGAGAAGATAAAGGAAATACAGTACAGAAAGCACTCAGTTCATAACACTCAATAAACATTAATGAGTGCCATGAAAATCAAGAAAGATGGTCTGTTGGCCATTTCAGAACTTCAGAAATGTAGTGGTCCATTCATTAGAAAGAAACAAATAACTACATAAATTTTAAGCCAGGTACTGTAATCACAGCCCTTGAGAGGGTGAGGCATGAGGATTTCTGTGAGTTTGGAGGCAGCCTGGGCTACATTAAGTGAGTTTAAGGCAGCTGTACTGAATAGCAAGATCTGTCTCAAAAAACAAAAACAGGCAGTTCTGCTGTGGCTTGCAGAGCTGCTGGGTGAGTAAAGCCACTGCCTGATGAGGTCCCATAGTAGGGTGCAGACAAAACAGCCACAGACAGTGCAGCGATGCTGTAGGGGGTGCGGAACCACCGTGGTATCTGCAGGGCCATGTGATTCCCCTGCACGGTGTGCGCAGAGACCCCGGGCCCTGCAGTCCCACCCTCACCCTGGGATCCCTCTCCCTCAGCCACCACCCCTGATGCTGGCCCTCCAATATCCTAGGCATGCAACCTCAAAGGGGAGCAACAGCCATGGGTCAGTGTGAGTGGCCAGGTCAACAACACACTGGAAGGCTGAGGCTTGCTACTAATACAAGCATACTGCTTGCAAATACAAACTTTCTATCAACCCATAGAGACAAGATATATGAAAAACAGCAGTCCTGGAGATCGAGAGATGACAACATACTCTAAAACCTGAGAAACTCCTCCAACTGTTTCCCAAAACTAAACAACTATACTTAGTACACACCCTGAACTACCTCAGTGAGCACAAATGGGGGAGACTTCACACCACTAATGCCCGGCATGGAAGCATTTGAAATGAGAATTCAAACCCTCACAAGGAGCAAACAAGACTCCTTCTTGAAAACAGCTCAGGCAACTGCCATGGCGCAGTTAGAGGAAGATGAGGAGGAGGAAGAGGGGGTCACCACCCCATACACACCCTCGGCCCACTCCCTCATTCCTACGCTCACAGCTTCAGCTTCGGAAGTCCATGCTCACAGAAGCCTCCCAACTTGGCAACAGGAGAGTGAAGTTCCAAGAACTGCACCAAAACTGAAGCAGAAAAAGCCCAGCCTGGATGGTGAACAGGAAAAAAGCAGAGAAGCATCCTCCCATAGGTTCACCACCCAGACACTGGACTATAACAACATGAGAATGACAAGAGGGAGAAAGGAAGGTCCCATGGTACCAGGAAGGTTTAGAAATGCAAATCAAGTTGGGGGGCTCCCTGCAGGCTACATGGGGACCCTGAGATCTTGGACTGGGCCCCTGGGAGTGCCTCGTTGGGTCAGCACCTGGAGGTCTGCAGGGGCAACCCCACAGACTCGACCGGGCCCGTGGGAGCAACTTATAGGGGCAGGGCAGAGCCCGGCCATCCTCAAGGGTGAGCCGAAGGACTTGATGGGGCCCCTGGGAGTGCCTTGTTGGGGCAGAGCCTGGCAGTGCTTGGGGTCAACCCTGAGAATTTGACGGGGCCCCCAGGAGCACCTTGTTTGGGCGGAATCCAGCAGTCTTTGGGGGTGACCACACAAACTGGTCCAGGTCCCCGGGACCGCCTTGCTGGGGCAGAGCATAGCAGTGCTCAGGGGCAACCCTGAGAATTCAATCAGACACCTGGGAGTGCCTTATTGGGGCGCAGCCTAGCAGTCTGTGGGGGTAACCCCGTGGACCAAACTGGGTCCTTGGTAGCCTCTCACAGAGTTGGAGTCCAGTGGTCTGCAGGGTTGACCCTGCAGACTTGACCAGACCCCCAGGAGTGCCTCGTTGAGTTTGGGCCTGACAGTCCTCAGAGGTGATCCCCTCCAAGGGCCTCGAGGGCTTATCAGTTGGGTATGAACATGGTGTATTTGGTTCCCTGCATAGGTACCATCTTTGAGGATGGGTGCTTTTCCACCTGATGCCATAGTAATTTGAATGCACCCATGTTTGCTATAGCATAATTTGAAGCAGCCATGTGCATCTCCAGTGTGAGAGCTTGAGGGAGTAAATAAACCAAAAAGTACAGTTATTGTCAGAGGAAAGACAATTGATTGGGTGGGAGAACAATGGAGATGAGGGTGGAGAAAACTGTTTGATTAATCGAACATGCCATCATTTGTGTAACTGAGTAACAGTAGTAAAGACATCATTTTGTAATACAGCACCCATTTTTAATCCCACAATATCTGATCTATAATTCTGTGTTTCCTTTATCATTTATGTGTTACACTGATTTATAACTGAGTAAGATTTGCAAAGATAACATTATGTAATACAACAGCCATTGTTAATCCCCCACTATCTTCTGTATAATTGTGTATTTCCTTCATTGTTTTTTAGATAAACTGAGTAACAAATATGAAGATGATATTATATAAAACAGCATTCATTGTCAACCCCCTACTATCTTCCCCATAATTTGTGTATTTCCTTGTTGTTTTTGTGTTATTTGAGTTATATTCTCTTCTCTTTATAATAAAAAAGGGAAGAAAGAATTTCACAAATAAAAGAATTACAGAATGTCCTAAAACTGTAATTCTCAGGTGTCAATGTTTCTAATATAAACCTTTAAATAACAGCAAACTTCACTCTGGGAAAAATATATTTTATTCACTCTGACAACCTAAAGCAAGTGACAAAGAGACTGATTCCCCAAGCAGAGAATTTATTCTGGTATACCAAGGGGTTGAGACCTGTGATACACATACTATGGGGAACCAGTGCAGGTTGAGGGGAGGGACTTCGGGCAAGGGAAAGCTAAAGAGGTGCAAAAGAGAAATCCCTGTAAGCTCTTTGGAAATAAATCTCACTGGCCACAGAAGCACTTTGCAAAATTCAGTGATTACTCATTTGGTAACACAGGTTGTTACCGAGGAGACATTTTTATAAAAGTGACTTTGCAGATTTTTTTGTGGTTTCAAAGAGTCTTTATAATAATTCTTTTCATAGACATATGAGCACAAGGACCAACCCTTCCTTCAGGGCTTCTGGGCTCCACTGTGTTTCGGGGTTGATCTGAGTGACTCCATTTTGGTACTGACAATTTTCACAATATGAGTTCCTTTTAGAAACCATAGAACATGCACTGGATGGTTTACTGACCTATGTAAACGTTCCTCTGATAGGTTAATGCTAATTCTAATTACTTATCTGTACCTTTTCAACCCCAGGAAACTGTACATTCTAAGTATATGTCAAGAAAGATTAAATAACTATTCCTTGGGGAGAAAAAAACAGTATCTATATCAAATTCTAACCTCTAATTTAACCAAAATTAAAATCATTTAAATCTAGAAGTAAAAAAAAAAAAACTTTCCTACCTCTGGAACACATGAAATGTATACTCTCAAAAGATGGAAAAGACTGATGGATAAACCAATCACCTCTGTCATATCAAGCAATCGATCATTTCACCTCTAGCACTTTCCTCTCAGACTTCCTAAACCGCACAGCTTGGCAGATGGGCTGTGGTGAGCGCCCTTGAAGAGGCAGGAGAAAGCAGGTCAGGCATCTGTCATTTGCAGTCTATAGTTTCATGCTCCCTGACTGCATACAACCAGGTCTTCCATGCCAAGTATTCATAAGAACTCTAAGTTAGAATTGCTTTCACTAAAAGATGTCTTTATCTTTTCTTAAGCATTATATACCAATGTACAGAAGTAAGTAGCAAAATATTCCTCAGAGTGTCTCCAGATGATCAGGCAAGTGAGCGTGAATCTAATGAACAGATAACTTTTATCAGTCCTTTCTACAAAACCAATATTTTTAAATAGTGAACAATTTTTAAAGAAAAATTAAAAATTTAGTGGTCATTACTTTCAATTTTAATTCTTAAGATCAAACTAAAATGATCTTAAAATGTGTATGCTGTGACTTATGAAGAAACAGTAATGCCTGCCCAGTGAGCTCTTTAAATAGGGAGGCAGGCGATGCCTCAGCAGTAGGGAGGCTCACCTCATTTGCAAGGGGCTCGGGATTCAGTCACCGGCACTGAAAATAGTGATATCTTCAGGATGAATTAATTTTTAAGAAATTAAAATGAGATTGATAAAGTTGATAAAGCTTTGAAATTAAGGGATGAGCATGAAGATTTTGGGTTTATGCTTTTGTTTTTTGGTGCCGGGAATCAAACTCAGGATCTTGTACTTGCCAGGCAGGTGCTTGTGCCACTGTACTATATCCCTAGCCCTGGGTTTATTCTTTTATATAAAATGTTCTAGTATATTTTGTGTGTATACACATGTCTTTGCAAATCTATATGTGTATGACATAAATCATATTTAATACAGTCTTCATAAGATAATGGGAAAGTTTCGGAGTTAAGAAAGTGCAGTTAATAATGCATGCCACAAATCACAATTCTGCTTAAACAGAAGTCACAACCCACATCTCATCATCTCTAAAACTTTTCTGCCATGGAACAGCTGCAGGATCTAATTAGCAAGCTTCGTGGAAAGAGCAGGCTCAATGATTTTGTTTCTTTCATAGCACAGCTCTCCATAGTTCTTTGTTTTGTTTTAAATCTTTTAAATTCCACTGATTCATTTCAAATGTTAGAGATCATTGGCCCAAATATACACATATAACCATGGAAATAGCACATAACAGCCAACAGTTCTACCTGTCTAAACAGACATGATGGAATACTTAGTCCCTTTTCAGGGAATTTTCAGGTCTTTTCCAAACTGCACAGCATCTATTTAACCATACTAAGTAAACAGACAACAATCTCAAGTCATGAATGACATTTTTAGAAGATAAGTGAGTAAATTTCTCAATTCTGATGATATATGGACTAATATATATATATGTAAAGTTTTATATCATTCACATATGTATCGGTCATATATAACTGACAATAGAATAAAGGAAAAAGATAAAATTTTCATATGATTAAAAGCATATTTATGAAAACAAAATTGAGTTACACATACTGTGTGCAAATTTGGATGCAATTTATATTGAAATATATTTCACTTGTATACTCTCTGCATTATATGTAATATTTATATCAAAAGGGCCACTTTTGAAATGTCATGTAAATACACCAAATTAGTCTAAAGACAGTTTTCTTCCCTAATTGGAATATTACCTAAAGTTGAGTAGGTCACAGTACATGGAACTAAATAAAAGTATATATGTAAAAGACTGTATTATGAAGCTAACCTGATATCTTGACCAAACTGAGAAGATTAAAATAATTAATAAAAGCCAAGTATGGTGGCACATCCCTGTAATTTCATCAGTCAAGAGGCTGAGGTGGGAGGATCATAAGTTTGAGCCCAGACTGGGTAATTTAGCAACTTAACAAGATCCTGTGTAAAAAAAGAAAAAGAAATAGGTTGTGGCTGTACTCAGTTTGAAGGCAGTGGGTTCACTCCCCATTTCTGTAAAGATTAAGAGTAACGATAACAACAATAAAAGTAAAGCCATTCAAAGTTATGAGAGTAATAAGCAAAAGCAAATTTTTAAACAGATTTGAAATGTACTTTGGCCTTCTTAAGCTTATAAAATGTTATATTTTAAAAATCAAAATCATTATATTTTCAGACAGGGCAATGGATGAATATCTGTTGTTAAATGTACTTGGAATCACATAGTTCTAGATATGTTCCAGCGCACTTCACCCAAGAGAAGCCACGTAGACAAGGCCCTCAGTCCCTTGAGCCCCTGGCCAGCGTCCTGAGCACAGAGCAGTGCCTAACTTTCTGCAAGCATCTGGTGCACATTAGCCCCTTTTCCTATGATGCTCTCCGTCATCACCTTTGCTGTTAATCCACACTGAGTCAAGATCGCTTACTCTCGAATCTCATCTGAAGAATAAAACATCATTTTTGTACCAGATATGACAAGTGTCTCCAAAGTAATGATTTCCTTAACAATGAATAAAATTTACTGATAAATAATATGTATCAAGTTTTAAGACTTTCAGAGTTATATTTTTTCTGATAGACAAATAACACTGAGCAGGGCTGGGGATATAGCTTAGTGGCATAAGTACCTTCCTGGCAAGTGCAAGGTCCTGAGTTCAATCCCCAGTACCACACAAAAAAAATACTGAACATACACTAAGAAAGAGTTCATATATATGAGATCTATCATCCTATCGCAAAGCAAATACTCTCAAGTAACATGTGGATTCTTTTCTACTATATAGAAATATGCATAAATATTTATGAAGAATGTACTTGTCCTCTAACCCATGCTTCCAGTTTTTCTTTTGTTTTAAAATAGCAACCACTGCTCAAAAGAGAAAGAAATACGTAAACATTTTGTAAGTGGTGATGTGGTGTGTTATTCATATTATTAGTTTATGTTAAGCCAGTTTTTAAAAAAGTGCATCAGAATAGTTGAGCACAGTGTGTACGGGACAGTGTAGGGAGATAGAGCTGCTGGCAGTGGTAGCACTGGAAGGACCGCTGAGCTAGGGTGGGAGTAGTTGCTAGGGAAATCCAGTGAAGCAATGAAATTAACAGCAACAATGACCAAGGTTACAAGATGAAGCTGAATCAGATCAATGTTCACTGCCAAGAAAAACAAAATGCAAGAAAATACAAGCCTACATTTCCTAGTGGAGAAAGGTAGGGACCGAGTAAAAGTCTAGAAGTAGGCAGGAAATGAAAATCAGGAATAGATCAGAAGTAAAAGAAAGGTCTCAGATCAAGCCAGTTAACATCATTTGCTGTCACACACAGGGGCTGTGTTAGCGTGCATGATTTTGTTCTCATGGACTTTGTTAGGGTGGCCTAATGTCTTCTTAAGAGAAGTTCACTCCTTTATTTCCAGATATCTGCACATTTTCTAGAACCACTGATATAATTCAAAGAAAATCATTTCACCTGCCACCTCTGAGCAGAAACCAACAATACTAAGAAGTAAAATAACTCAAAACAGCTCTTGAACTGTAAATTTTCATATAACTGGAAACTTTTCACTTGTCTGTAACATATAAAGTAAACTATGGACAAATTATTTCTATCAAACTCATAATGATCAGTAAGTCTAATAGAGAAAATAATGTCCAGAATACAATTAAGAGAGTATATACTTAGGAATCAAATTTGTACCATCATAAAGAAAGGTTTATTATCAGGTAATTTTCACTCTTAAAATAAATGTGAATGTTTGAGTTTATATGAAGCTATTTGATGATCCCAATACACCAAATACAGATTGCAGAATTCCCAAATCCTCATGTCAAGATCTGCGGCACTTAGCCAAGGCCCAGATATAAAAAAGCTCTAAAGAATTAGTGCACAAGATAAATTCAGTGCAGGTCTCCAATTAAATTCAGTCAAACCCAGAAAAATATTCAGAACTATACATATTACAGTAACAGTTTAGACTGGAGAGCAGCAATATATATATATATATATATATATATATATATATATATATAATGAATGACCAGAGCTTAGATGCTTATTGAAAAATATCTTTCCTTTGCCCACTGATTGACCTGATTTGAATCTGTGGTTCTTTCCTTAGTTGAGCCCACAAAATTATCCTGAAATGCAGCCCCTTTACCCTACAAATATATCCAAGCTTTGTAAAGTCCTTCTGTAGATGGATCTGCCCTTTCTTCTTAGTTATTTACTGGCTAGACTTCATCCTCAGATTCGTGTCCACCCTATTAATTTAAAAAAGAGATTAATGATCAACTCTTATCCACAAAAATTCCATGACACCGCCCTCCTGACTCCTCCTCACCGCAGAAGAAACTCACAGATGTGGTTACCAATTTCAACTTATTTGTGGTCTCAACTTCAACTTATTTTCTGTCATTTTATGATCCAGACTTGAGGCTCAGGCCTGTTCTCAGCTATATTGTTCTTAACATGATGTTCTTAACTCAGTCAGAGCCTACAGGGCCCCAGGATGCTTCAGATGACCATTCGAGAAATTTTTAAAACATTTCAGTAGCATTCAACCAAATCCTGGCATATAATTAATCCTGAATTTGACTATGAGAAGACATGTTAACAAGAAAGTAAACAGGTTGAAAAATTTATTCAGTCACTTGGAGAGACTGCTGAAAATCCAATTTCAATAGATGCTATCCATTCCACACCCTTTCACTTGTTGAATGGGAAGCTTTTTTTGCCCTTAAGTGGTAGTTGGCTTAAAGCCACCAGCCCCATTAGCTACATAGTTGGTGAGAAACAGTGGAAATTTTTTGTCTTGCTTATCTAAGAAATCCTGCTCTCCCCAGCTATTCATGGGTGAGTCAGTGTTTTTTTTTTTTTTAATTCAACTATTGCAAAAGTCCTTTGTTTCGGTGATAGAAAGAATTCTCTAAATTCAATTCAATGTTATACCACTAAGCTAGAATTTATCAGTCTATTTTTCTTTTGAAATCCACAAAGCTAAATATAGCTGGGATTTAAAATTGAGTTTATAGTGGGCTTCTTAAAGGGCTCTGCTGTTAATGTTTCCTCCATCTCTCTCAGATGAGTTCATAGAATAAAGCAGGAAGAATATCGGCATTGACCAAAATGTGTCACGAGTGTAGATCCTGGCTCTAATTTCAATGATCACATAAGACAAATTCATTCACCTGTGCATCTAAGCATTGATTCATCCGGTTAACATTTCATGGGTACTTGGCATGTTCCAGTTCCTTTACAGGTACTCAGAGATAAAGAATGAGCAAAACAAATTTAAAATCTGCTTTTTGAGATATACGAGCAGGTAAAAGAGATGAGACATCAGGTGGTGATGCGTGCTAAAGAAAATGTACCCGAAACAAGAGGATCAGGGATCTCACTAAGGATGCGACCACACTAGGTAGTGTTTGTTCAGAGATTCGGAGACATAAGAAGAGGAAGTCCAAGTGGACCCGCGAGGTGAAGATTCCTGAAGAAGGATGCATTGGACAGGGGAAGGAAGACTGTGCCTGGTGCAGTGGGGAGGCCAGGGGGGTGTCCAGGGGTGAGACGGAGCAAGGGAACTCAGAGCTGAGGTCAGAGGGAGGAGTGAAACTTAGGATACCGAGCCCCATGGGCCAATAAAGACTGAGGCTTTTACTCTGAGTCATACGGGAAGCCCCTGGAGGATATGAACAGAAGTGTGACGTGACTGATTTAAGTTTTCAAAGGAAACACGGCTGCTGGGTGAATAAAGGCGTGAGGCGGGGCAAGGGCACGCAGTCTACCGCGCGCGCCACTGATCAGCCTCAGGCCGAGGCGGTGGTAGGCGTGCTTCAAGCGTGGGTACGCTGTGAAGACAGTCAACCTGCCATGCTCCTGGGCTGGATTTTCAATGGAAGTTACATATCACAGTGCCAAAAACCTAAAATGTGATAGCGCCTCTAAATGCTCCTACGGGTATCTTCCTCTGGTGTAGATGCTGAATAGGAAAACTGGATTTGAAACTCAAATGCATACTGTATCACAAGGTCTTTTCATCTTCCAAGGAAGATTGCTGGGGAACCACTACAAATCTGAGTAAGCACAGCCAGTGGATACCCAGGCTACCTGGAGAAAATGTATCATGGAAAAGCGGAGAAGAAAAAAATGAGGATAACCCTGACCACAGTCTACCAAATATAATGATTCCCTTTCAAATGGCACAAGCTCTGATTAAAAGTTGTGTATGTTCAAGTCAGATGTGCTAGTACATGCCTGTAATCCCAGGACTCTGGATGGCTGAGGCAAGAGGATTTCAAGTTCTAGCCTAGCATGGACATTAGTGACAGTGAGACCTCACCTCAAAATAATACCTACAAAAAGGGGTGGGGAGAAGGTAGCTCAGTGAGAAGGCCCTAGGATCAATCCTGTGTAATGGACAAAATAAAGTATAGGGCTTATGGCAGATGAACAATTCTCAACTTCAGAAGAGTGGCCAAAATCAATTTGGCAATGAATGGAACACACAATTAAAGACTTTTGCTTCACTGTTAAATTCCATTTTCCTGTCTATAATCACAATCCCTCCAGTAAACAGAAAGGGTGTGGACTGAATTTTTGCCTATACTTTAATTTATCAATCCTATTATAGTCTTAACATTGGAGATATGTTCTCTTTAATCCCTTTAAAGGAAACAACTTCCAAGATTATGACTTAGCATTGCTTTCTCTAAGTCTTTCACATCTCTCAACTTTTAGCACCACTGTTTGATAACTTACACCAGTTGCAGCATCAAACTTACAAATGCTCTTGGTTGTAGAAACTACTTCACATACTTCTGTAATCAGTCCTTGGTCAAGATCCTTGATGATTTAACATCATGTTCTTAACAGTTCTTGCTTTGTAAGCACAGTTCTTCACTGCCTCAAGGTCAGTGTCCCCTGGTTCCTCTCTGGTTGGGCTACCTATAAACAGCTGCACCTTGTCATAAGATTTTATTAATCAAACTACCAAGTTTTGGACTGTCAACAGGCCCTCTTTAAATACAAGGGTTTTTCTTTGTATCATTTCAAGCACGTCAAGCCCAGACCACAGGCTCCTTCTGTCTCTCTGTTTCCTTAGGCTGCCGAGAACGCATGAGCATGCTTCCAGAGGACAGTCTTGCTAATAAGCCAGAATGATCTTTTGCCTCATTTATCTGGCATATTTCCTTTCCCTCTCCAGACACAACTTCTACTTCAGAAGCACGTGTCTTCATATTTGCCCAGTTCTAAAAACAAATGAAGTCAATACTTTTCCGTGATGGTTCTGTAATACTCCTGTCCATTTATACCAGTTCGATCTATGCACACTTGCCATAGACCTTCTGCTCTCTAAGGCTGCCCAAACACTCACAGGTGTGTGCACATCTGCTTGGATTCTCTGAAGACACAGCTCATAATTTTACTAGATCTACAGACAAGGTATTTGAACTTATCTCCTTCAGAGGCCTGAACAAATTTAGGCTTACAAGCCTCACTATCTTGTGCTGTCTCCATCCCTCCAAGCCAGTTCCTTAAAAGACTATATCCAAATTTCTCCCTGAATGATGATTTTATCAACAGGGACTTGTACACAGACACAGGACTAATCTTTCTCATTTTCCACAGAAGCCAAGTCTCCTGATACCCGGCACAGGCTTCCCTGACCTCATTCTGAATCGTTGCATTCATTTTTGATACATTGCAAAGCTTTCTGAGAGCAATAAAAACGGCTACAACAGTGAGTTTACGAAAGTGCTGACCAATGCGGAGGCACCATGTTCACAGGATAAACGTGATTCCCAAGGGTTTATATTTTTAGCACATAATCCACCTGCCTATTTCTGAACAATCAAAAACGAAGTCATTTGTGCTCATTTTCTAAATTTTATCTTTTTTGCATGCAAGTATGCTTTATGCCATGTTTAGTTGTAACAAGAACTAAAATTATTACTTCTTCTAGAATCATCACACTGTCATTAAGCTAGACACCAGCAGGTGGGTCTGTCCTAATCTTTCCTAAGGAACTATTTTAAGGCACTGCAATCAGTGCTAGTCACCAACAGTATTTATCTAATAGATTTGTTTTGTGTTATTAATATTCCAATCAGTTGTGCTATTGGGAAATGGTGACTTTTCATTACTCCTACTACTGGTAATAGCGGGCATTTTCATTTGAGAAGGATTTTCCTCCACGCCACCTGCTTTGGCAGGATATTACATGTCCTCCAAAGGGCCACATGGTCAAAAGTTGGCTGTCAGCTTGTTGATACTGGGCAGTGATGGAAGCGGTAAGAGAAAGGGCCCACTGGCAGGTGTTCCCGTCACTGGGGAAGGTCCTTGAAGTAGGAAGTGTGACCACAGCTCCTGCCTCGATCTCTTTTGCTTCCCAGCCATGAGGCAGGAACTGTGCTCTGCTGAGTCCTGGTGTGATGTGTCCCCACAAGCCCAAAGCAGAAGGGGCAACTGATCATAGCCTGAAACTTCTAAAGCTAAGAGCCATAATCAACCTTTTCTCTTTATAAGGTGATCGTGCCATTTGTCCCCTTGACAGACACCTAACACAAACCATAGCCCCAAGCATTACTGTTCATTTGTTCCCCTGATGTCAACAATAAATCAAAATTATTACTTCATATTCTTTAATAATGTCCCTAACTCACATTCTAAACAGTAAAGCCACAGTCATCTTTTTAAAGATCTCACTCAGTCTCTCTCCTTGTAACAAGTTAAGAGCTCTCCATTGCTTTAATAGGATGAAAACAACCTTACCCTGGCCTATGAGGGCCTGGTGTATTGGCTGCTATTCACCTGGACAGCTCCATTGTACTTAATGTTTTACAAGGCTCTTGGGTCTTGATCTCCTGCTGGGCACTTCCCCGTCTCCTAGGAAGTGGGAAAAGTCCCCAGAATATTTCCACATGCATCTCTCTTTGCTTACCTCCTGTTCAGCAGTTTTGATCTTCTATCAAGTCCTTCCTTGGAAAACAATTTCACTTATTTAATTTGGTTGCACATAACAAGGAGTTGGATTTTATATTTAGTGGTATGACCATTCGCTTGATCCCTGTTTTAGTTTGACTGCCCACATGAGGGCAAGAACAGAATCTGTTGTGTCTACCACACAATGCCTGGCACTAACTTGATGAAAGGTGTTACTAAGCATTTTGTCTTTGGGATCATTTAAAGACAGAGTAGAAGTATCTAGAAAAAAGTATAAAATACATTTGAGGTCTTGAGGACTTTATGACTGAGCGCTTTAATAATTAGAACAAAATCAGAGAAAGTCATAGGCATAAAAAGCCATTTGCTGAAACACTATTTCAGTTGCTCTTGTTTTGATGTTTTTTAATTAAAAAAAATAATGATTTGAGTCAAGGCTGCCTTGAAAAAAAACACAAATGCAGAATGGCTTTACTAACTCACCAGCCATGCCTAAAACAATTTTATTTTCTTTGGTAAACTAAATAAATTTCTATGAGTAATACCAGCACTTGGGAGGCTGAGGCAGATGATGGCTTTGAGTTTGAGGCCAGCCTAGGCTACAAAGGTCTCAACCTGGGTGTGGTGGCATATGCCCATCATCCCAGCATTCAGGAGGCTGAAGCAAGAGGTTATGAGTTCAAGATCAACTGAAGTACATAGCAAGTTCAAGGCCAGCCTAGAGGACAAAGCAAGACCATGTCTCAAAAACTAAACTATTTTAGATTAAACTAAACTAAGCTAAACTTAAAATAAATAATAAAGCCAGGATCTCACCAATGCATAGTGTACATTCCTGTAATCACAGTACTCAGAAAGCTGAATGAAGAGGATCATTATGAATTCCAGGTCAGTTTGGACTGAACAGTGATTTCAAGCCCAGCCTGTTATTATACATAGCAAGATCTTATCTCAAAACAAACAGCCAGGTATGGTGACCCATGCTTATGATCCTAGCACTCAGGAGGCTGAGGCAGGAGGATTACCATGAGTTTGAGGCCAGCCTGGGCTACAAAAAAAATATCTATTATGACAAACACTTGGTACCATAGCAAATTCTACATAAAATAGTCAGAGTGGGGGCTGGGGATATAGCTCAGTGGAATAAGCGTCTGCCTAGCAAGCGCAGGGTCCTGAGTTTGATCCCCAGTACTGCCAAAAAAAAAAAAAAAGTGATAAATTTAAAATAGTCAGAGTTTGTATAATAATCTGTAACCTAAAACTAGCTACAGGCGATTATTGGCTAGAAATGTACATACATCAGTCAGTGGCTAGGTTTCAAAATTTCAGCAATGCATACTAATTCTCAGCCAAAATCAAATAAATCACAAAATATTCTTTAAACAGATACTATTTCTAATATGTATATATGTACTCAGCGACCTTCAGAGTACATTCTATAACCTTAATAGAAATAGCCCTTTTATTTTATAAAGAATTTGGTGAAGGTCACCAGGTTTTTTCCCCTTGCTAACAAGCATCAGATAGGCACATGTAGGAAAACTACTGAAACACAATACAGCTTCTAGTTTGTGCTAAAATGTTCAGCCCTGGTGACACAAGCCAACTGGACACATTTAGCAGGAAAATACATTCAGGCAGAACCTGCTAATCACAATTACTAATACAATTTCCAGACACCCTTCAGGAACCAAAAAAGAAAAAAAATTCTGCTCTGAAAGCCTTACTATTACTATCAACCTGTGTGCAAACAGATCCTGTTGAAAGAAATGTTCCATTCTGGACTGAACTGTTTTAAATCTCTGGTTGCAAATACTGAAAGCTTGACTCTCTTCTCTGAGGCACAAGGAATGCGAGGCAATAGCTATGTGAATTCTGCCCCTTTGGGCACTGGAGGTGTATCAAGGACAATTTGATCTTGTAAAACCAGATAGAAGAAAAGATGTTTTGCTTTTAGCATATGCATCTGCTATCTTAAAAGTTTCAGGCCATTAAGCTGTACAGGAAGTACCCTCTCCAAGACCCACTTTTTATAGCTGACTGAAACACCAGACTAGACTAGAGAACTTTAAGCAGGCTCAGTGTTCTTTTGCTCTGTCCTTTTAATTACACTAAGTGGTCAAGATTGAGAGATAGCAAGCAGCAGTGGAATTTTACCAATTAGAAGAAAGATTCCCTTCGTATACATGGAGCTCACCCAAAAGACTCCGAACTATGAAGGACTTTTTAAAGAGGCAAGACTAATGATCTGACAACTTTTGTCATTATGTAGTAATAACAGTCGAAATGTATAGTGCAAGTGAGTGAGATTTTAGAATGTGATACTGCTCAGTGTAATGACTGTGTTACTTACTTTCCCTGTTCTATCCCTTCATCCTCATTCCAGTATATTCCTACTATCATAATTGGCACAAAACAAATAGAGGAAAGAACTTCAGGTAATTATTTGTGTTAGCCATTGCTGCTGAGCCAGTAGTCCAATTTGTGCACAGTGTGCTCAGTAAATGCTTAAATAAATTACTTAGTTATTCAGTGTCCATCAAAAAAGCATATATTGAAAGTCTATCACCAGAGAGTTTTATAGTCAGCTTTTAAGGCAATTTTATTATTTCATAGATGTTAGAACCACCATCCCACAGAATTGTAGTACAAAGTCGTAGCCATCTATTTTCAATTTCTTTCTTGATGTCTGGATACCTTCCCTAGTGGCAAATACTAACCCAGATTTGATCTGCCTCTTCTCAAATATTTTCATGAATGAGAAAGCTTTGCCTCTTGTGAAAAATCACTCTAGTGTCTCCAGATTAAGAAATTCTCATCTCTCATCTCTGAGGTCTTCATTCACTTTTCAAGTATCCATTAATATTATATACCAGGCACTATGGCAAGGTTTGGATAGAGTCCTTCTTTGGCTTCTTGAAGCTTGTACTTCAGTGGGAGAGAAAAATGACCACAGGAAATGACTGCAGAATTATATGTTTTTGGGTAAGCTGTAGAAAGGAGTGCAAGAACTGCCTGGTACATGGTAGATCTAAAATAATATAACACAATATGAATGAATCCATGAAGATGTCATGAGAGACTGTTAAACAGAAAAATATTAGACTGATACTTCAGGAAAGGCTTCTCAGAGGAACTGTCGATTAAGCTAAGATCTGAAAGATAACCAGGAGCACATCTGAGAAAGATTCAGAAAAAGGAATGGAAGCGACTGAACTGTGTGAAGAAAGATTGCATACAGGAAAATCCTCGACATCTTTTAGCTTCTGAACTAGTGCTAGAGAGACTGCACAGCACAGGGAGTGGCAGGGTGAGGAGAGGGCACAGGGGTGGGAGGAAGTGGAGCAGACTGCACAAAACGGATTCAAGAGAAGCTGAAGCGGTGTTAGAGCCTTGTCAGCCTCACTAAGGACGTTGGATGTTAGTCAATGCAATTAGGAAACCACTGAAGAGCTTTAACTGTGAGAGGAGATGGTCAACAGGGTATTTTGTTTTCTTTTTAATATTCGGTCTGTTTGCTTGTAAATTTGAGTCCTAATCCTTGACTTCCACAGCTACAAAGGATAGAACTTACTCCTTTTATGACCATTCTCCTTCCATGCAATTAAGGGAAAAGGTAGTCACACAAAAATTGAGCAAATATGGCCAGTTATGGGAAGGCTTCTGTCTGGTGGCTAAGTGGATGCCCTGGACTCAAGGACACTGTTGCATTTCCAGTCAATGGTGGGTAAATGAGTTGGTCCAGTTTCTTTGCAGGACCGTTCTGGCCCAGTTAGACACAGTAGCCCCCACTGTGGTAGATCTGGGGAGGTCAGCAACTGACAGACCATCCGCACAAGAGCAGTCTCACACCTACAACATACCACAGCCTAAGCTATGATGGCAACAACTATTTTGGGATTATATAGAAAAAAATTTTCACATTGGATCTAGGGACTTAGATTACTTTGTGAACTTTTTTTCCTATCTTCATCTTCAAAATCTCTTAAAAATTGAAAGTCGTTTTAACTGAAAATTAACACACACACTACACACTCATAGATTTTGAATGCAAATCAGCAAGGACTGAACAATTATCCTCTCCAGAGGTTCTGAAATAAAAATCAAGCCAGCTTCTTGGGTGACCACAATGTGAGGACTCAGCATGACTACGAAAAGCACTGCTGCAGTAAAGTAGGTCTTTCGTAGAAATGGAACAGACAAAGCCTGTCATGTATTATGCATGATGCCTTGTGCCTATGTCAACTCCTGATGAATAATTAAAATTAATCTCATTACGGAAGATTTCATTACAGGATAATTTAATTAAATGATGAACTGGCTCCCAGATGTTACCTTCAGTGCCATCTTTTAAATAATGCTGACGATGACACAGGGGTTTGAGAGGTATCAACAGGGCCTTAGAAGAGTGAATTATTTATTCGGTTCTGCCATTCTGCTGCTAATAAATGATATTGATCACAACTACACATTAACCTTCCCCAAAGTGACATGTTTCCAGATTTCTGATAATTTTTCCCAAATCTTTTGAAGTCTATTGGAAATTTGAGGTCATCGTGTTATCATTTCATCATTCCATAAAAATGCATCCATTTAGCAAAAATTTTTCTTCATGGGACATACATATTTTGTAAGGTAAGTCCAGAAAATGGTCAAATAATTTACAAATCTGATAATTCTACTGCAAATTTAGGATGAAAAAGAATGTGCTAATTACTACACTATTTTCTGGTGCAAAAACTAGGTCAGTTATACAAATCAACCCAGCAGAAAAAAAAGTTCAGAACTTTTGTTTTAATTGTTTCTGTAAAGTGAAGAGGGAAAAAAGTATCACAAAGTCAAGGCAATTTTTCTTTATTTGGCTAACAGAAATCACAACTTTAGGCACCCCCTCTTACTGCATACTTCACCGAAACAAATACACTACTCTGACCACACATTTTATAAAATAAAATGATAAATCAGTGTAAGAAATACTGAAACCACTAACCCAGATCCTTCTGATGAAAACATTTTAGGAGACTTCTTTTTTATTCACTTGGGAAAACTGTTTCTTTTTTCATGCTGCAGTGCCTGAGAAAATCGATACCATTCCAAAAATTATTGGTGAAACATACAAATGTTAATTATTCTACTTTAAAGGAACAACTCCATCAGGCCATAGAAGACATCAGAGCAGAACTAATCTCTCAGGCATTTAAGGATTCTTATCTCTCAAAATATATTAAAATTTCAGGCTGAGACTAAATTTGATTTTTATGATCTCTATTAGCAGAAGATGATTCTCTAAAACTTGGACTTAAAAATCACTAGGAAGTGTCACATTAATCTCACCATAGAGAAACCTACGGATTCATTTCAAACTTCCCCCAAATCACCAGTTACCCTAAAGAGTAATGTATCACTACAGAGTAATCAACTATGATGTCATAGCTTGCACACAGTGTATTCATGGCTCATCAGCAATATAAACTGTGGAATCACAGCATGTACCCTAGAAAACATCTAGTTTTATCTTCTATTCAGTGTACAAATTCCATGTACAACACCGCCCAACTGTATTATATCTACCTGTGGACACGTATAACTTTTTACTAGACAGTTTGTTCCATTTTTAGTCAACAGATAGAATTAGAAAGTTCTTATATATTTCTTTTCCAAGTTCCTTGAGACCTTCCACCCCCTCCTTTTCCTCTCTCACCTCACGGGACATTCTGTAAGTGGGCAAACTCCTACCTCTGGCCAGACTGATTCATCTTTCTAGGGTACTTTCCATTCATTCCTGCATATCCTAGGCTCCTTCTCCACCAAATTATGTCTCTTCCTCTTTAGAATTGATCCTAAACCTGTCATGGTGTAATACTGTGACCTCCTAGCACCATTTATTCCTATGAAATCTCTCTAATAGCCCTTATCTAGATGGTGCCATGCCAACTTATATTCAGATATACTATACTACAGTGTCAGGCATCCAGTATGAAAATCCAGAGAACTTGTGGGTATTTCTGATTCTTACCTATTTGTTTATTAATACAAAATATTAAACTGAATTTAATTAATGATTGCATTTTCAAAACACCCATGAAAGAAAATTCCACATTAATTTTAAATTTAGACGTCTTATTAAATACCAAGCACCAGTACAGTTCATTCTGTCAAAAAGAACAAGAAATGGTTTTACAAGAAGACACTATGACTATGTATACAATATAAAATCACTCACAAGCATATGCATTTCTCAAAAACATATTTAGCAACTCAGTCTTGACTGGATATTTGTGAGTTTTTGCCATTAAGTGACGTTTGTGGCTTGTTCATTCATGATAGATAGACATCAGTAGTATCAAAGTTTACTAAGCTATAAAAAACATTCTGTGAATTGGGAAAATCCTGTCATTTGATTTCAAATGTTCAAACTGGAATTTGAGTACTTTCATGACTGGTTATGCAGCTCCATCTTTTTTAACTTCTCCTCTAGTGTCTGTAAAGATTTTGTAGGGTTGGGGACACAGCTCAGCCATACAATCACCTGCCTGCAAGCACAAGGTCCTGAGTTTGATCCCCGGCACAAAAACAAAAAAGAACACTTAGACAAAAATTCTGTAGTAGCTACTCAATAGATGTGCACTTCAAACTGAGGAATAGATTTTCTAGCAATTTGTTTGGTGGATCCAATTTATGTTAGGAAAATAAATATGGGGAAACTAAGGCCCCCAAAATTTAGGAATTCTGAAAAGCTTGGATGGTATAAAAGCAAGCGTAATTATCAAGTTACAATATACTAGATTTATTCCCCTCCCCCTGGAAGCCCAAGAAAGGCAGCCTGAGCAAGTAAAGGGAAATTTGACTTCAGAATTAAAGTGTATAGGATAATGTTACTCTAAGAACTAAGAGTAGCTGCTGATTACACGTGTTTTTTAAAGAGATAAATTTATAGAAGACACAGAGAAAACCAGCTGAGTGCATATATTTCCTTGCACTTGGCCATCTATATGTGCAAGTGAATGTCTCTGTTGTTGAAAATTATGTCAGGTGTAGGTTTTCCATGAATATCCACTACAGTTTTGGTAAACCAGATGTTTATCTGCAACACTTTGATATCTTCTGCAACTCAGTGGATGAAGATACTAATCTGTCTTCACAATTTAAAAAAATCCATGAACACTGAGTCTTGAGCGATATTTCTTCATCCACATTTGTCGGGTGTTTATTACTGATTTGTCTGTCCACACAGAGCGCTAACCTGTATGTAATCAGTAGCTATACTTTTAAAATATTTATCAGTGAAGAAAAATTATATATTAATTTTAAATAAATGACCTATAATAGAAATATTTTATTACTACATATATATGATTTTTTCCCTAAAAGCAGTCAGATTGCTCATACTGTGTATTTTTCTTTAGAGAACTCTGGTAAGTATTGTCATTTATTGAGCAACTATTATATGTTAGAAGGTTGCCTATATTCATCTGAATACATCAGTATAGCGACTCTGAAAATAGATAACATTTACCCATACTAAAGCCAAGAGTATGTAAAGAGCATTTAGTTAACTTTCCCACCAACATACAGCTATTAAAGGTGAAGCAAAGACTGAAATCATGGTGTCTATGTAACACCAAATAACATTTTAAGTGACCTAAGTATCTTATATATAATCTCACTGAATCCTTATGTGACTCTTAGTAGCACTCTGAAGATAAGAAAACTAGACAAAGAGGTCAAATTAGTTTTCTGCTACTAAGACACAAAACTTGGCCTTAGCAACAGGCACTGGACTCCTTAGTACTGCTGGTCACCTATTCTCTGAGACTGCCTTCCCCAGAAGACCATCCTACCCACTCAGTGCATGAAATTGGTTACATGCATAACCCTGAACTTTATTAAAGGTCTACCGGCATGAACTCTAGAAAAATGGCACTAATCTGAGAATTTTTTCATTTCATATTTCCTTCCCTGGCCATCCTATCCTCTGGACTACTGCAGGGACCCCTACCTGGTCTGTTATACTTGCAATCTGTCATTTTCCTCTCTGTAGTCCATACTCACAGGAAGAAGACTTTTAGGTTAATTTTACAATACAAAAATGTATAATATTTATGCATCATCTTTAGAAATTTTCTTGTATTAAAAGTCAAGGATCAGTAGTCTCTGGCATATGATTCATTTACTGAACTGTGTTAAATATTTTGACTCTAGAATTGTAAAACACAATTTGAAAGAACAATTCTCTTTTAAAAATCCTGATAAATACTACATAAGTTTCCAAAAAAACCAAAAACAATTGGAAAGCTTGCAAAAGGATATTGGTTTAATTTGATTTTTAAACATATTAGCTGCTTTCCTGATAAAAACTTTCTTTTAATTGTTAATATTATCAATATACAGGAGCAGTCATTCAATCTTTCATTCAGTAAGTATTTACTGAAGGTCTACTCTGTACCTGAGCTACACTGAGAACCAATTTGTATCAGAAAAACAAATTGGTATTTGCTTTTGATATTTCTATTTTCACAGGGTTCTTCTGTTTCCCCAACATTTCAGACACATAGGATGAATTTATAAATTTATCATTCTGAAAATAAAAATAATTACACCCAATTATGTATTTCATAAGAAAAATAATTTTTAAACCAAAGACAACTTGAAATTGAAAGTTGGTGAAGCAAATAATATATTTCTTTTCTCTTACCCCACCTATTAAAACTAGAAACAAAACCCATGAAGATCTAGGGTCTTTAAATTTTTTAAATTTCTTTTCTGCATTCAGATTAAGAACACTGAAGTAGAACTTTAAATAAAGCTCCCAAATACAGGTACTGGTCAAAACTACAATCAGGCAGCCCAATGCAAGTGTAAATTTTCTATCATATAAATAGAAGCATTATATAGTAATTTCCTAACTGGTCTACTGACTTCACAATAGACAGCAGTAGAGAATATATATGCATTATACATGAACTGGTGTCCAATTTTCCAGTTGTCTTTGAAATGTTGAAGGGATAATCTTCAAAAGAAGCAAACAAAATCAATAATATTTGAACTTACTCATATGGAGAAAGGAATTTTTAAAATTTAATGAAGGATGAGTTTTAACTTGAGAAATTTCCTTGAAGTGTGTTCATCACCTCAGGAGAACTATTTAGAATTTGTAAGATTATAGAATAACTGATGACTTCTTTATTAGTTTTGGCTATACTAGTATATAAAAACTGCTATTGGAGAACAGGGATGACTTTTATTTTGGCAGTCCAAGCTACTCTCATTAATAGCAATAATAATCTATTATTTTGGCATCATTTAACATTGATATCTTTGACATAAGCAACAACCACCACAATCAAAGTAATAGGCATATTTTTAAAAGCATTCATCCCTGTCTAATCCCCCTCCATTTTATCTCTTTCACGCACACACAGGTGTGCCGGCACACACACACAACGATCCTTGCTCTGACCGGAACTGAATTATCAACTATTCAGTTATTACATACAGTAGTAACAGGCACATTTTTACTGAGCTATTGAGGCCACAAATAATTCCAAATTTAGCATTAATAAAAATGCACTGGTTTTTGATAAGCAACGTATAAATAATTGTCTAGACTAATTTATGTAGGAAGGCCAATGCACTACAACTTATTTTTTTAAAAATTGGAAGAGCTAAGAGAAACGCCTTGTCACTCTTGTTGAAATTCAAACTCAGAAAACCAGGCAACACTCTGCATTTCCAAGTCTCTTCTTGGAGCGTCTTTAATTCTTAATGTCCTAATTACTTGCACTTATTAAATAATTGAAACAGCCTAACAAAAGATGAGATGGCTCTTCTTCTATCTGACAATCATGAAGGCATGATCTTATTCTAAAAACAGAAAAATAAGAATTATATCAGCTCAGATAAATATACTCATGAGGAGAAAAATGAAGGCCTGTATTCATCAAGAATTTTTATTCTAAAATACACACACACATACTCACATACACAGATTTTGTATTACAGATACAGATATGTATTTTTGTATTACAGATACAGATATGTAGAAAGAAATTAATTTTGTCCTAAAACACTGATATCTATATTTAGAAACAATAGTATTGGCTTTCAGAAATAACAGTGTAATTAGTGATCATCTTGTTACCAATAACATGCACATGTCATACACATATCACCTCTGTACCTCACAACACGTCTAAAAAGTATTTAGAACACATGATCCTTTTATTAGCTTTAATTCACACTGAGTGCCAGCGCTGCAACCTCATCACTGGTCACTGGTCACTTGTCATTGGTTCATTCAGTATTTGAAAGATGTATCTGCTATGAATTGCTCATAGATGCCAACTTACAAGATTTACTGGGAATTACAGCATGTGCCCACCAACCATATCAGAGGCAGCTCCTACTCCTGATAGTCTTCTCTCTGTTGAGTATAAAAACTCTACTCCGAAAAGATATGCATAAATATTTTGAAGAGGGAGTGGTAAACACTTGCTGAATAAATTCATGAATAACATGCTCCTTGGATTTACTCCTAACTCACAGTTACTCTCAATAGCTGTATACTCCAACTTTTCAGAGACTAGCCTTTACATTTATACAATCACTAGATGCTGCTTGTAGGAAAATCCATCTTCTAGCTCTGGGTAGACATCAATGCTAAGGTTACCTCCAACCCCGAGTTACGAATATTTATAGATAAAAAACTTTATACATAAGTAAATAGAAATAGAAAATATTTATAGATAAAGACTATGCTTCAAAGAGCACAGTCCTTTCACAGCAGAGTCATCAGACAGCTCTGTATCTCTGTTGTGCCCTGGTGTATCTCACCATCCTGAATGGCAATAACAGCAGATCTTCTTCCACCCTCAAAAATGTGTCCATTACAATAATAAATACTTGCTTCAGCTGAGTAACCAGTGGTTACCCTTTTACTTTTGTCCAGTTATCACTCTCCTAGCTGACCTTCCTCTTCCATTTACATTTGCATAGATTTGATTATGGTCCTACCCCGTCTGGCTCAAAACCCTTAGTGATTATAAATACAATATAAAAATATAAAGCCCGTAAGTATATAACTGATTTTTAAAACAGACAAGAAATTTAAAAGTGATAAAGGAGGCAGAGGTCCTGGGTCTTTTGCATCTATGTCCACAACAGGCAAGAATTTGGCTCCTAAACACAGGTCTGAAGGAGCTGGATGCAAGACAGGTCCACCCTAGGTAGATGCGGGAAGCTAGGAGCCAGTGTTGGCTCATCTGCTTCTTCTGCTGACTTTCTCCCACTCATAGGAAGTTTGCACATGATTCTCAAGCACATTTAAAGAAGCCCTGGTTCTGGGAAACACAACCAATAAAATCAAACAATTTGAATATAATCTTTTTGCATATGAAAATACTTTGTAGAAATTAGTTTAGAATTTTCCAGTAAATAAAACAAACATCTTTGCTGAGAGGCTCAGTCATCTGAAAAGAATTTCAGCAATTTTGTGAAGTAGGGGAATCAATATTTATAAATATAAAAGTTAAGAATTTTAATAAAACTCTATAATGTCATAGATTAGAAACATACTCTGAGTGTGATACAGCATAAATAAATTGATCACGCTAGATATAACATAATAAAACTGCAAATAAGGCTAAATATAAAAAGCTATTAGAAAGAGAAGGTTAACAAAAATCAATAGATTAACAATAGTTTCTTATCAGCAAAGACAAAGATCATTTATTCAAAACATTTTGTTTACTGTGTTCCAGGATGAAGACAATAGTTTAACATCATTAATGTGCTTTAATCTAGACTATGAAAATCAGATAAAATATTATTTAAGAATAAAATTAATAGAAAGCCAAATATAGACTATCACTGAGTCAATTATTCAATTATATACTTCAACATGTAGACAAATAAACCTATAAGGACTTAACAGGATAAAATGTTATACATTTACTTAACTGTTTATTATAACATAATAACTAATCATACTGTATTAGAAAAGATAAAACAGAACTTTATTCAATATATCAGTGAGCATTTACTTTATGCTAAGATATGCTCCAGAGAGGACATACAGCCCAATTTTAAATTTAAAAGAATAATTTATATATATTTGTTAGGCTTTGTGTCTGCATGTCCCCCCAAATCCTCATGCAGTCATGAGGAGAGCTTCTAGATTTTTGATTTATCCATAGTCCAGTGCTGGGTGTGAGTGCTACACCTTCCTTGTGGTGGGTAGTTTCCATATGTAAGTGAGAGAAAGAGGCTGCTGCCACTCCTCCTTTTTGCTCTTACTGCTTTGCTATCTTCCACCACCGTGAATGGTTGCCCTGTGCCACGTGCCGCCCTACCTTGCAGCCAGCCAAGTATGGACTGAAACCTCCACAGACTGCAAGCTAAATCAATCTTTCCTTCCTTAATTTTGGGTGTCAGGTTTTTGTCTCAGCAAAGAGATAAAAGTAACCAAGAAAATATTTCAAAGATAAACATAATTACTAAAGATAACTCTAATTTGTACTTTCCAAAAGAGTGTAGATAAAGGAAATATAGAAAACTTTCACAGGGCAAGAAAAAACTGGAGCAAAAAGAATGCCAACAGAAAACAGAGTATGAATCAATACAAATAAACTTGCAAACTTGAAATAAATGTAAATAATAAATGTTCACAAATTATGAACTACTTTTAAATTTAAGGAACAAAACTTAGTCTGTTTAGAACAGATACCCCCAAATAATATCTTGCATAATTATTTTTTATAAAAAAGTAAAAATGCGGGGATAGAAAAACAGCTAACTAATACTAACCTCCCCCAAAAATGTTGATATGGAAAAATAAAGTTCACAATGAATACATTAATACTCGTAAAAAGGGCCATTCCCCTAACCAAGGGGAAAATACACCAATAAGGCAAAATTATTATAAATTGCTACACATAATGGGTTATGCAACATATACAAGGTAAATACTGCCAGAGTTACAAAATAAAGAAAAAAATCAATGTGCAACCCTAAGAAAAGTCTTTGTTCACTTAGTTTCATGGCAATGATAAATATTTGGTTTCCTCTAAATTCTGACTACTGATTCTAAGCAGAGAACCACAACCCCTACTTGCATCTAGTTCTGAGATTCTCACTGTCTTAAAAAGGACCTGCATGTGATATCTTCAGAGGGGATGATTAACACCTTCCAAGCAAGGGCTATGAAGAGAGCCTTCTGAGGTCTACACCTGGAAGGACAGGTGGCAGAGGGAAGAGGATGTGGTGGTACCACACAGGGGCACAATACCACCACATCAGAAGGGCTGACTAGGTGTCCTAGCTTTGAAACTGGCTGTGGATGGGCCATGAAAGCAAAACTGCTACAGCTGTGGCTTCCTGTGGGCAAATGTGCTGCTTGGCTACATCTCCATCCACTCATACGAGCTTTAGAAAAATATTATGTTTTGTCCAAATGATCATATTAACACAGTATTTTTGTAGCACCAAAATGGGAAAGGTCCCAATGAAAGGGAAAGAAGATGGTAAAAAGCAATATGATTCATAACTTACAGGAGAAACACCCAAATTAGAAAACTTCAGTCAAAATGGGAGCATTAGATAAAAATAAATAAAATGATGTATGGAAGCATAAGTATAGAGGGACAAAATATGTCAATTATTCTAAGTGTTAAAAAGGGAAATTAAGGTTGCTGAAATAAGTAAACAGACTGAGGAAACCGGATAGTGAAAACATTTTTGTTGATTTGGTTTTTTTTGTTTTGTATTGTTTTGCTTTCTTTGCTTTGCTTTGCTTTGCTTTGCATTGCTTTGCTTTGCTTTGCTTTGCTTTCTTCCAGTGATACAGATCAAACCCAGGGCCTCTTGTTTGCCAGGCAAGTGCTGTACTACTTAGCTACATATCCCTAGTGCCAAAGACATTTTAAAAACATTTCTGAGTTAGAAGGACACGAGTCATGGATCAAAAATACAATTTAGTAATAGAAAAACTGTGAACTTTTATGAGGTGGGAAGGGCAGAACAGAGAAGACGAACGTGTAGAGCGCCGTGGGAGCCGGGATGTGAAGACAATCAGGACGAAAAAGGACAGGCCGTTTGTTTTTGCTTTCTTCCACAGAAAAATCAGTTTTCTTTGGAAGTTTATGCTTTGCCAGAAAAAAGAATTTACTTCAAATTCCGAACAACCATCCAAGCCCACTCAAATCTAAAATTCTGATTCTAAAGTTTTCAAAGTTCTTCTATTTTCCCCTTAATTACTATCCTCAGAGAATCCAATAAAAAGACACAGTCCCATCCACATCAGGACCCAACCCTACCACAAAGGAAAGATTTAAATTGTTCACAAATTCTCATGCTTCCCAAAAAATCTCAACTGAATGTTAATAAATAATACAATGAATTATAGTATTACATAATCCTCCTGAATTGCAGAACAAATATAAGTAAATTCTCCAAATGCATTTATTTATCTTCAAAATTATATGGAAAAGGCTATTTTGAGGTTAATAGGATGATTTACTCATATAAGAAATAAAACATAGGTGGATGGATAAACAGATGCATGGATGGATGGATGGACAGCTGGAGAAGTGAGTAGAAGAGTGGATAGTGGATGACTGAGAGATTCAAAAGGATGACATGAAAATTCAGATACACACCACGCTGTAGAATGGTTATCTAGAGGAAGTACGATGAGGTCAACGTTTCAGTTTTACTTCTTACACTTAAAAGCAGTTTTACTCTAGAATATTGGAATGTATTATCTCATAGCTATTTTTATTATTACTGCAAGTACATTTGTTCTAAATAATGGTAAAATAAGAATAAATATTAACTCTAGAATTCTTTTAACTTTGTATAAGTTCAATATGAAATCAAACAGGGAAACCAGAAATACTTTATTAAGATGTATATAATTAATAATAAAAGCATACATCATTTGGTGCCAGTGCTTGCTACAAGAACTAACAAATGCATTTGCTACTGCCAATGCAATTGGGTCATTTCTTGGCTAGTGACAAAATTAATCTTTGGCAACCTGTTTACATAGGTCATTATAACAGCATTCCTCAAATGAACCTGAGATTCTCTGAAACAACGTGAAGATTTGCAGGCACCTGCTTTTCATAGTCACAGCTGTGTACTATAAACAATTGAAATGAGTTGCTTACAATGATCTCTATTTCTTCATGTTTCACAGCCCTCTGACCTTGGGATGGGTCAAGAGAATGCAGCCAGCTGCATAGTTTCAAGTGAGTGTCTGAAGGCAATGACAGTACTTAGTGTAGACTTTGGCCCTCTAATCTTCATTTTTCTCTTTTTATTATTTTCTTTCTTGCTCAAAATGGTCCAAAACTTGACATGCGGTCTCAATGGTCCAAAATAAATTAAGCAAGCTTAGATTTCTGTAGAGGTCAAAGGAAGCAAACAATGTACGCTCCTGCAAGACAGGAAAGGCTCTGAAGTACCCAGCGACAGGATGGACAGCAAGGCTGTGACTGACACTTAGAACGCTGTCAAAGCCCTAGCTCCAGAGGATGCTCATGTGCATTGGAAAAAGAAGGCTCTGTCAGCCAGATCAAAAACAGTGTTTTGAAAGGAAAACAGAAAGATGGTCTTCTAATGTATCTCATGGTGTGGGATGAGTGAGAAACAAAACACAGCTTGGATAAACATCCATGTGCAAATCTTAAGTCAGGAAGAGGGAAAAGGAGACTAGAGGAAAATCAACGCTAGGTAACTAAAGAAGAAAATGACAGTAGTGTTAGGCTAAGGTGATATTTCAAATTAGGCACAATATTATTTTTAATTTCGAAGTTCTTTGCAAAGAGCTCCAGTACTCAGCATGCACATGAACAACTTCACAACACATAAGGAAATAATAGCCGGATATGGTGGCACACAGCTCAAGTCCCAGCCCTCTGAGAAGCTGAAGCAGAAGGGTCATAAGTTTGAGCCCAGTGTCGACAACTTAGCAAGACTCTGTCCCAAAAAAACACAAAAGGGGCTGGGGATGTAGCTCAGTGGAATAAGCGCCTGCCTGGCAAGCGCAGGGTCCTGAGTTCGATCCCCAGTACCGCAAAAAAAAAAAAAAAAAAAAAAAAGAAAAAGTTTTAAAAGGGGCTGGGATGCTGTGGATATAGCTCTGGGCAAGACCCTTGATATAATATCTAGTACAAAAAAAAAAAACCAGAAAAAAACAAAAATCTTCTCTAGTTTACATGTATGAGGTGTGGTAGAAAAGCAGTGTATGTAAATTTTAAAATACTAGCACAGTAAATAAAAAACATTGCCTTTGCTGCCCCTCAAAATGTTCCTCCTTGCTTGAACAGACTTACCCTTCCTTCTTGCAACTTGCTGAAATAGTTCTGGAACTGCTACATGCACTGTCTGGCTGCATCCATGTGTCGAATTATTTCAAAACGTTTACCTTTCATGGTCATTTAGACCTTGGGGGATAAACCAGAAGTTTCACAGTGCTAAATCCAGTGAATAAGGTGGATGAAGACGCAAAGTAGTGTTTCTGTGAGCCACTGACTGGCACTTGGAGGCAACATTCACCAAATTTTTTCTCAGACCTCATAAAGACACAAAATAGGGCTTCCAGGACTGCTTCAGAAAATGGCCAGAACAAAAGGACAAGTGTGTGGGAAGGAGGGATTAATGGCAATGTGGTTTCTCACTATAACTTTTTAAATTTGAAAATTTCCATTTCCCAGTCACCCTTGTACTTTAACCAACAGCCAGGTGAAATCTATGTAGGTATCTAATTATAGAACTATTACACTGATTAAGGGGTATATACATAACCATAAGAGTTCTATCTTGGAGAGTAGAATCACACATCAGGAATATTGTACCAGTTATAGTGTGAATCTTAATTGTCCTCCTAAGAGCCATCTTCTAAAGGACTAGTCCCCATGCTGAAGCTATTAGAAGGTGTTAGAAACTTTTTAAATGTAGGGTCTGGGGATGTTCCAGTCACTGGTAATGTGCAATTAATAAGACTGAGGAATTCCAGTCTTTATTATTCTGTGGCCTCTCAGCCATGGAATGAATGGTTGTGCCCTAGCATGTTCCTGCCACGATGCACTGCCATAGGCCCAAAGCAATGTGACACAGCAGTCATGGACTGCATCTTCAAAAACTGTGGGTCAAAATGACCTTTTTCTCTTTATAACTTCGTTATTTCTCAGGTATTTGTAACAGTAACAAGAAGCTAACTGATATAATACCTAAAAGAATTTAGGGAAACAAATAAATGCAGAATATTTATTTTTATGTAATCAGTATACACTAGAATATTAAATGAATCTTTAAATATGCCTCCATTGGTGTTTTCTATTTGCTGAAAAAACAATAAAGCTGATGATCTTTTAAGAGAATTAAGGAGTTTTCATCAGACTGAAGGGAGAATTAGGGAGAAGCTGTTTCACAGGAATACAAAGCACCTGCCCACTTACACATGGACATTGGAGCGTGTGGCCCAGTGGCCTGCAGTGTTTGTAGGATGTAGGGAGAAACAGAAGCATGTTCTATGGTGTGTGCTGAGAGATGTCACAGTGTGTTCCAGTCAGCCATGTTTGCTGATGATTTTATTTTTGACAAAAGCTCTATCCTGAGAATTTTATGTCTCCCTTTTTTTGAAGTCATCTTGTGCTTGTCACTTTATTCCAATACAAACTTCCTCAATACAAATCTATGTAATGCAAAAAAATGCTTTTAAAATAAATGAAAATAAGGATAAATGTACTTCATGAGCAGTACTATGGAACACGTTTCTCACCCTAATCTGATGCCACAGGCTTCCTGTTTGTGTCCACGCTTTAAATTTTTACTTCTATTTCCAGGTTCTAGAAAAAAATATTTAGTCATCTCCACCACTTCTGTTCCTAACATTTCTCTCATATTTTTCCACTTTTATACCAATGGCACTTTCTTGCATTTATTTATTTTTTATTACCATTTTTGGGAAGAGAATTTGCAATAAGTGTTCTGATTTTCAGAGTATCTGACAAGCAAATCTCATATGGACATAAATTTCACTCTTTTTAAAAATTTAATGTTTATTCATTTATGTACGTGTGTGTTCCTTTGCTCACTCCTTCACTCATTGGTTCATTTGTCCACTCATTCATTCACAGGGCCTTTCCACTGAGTTACATCTCCAGCACTTCCTATTTTGTAGATTTATGCGTATCTCACTAAATTGCTAAAGTGCCCACTCTGAGCTTGAATTTACAACCCTTCTGCCTCAGTCTCCAAGGGTATTGGGATTACAGGCATGGGCCACCATGTCTTGCTCAAATTTTTCATTCTTGCTCAATACAAGGCCAAAAAACCATTGTCTTAATGTGCTTTTTTTAAATTAAAAATTAAAGTTATTTACAACTGGAGAAAAACTTCCCCTTAAAGTTGCAGTTGTCAAATGAGGAGCAAAATATATTCCACACTCAGAACACATTTAATTTGCACACCTGGTGGGTGAAAAGCACTGAGAAAACATTCTACAAATGTGGACTCTGCGGTCGCTGCCCTGAAGCCTCCCCTGTGCAGAACAAGTGTGATTTAACGGCCTTGACACTGCAAATCTCAACTGCATTGAGACTCACAGATCTGAATTGTTCAGGAACCCACTGACCACATTCTCCAAGACACTGGCTCCTTTCCCTGTGGGAAGACTTCCCCTCAGTTTAGACATGTGGTTTTCACAGAGGGAGACTGGGAGACACAGCAGTTTATGTGAAATGTTCTTTGAAGTTGTATTAGGAAGTCAGTCATGATTCCGATCTGGTCCTGAATGAGGAGAAAAAACAGGGTGACTTCTGACGGCTGGGTTTGTTTCATAGTGAATTCCAATTCCAGCCAGCAATTTCCACTGGTTAACAGTACTTATCACCAGCTACCAAACAGAGAAGGTCATAGAGAACTTCACAGTACCTTGTGCAATGTTTTGTAAGCCAAAAATGTTTAACAGTTAAAGAAAATGAAGACAATAAAATAAACATTAGTCATTTCTAGTACGGGCATTTGATTACTACAGTAATGTTAAGTACACTTTATTTGAAGCATTATTTGAGAAGCTTAAATGTTTTCATGCAGAAGATAAGTTGCACCAGTGTCTAGAAGAAAAACTCTGTCTTGTTTTCATGTGAATTAATGTACTTGATAAGATAGAAGTATAAAAATAAATATATAAATATGTGTATTAAGATTTAGCCATTCATATTAAAGGAATGAAGTGGCTAACTTACAAACAAAAGTATTTAACTCTGAGATTTTTCTGATTTTTTCCAAAAAACAATATATTTGGTCTTACATGGCATTTCTGTAGAAACTTAAATGTTCCCCCTAACTAAGGAAAATAAGCCAGTGGTGGAAAATGAAAATTGTCAAACAATTCAAATTTTGTAGAATTATTTTTTATGTATGATGTACAGGCTTCTGCCTATAAGCATGTAGTTACACAGTGAAATATATACTTGTGTTTTGCTCATCTAGATTTTGCTCCTAATGTAACATTTAATTGGTAATGCTCAACTTATCTTTCAGGTTTTAAAGATCAACTCAGAAGACAAGTAATTTGTATCAGATGAATGATGTACCCACACTTATGTTTTCATTAGTTTAACTACATGTATCTCTCTTGAAGGCTTTACTCAGATATCATCATAGAACCCACTGTCTTTCCACAACTTGAAACATAATTTTTAACATACAAATAGTCTTCAAAACTAAGGCTTCACATGATGGTTTAGCTGTTTTCAATTTCACAAAAGGTATTTTAGCATTCCCACTAAAATCAACACAGAGACTGCCTCTGAAAAATCAGACATCAAAAAGACCCTCATGGAAAGGGTGCTGTTTGGTTTGTTTTTATTTTTGGTGCTACTGAATCTGAAACATGTTTATGTAACAAGTTTCTTACAAATACTATTATGAGATCAGACTTCATCAGAAAAAAATCTTAAACCATGCAGAACTCACCTTTAGTACCCAAACACAGCTTATATATTAACACAATAGACAAGATTCTATTATGCTTCTATTACTCTATAATGCTTGTACATTCTCTGACAGGATACCTTGGTAGTAGGTTTAAGTGTGATAATGAAATAAAAATGACAGAAAATAAAATCTCAATTAAACTACTCTGTAAGGAAAAGAAGCCAGAGAAATATTGCAGATATTAGTGTAATAATGAATGGAAAACAGATGTTACAAAATAAAAGTAAATTACACGAAGTCCAATGTATCTGAATCCTGGATCCTGGTTACTCTGTTTTATAATAACTAAATCCACATTGATTTTGATACTTGAGCAACAATGATTAAGCTCACACAAATTTTACTATTCATTAAATTATCGTAATCAACATCTGACCCTATTTTCTCCTAGAAAATAAATTGTAGATCAACTGGGATAAGAAGATAGAATTAGAAAGGAACAAGTGCTCAACCTAAGAACTGTGCTCCAAAATAAAGGCGATGCATGTGTTGGAGCAAGAAGCACATAGCACATCTATATCCTCCATCTCCACTTATGCAAAAGCTTTATCTAGGAAATTTGGAAAGCACACAGAGATGGGTGACCATTCCTCAACTCTCCTGAAGAGGGATGATCACCCTGGGTCAGACTTCTCTACGATAGAGAAGGAGACCATGTCATTTACTTTTTCAAAAAGTACTTCTTTCTCCCTAAACCAAAATGTAACCATCAAGTTCTACCACACCAATGAATGCTCATAGACAATAAATTCAATGCATAACTTCTATCTTTCAGGAAGCAATAAAATAAATATAAGGGACATGAGTTTGGGAACAGATTTTATACCAAGAAAAAAACAGTTGATAAAACGAAAACTGTGGGGAGAGTAGCAAGGCAGGGAAGATGGTGAGAGGCTGGCCAACAGGTACTAAGCTCCAGGTAGGCAGGAACAATCAGTCCTGCTGTACAACTGCACAGTAGGGAAACTGTAAGTCACATAAGTCACAAGTAGGCACTGCATATCTCAAAAACCTACAAGAAAGGATTTTGAGTGTTGTCACTATCAGGAAATGATAAATGTTTGAGGAGACAGCTATGTTTAATCCAATACAAATATTACATAATGTATACCTCTATAAAATATCGTGTGATGCTCCATTAATATACACATTTAGTATTTTTGTGTCTCAGTTAAAATAAATTAACCCAAAAGAAAATGAAAATATGTAAAAAAGAATATAACGATCTTTGAAAAATGGATATCTCTCTATACATAATCCCACAATCTCCTTCACAGGGAGCACAAAGCAAACTACTATGCAAAATACTAAGAGCACATAGTCTTAGTTTCGGTGCTGTGAGGGAATTCTCACTGCTGGGAAGTCATATTCTGAAAGTGAAATACAGCTTCCTGCAAAAAAAAAAAAACCCAGAATAATAAAAAGCAAGGAAAAAGAAAGAAACAAGAAATCAGGGTGAATTTAGTGGAGGCAGGAAATGGGGATTGAAACAACGAAGTTAAGGTAGAAGAGCAACGAGAATCTCCTTGTGTGAAGCTGAAGGTGTGAGCGGAGGCCTCCCGGTGAGGGGGGGCGTGGAGCTGAGGTTCCAGCTTAAGAAGGGCTGAAAACTAAAATGGGAGAACATGGGAGCGGAGAAAGAGTTACAGTGACAGCAAAATCTGCTATTATACCAACTTGGCGTTTACAAAGTACTTTCACTATTTGATTTTTACCACAATATGTTAAAAAGAATTTATGTCCATTCTACAAATGAGGAGAGGGATCTGCAGTTCCAAAGTGAAGTGATTTACCACAAGTCATCTGCCCACTCTGTGCACACACTCACCCACCCACACCCATCCACACACACACTGTCATAGGCACGCACACACAGAGCACGTACACGATACCACTGAGACTTGACATACACACGCACACACAGAGCAAGTACACAGTACCACTGAGGCTTGAATCTGGATCTCCAACATTTCACTGTTTGTCCACACCCGCCAAAGTCTTAACCAAAAACCTATGAATTCTTCCCCTTTCATCACTTCTTCCCCCATTGAATGAACTGTGCAGAAATGGCCACTCCTTATGCCAGCTCACCATGCTCTGCTCCTGCCACCACAGGCTTCCGAGCATGTTTCCTTCTGCAGCACTCCTCTGCCCCTCCTCACCATACCCTTCATGTACACCCCCATCTTCCCACCGGGCAGAAGGGACTCCTGCTCTTTACTTCAGTCATGCTTTGCTAGCACAAAATACTCAACACCCGCAGCATCGAAGAGGGGAGGTTCAATCAGGGTTTGGCAGGCTGAAGCACAAGTGGGTTTTTGTACTCAGTACAGTTCCCAATACACAGTATAGTGTCTGTATCACAAGTTTTACAGACATTCTGGATGAGAACACATGTCCTTCTGGAGTTTCCATTCTGAGGTTATAGGTGTGAACATAATGCTCTCTCACCCATCACATGCTCACATCATGGCGGGCAAGAAGCAGACAAGGAGGAGCTGCCAAGCAAGACACACCCTTCCGGGTCCTGCCCCCAGTGACCTCTCTTCACACCAACCCCGCCTCCTAACGAGGAGGCAGCTGTAGCTGCCCCACGCTCCAATCCTCTTCCAGGAGCCCAGCTGATGCGTGCATGAGGTCCTTGTTTGTCATCTAGATAGGAACCATTCCAAGGAGGCTTCCGGTCATATCCTTTTATAAAATCATGCTCATCTTCACAGCACATATCTGAGCTGTACTTTGATTGATTGATATTTCTTCTGTACTTCTGATGCATATCTTGCTCCCTACTGTAATGGACTATAAGTTTCATCTACATAGCATCCAGCAATATAAAGTCTGTGTACACTCCCCTTTCCCTTTTTCTTTCATCTCTCATTCCTATTACTAATGTACCACTAGGTTCCCAGTACCCAGAACTCCCTACAGTATCTGTATTACAAATTTTACAGACTTTCTGAATGAGAACACGTGTCCATCTGGAGTTTCCAGTCTGAGCCTACAGGTGTGAATGCAATGATGCCTCACCCATCACAGAAAGTTCACACTGAGAGAAGCTTGTCTGTGTAAAGACTTGCTAGTCATTAGCCAATCACAGACACTTTCCCAGACAGTTGTCTTTTCCACTCCTACAGACACCAAACACTGTTCCATAACCCCAGGAGTCCAACGCAGCTCTCAGGCAGAGGCCCAGAATGCCACAGTGGATGGGCGATGCACTACTCTCTCCACAGGCCAATCACTCTTGGCCTCATGGTGCCAGAGAACTTTCAGATGCACAAGTTTCAAACCTAAAGGAGATCTGCTTGCAAATAGACATGTGAGTACATTGTCTTACTGTGGTAAATGCCTGTATTAGTCTTCTACTGAGGAAAGAAAGCCAGAACGCTAAGATTAATAGCAAATTAGTAAGTACTGGCTTAATCAGAGTAAGAAACAAAGATTTATTGGAAAGGTACACAGAGAAATTTTAATAGGAGAATGTATATGCTTCTTACACATTTGCAGATATATCCATATAAAGTCATATATAAGTTAAAATACATTAACAAATAAGTTAATATCTAATAAGTTAAAATTTTGAATATTTGATGAAAATAAATGTTTATTGTACAAATCACTGCCTAATTTATTTTAAAATCCTTTGCTAAATTTCCAGGCTTTGATTAGACTAAAATTCCTGCATTGTTGAACTGCCACAGGACCGTTATCCAACTCTGTTGAAACCCTAATAAGCTAAAATCTGTTCCTTGAAAATAAGTGTAGCATCTGCATTAAATCTCAATCTAATTATCTTTGAAATCTGCAATTTGAGGACTATCATAACTGATAGAATAACATTATGTTATCTTAATATAGTAAAAACATGTTTAAAAATAACTATTGAATAAACTTGTATTATGTTAGATAATACCATAATACAGCAGAGCATAATACAAAATACTGCTCAAAGATAATACTTAAACTATTTTTATGCTTTCCTGTCATATTTTTCTGTAAAGTGTAATCGTTGTATTCCAGTCCAATTACGGAAAGCCATCTGTGTTATCACCACCTTCATCCTCTCTGAATCATTAAAGCTACTAAAATTTATTTGAATAAAACATGTTTATGTATTGAATGCATTTTACACTTTCTCCATAAGGACATTTAAGTTTATATGCATAAAGATATAAAATTATTGAAATTAAAGATAACATGTTTTATTTTAAAATTACCAAAGTTACTATAGAAAGCCCTAGATTTAACTTATGATTTTTCCATTAATTATATATATAATTTAAGTGAGTTATTCAACCTCCTTAATCTTAATTCTATCATCTGTTAAAACAGAATCAGTGCTTGTGTGTTAGTCACCTTTCCATGGTTTGGACAAAATACCTTTTGGTTTATGGTTTGAGATGTTTAAGTCCATGGTCTGTTGGCTCCAAGGCAGAAACATGGAAGAAGGGCTTGGCAGAGTAAAGATTTTCAACTTGTGACAGATAAAGCTGATCAGATAAAGCAAGAAAAAAGCAAGGAGGGAAAGGCCAAGACTAGGTATGGTCCCAAGACCACTAACCATGGCCCACACGGTATACTTTATTAACCTCCAAGGTATCTGCCACGCTAATCAAGTGGACAATCAAGATTCACCATCAGAGTCTGCATTTTTGTGAGAATTGAACTAGAAATCTAGTACTTATCAGCCATGCAACATTACACAATTTACTTAGTTTTCCAATCTCTATTTCCTCCTATGTAAAATGGTGACTCTAAAAATATCTACCTCATAAACCTGTTGTTATAAATAAATGGAATACATAAGTGGAATAATTTATATCAAGTACTTAGAATCATGCCTGGTATATAACATACCAAGGTGTCAGTAACTACAACTACTTGTACTGCTGTCGTTGAATAAGAAGACAACATACACAGTGTCCTAAAAGGTAACTGTGCCCTGACAGACTTTGGAGCCAGTCTGACCCAGATTAGGATACAAGTTTAGTAGGCAGCTCTGAGCTGCCTCCAGCCCATAGCACTTAATGGGTACTTGGTTAAAGCCTTATCTGCTATGATACCAGGCTTTCAGGAAAGGTGTGTCACCCCTTTCCAACTGTCAAATCCCAGCAAGAACTTTGCTCAGTAGACGGGCATTCTGCTGAAGGTTTTAAAACAGGAACCTGAATTTATCTCTCCAGACTAAAAAGAAATCTAAACGCAATAATGTTTAACTTCATTGATTTAGTTCTTTACGACGCCGGAAAAAAAAAGTCATGATCTATTAAAAACACTCAAAACCTTGGGGAACTAGGACAGATGTTGGAATTCTTTCAAACCATGGAAGAAATGATTCAGGATCCAGAGACGTGCTAGGAGGCTCCTAATGAATCTCTGCTCACATTCATCATAGGCTGGATCCTGGAACAGCTTTTGCTTTGTCCCAGATGGTGGTTTAAATACATTTCAAACCAATGTTGGTTTATATAGTACATGACAGAGATAATTTAAACACAATGTCCCAATTGTATATTTGTTTTGCTTATAACACTTACTGTGTGTGCTATAAATGCCCCACTACAAAAATAACAAAAAACATCTTTGTTGTACATAAATCATTCTCCCTTTTCTTAACAGTGATTGCAAAGTGTGGATTAAACACGTGTGATATTTTTTTGTAAAGTCCCAACTGAGGATCTCTGTCAAGTTCAGTTCTTTCATGATTTAAATTTATGTGACTTATAAATACAGCATACCTTACCCTTACATTGGATTTGTAGAAATAACTAAAATGGCTGCAATATCAGTTTTTGATGTTAAATATTATAAGCAAAAGTGCCACAAACAGGAACTTGAACACACTGGTTTTTCCATATTATAAATATAAAATCACTGAAAGATACAAGCCAGACCTTCAAATTGAAGATTCAATTCTTAATAACTTTCCACATTAAGACATTCAGTTGCTCAGACACTTTGAGAGAATAAAAGGAGTATTTGTTTCTCCCCTAGAGGGAGTACACTTTCACCTGGAAAAAGAGCTGACAGAATAAAGACCATGCAAGGTAATGACAGTGAGGAGTATGGATTGTAGGACCAGCTCTACAAATTGCTAGCTAGCAGCAACTCACCTAACTTGTTAGAACCCCAGTTTCTTCTCATGCAAAATGAGATGCTGTGTCTCTAAGGTCCCTTCTAACACTATCTGCCTGTGACTAAGCTTTATGTGCTCTTTCCAACAGGAATATGGGCTCTGGCTCCCACCTGCTGAGTTCTTATAGAAACTCTGTCATTTACCGAAGTAACTTCTTGGGCAACTCACCTAGCTTCCTTCCGCTCCTATCTCTTTGCTTGCAGCTGAGATGACACTATATAAATGTATTATCTACATAACAGAAAGGGGAACTCGGAAGCATCATGGAATTTTGCAACAGCATTAAACTACGGTGGAAAATGGTTACATTTGACCCAAAGCAGAAAAACAGCTATGCATGGTGTGCATGCCCAAAGCACATACACAATGTATCTTAAGCACAGATATAGGCCCTATTCCTTAAATAATGAATAGTGGTAGAAAGATATAAGTGGAATATATTCCATATGTTTATTTCCTGACATATTTTATTCTTCTGTTTGTAATAATCTATTTGAAACTTTGAATAGATAAGAAGAAAGAGTCTAACAGAGTTGAAAAACACAGACTTCTTTTCTGTTTACCAGTCTGTGGTCTTGAACACACCCACCTGCCTTAGCAGCCGCATGTGCAAAGAGACTGGTGTAACAATATCCACCCTGTCGGGATTCTGAGATCAAGAAGAAAACAAGTTGAGGAGCCTGCACTGAAAATGCTCTCACTACATGGTAGCAATTACTGCATTGTCTTGGCTGGCAAAATCCCTATTCTTAACTCCTAGTAAAAGCTATCTGCGAGTAAAGTTGTCACGTTTCAGCTAATAATGGAACATATGTTTCTGCACTCAACTTCTAAAAAGTCGTGTTCTTTATGCTCATCTACTCAGCGGTAGGTATTCTACTCGGCAAGGGAAAATCAAGGAATAAACGAGCATTAATCCCTCTCTGTTGCACTTAAGTAGAAGTTTTAGCTAACACTTATTGATTGCCCACCACGTGCCAGGCACTGTCCAAAGTGATTTACAAGTTATTTAATTCTTACAAGTACCACTTCTCACCACTCCATTGCTAAAAACTGGCCTCTTAATTGGTCTTCCTTCTGCCTTGCCCCAGCTAGACCTACTCTCAACACAGAGGCCAAATGTTCTGGTTAAACAGATCACATTACTGCTTGCCCCAAGTTCTCCATATTAGTCAGATTATGTCACTAGAATACCTGACACCAGTTACTGAGGTAAGGGAAGTTTGGTTCACTGTTCAGGAGTTTTAAGTCCAAGACTGGGTGATTCCATTGGCTTGGAGCTGGTGAAGGTGACACAGAGGGATCATGGCTTAGAGCAAACGGTCACATTTCAAGCAAGGGAGCAGGGAGAGAGCAGGAGAGAGAGGGCCTGCAGGGTCCCACAATCCTTCTTAAGGGGACACCCCGATTATAAAAGACCACCTAAAAAGTCCCTCATTTGAAACGTCTACAGCACCTCCCAGTACCACCACCTGAGAGACCAAGCCTCTAACAATGGACCTTTGGGAGACACAACTCCTATTCAAATCATCTCCCTCTCCAGTGGCTTCATCTCAGTCCAGGTCACAATGGTGACCAATGTGGACCTAAAGTGGCAACAAAAGCTCTGGACCCCGTGACCCTCTGAGCTCAGCAACTGGTAATTTCCACTGCTCCAGCCCTAAGGACACCTTGCCCTTCTCAGACATACCATGCACATCCCATCTAGGAGTCTGCATTTGCTGTCCCTTCAACTGAACATTGCACTTCTTGCAAATATCCTTGTGGAGTGGATCCTTGTCTCTTTAAGGTCTATGCTCAGTTGTCATTTTAAAGAGGTCTTCTCCTGGCAATTTTAGAATTGCAGCCCCCCTTTTGGCCCACTCCTACTCTGGACCTGGGATTCCTATTTTACACACACTGTTAACTATCTATCTCCCCACTCAGAATGTAAGTGTTCCCTTTTTTGTGTACTGCTATATACCCAATACCTAGAAAGTTCTATAGCACAGCAAGCATTCATAAATTAACTCTTGAATAAATGCACAAATCCTAGAAGACAGAGCCTCTGAATCCCTATTTTACACATGAGAAAAAGAGTCTTTAACCATTAACTTTGATATTTCAACTTCTTTGGATTTAGAAACACCTACAGGTTAGTCAAGCATACTCTTGGGTGCATCTGGTTGGGACTATGTATGGTCACTGGCACCATGACCTAAGCACCTTTGCTCTCCTTGGCCTTCTGCCATGACATTTTTACCTTGGACCCTCCTGACTATTGACTGGATCTCCCTAAACAGTGAGCTAAGTCAAACCTTTCTTCTATTCAGCTCTGAGTGGTAGAAGAGTGTCTCACGAATAGGAGAGCTGACTAATACAAAATGTGTTTGAACACTGAGGAAATGTGGAAGCAGAAATAAAATCCATTCTCTAGAATATGCACTTGATCCCTGTGGTATACTGTTTCTTTAGACAAAATTCAAGTTTCCTTACCTTAACACTTGTTACTCTCCAGGCTGTGGCCCTGACATACTTCTCCAGGCCCAACTCCCAGCCCACGAAAACAAAGACCTGCTTCTGATTCCAAGTACATGCCACAGTGTCTTGCCAGGTCTGCTGAGGCTCACCCTTCAGCATGAGTTTGTCCACTGTCATTCCCGCTACATCCCTAGCTTTCTTGGACTCATACTTTAGGTTTTTTCTGGGAATTTAGGAGAAGCAAAGGACATTTATCTTCCCACAGCTGAGATTCTTGAGTGAGATGCCCTCCTCTAGACTTCATGCTTGTACACACTGCCAGACTTGCATCTGCCACATTTTATTAAAATAATACAGAAAACTTTTTCTTCTTTACTAGATAATTAAACAATGAATAATTATGGATGTCTCTATAACCTAAAATTATACTTAACACTGGATTGATGCTCAGTTAAGTTTCAACTGACTGACAACCACCAAAACCATTAGAAATTTTATGTGACCAGGGTTCTGAGAGAGAAATTATTGATACTAACAATACCATAGTCATTGCCCTGTTTCCTCCAAGTGAAATAAATACATTCATTTTGGGACTTTCATTGAGAAAAAATGTATTAGACTCTGTTTATACTATGAGATTTAAAAAAGGTAAGATTTCCACATCCACTTCACCCCTACCTCCAGCCAAGTGCTAGCAAACTCCTGCTAAACTTAGTGGCATAGAAATTTCATATGAGCAATAGGAGCAAGCACACCAGGATGGTGGCGCAGGAGATACGTGCGGAAACAAGGAAAACAGCATGAAGAAAGGCCTGGCTGCAGCTAGAACTAGTTGTAACATTTCATTTCATACAGTAGTGAAAGAGTATTCATCTTAAACAAAGTATTAAAAGATGGAATAAACTGAAATATTTGCTTGTCCAACCATTTATGGAAAGTCAAATAATTGCATGTTTCTGAACTAAAATGTTACTGCACGGTGGCGTGCAGCATCTCCACAACAGGCCCAGAAACAGGAAGAGGCAGAGAAGGGAAGAAAGGAGCGCAGGCACAGTCACCAACTTCAAAGCAGTGGAAAGGGAGATTATAAACAATGGTCTCTCCAGCTTTCTCACACTGGCCAATCCCAAGAACACCCCTCCAACTGGCCATGGGATAGGACTACCTAAGTGAAAATCTGAAATAGCAACAAAGGAAAAATTCTAGTCAAGTTATCACGAAGTTCAAATGAGACGATCTAAAGGTCAAAACAAATAATTTATCTACTTTCACTCAATATGAAAATTAATATACTTTATTAAGGAGTAAAAATTCACCAAGAACACATCATGTATCAAGATGCTTGCACTAAATATCTACTAATGCCAAATGTAGTATTTTATGGTAAGCCTGTGTCATAAGCCTGCATCGTAAGCCTGTATATTATGTCTATATTTTCAGAATTAAATATAAACTAAAAAATATCTACAGCAGATAGATAAGCTTTGGCCCCTATACTAAAATCATCTCTTCACTTATGGTTTTAAATCATGTTTGATTATAATACATATATGTTCACTCATTTCTGTAGTGTCTGTAGCCGTTTTCACCCTACAGCAGAACTAAGTAGCTGCCACAGAGAATGCATGATCCATAGAGCCAGCAGTGCGGACTTTCTGTCCTTTTACAGAGGAAAATCTGCCAACCTCTGGATTAGACTAATAATGTAAACCTTTTATGTGTGAATGATGTTGCTGATATGATATTTCTTCAATGTAGCAAGCTTTTAAATTCTACAAGATTTTCAAAGAGTTTTTAATTTAATAAACAAAAATGTACTATCATGTCATAACAATGCTGTTGTCCATCCATGAAAGTTTCAGAGCCTACTGTGTATAAAAATTTATACTAACTTGGGATTAAATATACATAGATGGAGAGTTTTTATATGAACATATGTGTGCTTGTATGTGACGTGTGTTTGTTTTCTTAAAGTCTCACCCTCAAGGGGGAAGCCAACAGCTAAACTAAAAGAATGAGTGGCCATTTGTTATGGACAATTTTGCCTCTGGAATATCAAAGTTTCTAGTCAAATAATTTCTAAATGTGTTCAACAATAAAGCAACAATTTAAGGAATATACTATAAAAGGGGTTATTACATTTTGTGCATATGAATTCTCATGCACTTACACAACTCATTGAACTATAATGTTAGTAATAAAGTCAGACCTGGGGCAGGAAAACTTTTTTAAATCCCTTATGAGAATGAGGATTTTGAGAAGGGACTCCTGGCTGCCTGAAGACTGTTCTTCTTAACTGGAAACCCCCACTCTAACAAAATGTCCACAACATTTCTAGAGAAATTTTGGTTAATACAAGCACATCTAATTCTATTACCATTTATGCTGTTTTAATGGTGCCCTCTGTTCATGCTGCCAAAACCAGAACTCCTTTATCAGGCACCCTTTGCTCCACTGCTTTTCAAACCTGGCTTCTGAGTCACCTGCAAGTTCATTATTTTGCAAAGGCTGCCATCACTTCCTGGAATCCTCCCTCTACTCTGGGGCCAGTGAATCATATATAGCACTTGTCTGAGAAGTCAACCTGATGCTTCCTCACTCTTCATTCCAGGCAGTTGTACTCACTCACACTTCAAGGTCCATCTAACCCAATAGTCAGTCATGAGCTCCCTTCCAAGGGAGGATGTGCCCCTTTCATCCCTCTGCTGCAGCAGCCCTGCACTCTGCTTCACCCAAAGTGCAGACCACTGAAATGCTTTGGGTAACTGAATACAGCAAGGACCATCATCAGAGTAAATCAAGTCCAACCCAGAGGAGATGACCTTGGGTCCCATTGACACCTCCAACATTTACTAGCTTCGTTACATTATATAAGTCAGTAACATCTACTTCCACTGTTGGTCATCTATTAGAAATAAATATGACAACTATTTTATATGACTGTGTGAAGGTTAAGTTAATGCACACAGAAGTGCCTGCTATGCAATAACTGCTTGAAAAATGATAGCTATTACTAAGGGACATAAGTCAGCCACAGAAGTTTCAATATCTCGTAGTTGCCTAATATAAGAGATGCAAAGTATAAGTACTTAAAAGAGCAAAATGAAAGAGACGTATTAAGAACCTGGGACACAGACTCTGTAGAGATGGGAAGGGGTTCTGTGAAAGGGGAGGGTAGGAAAGTAAGAGAAATAAAATCATGAAGCTAGGGTATGTCTCATTTCCTCAAACTGAAGGTGATCACTATGTGTCCCAAATACATATCAAAGACATGTTCAAATGACAGCTATTGTCATCAGATGCTTAACTATTTCTGCTCATTTTTTGCTCAACTATTGCTTCACAGACACACACACACACACACACACACACACACACACACACCCCAACATCGAGGAACTCATTAAAATCTTGATAATCCTAGTGCATCAACGGAAACCTTGGAAATGCACAATGTACATGAAGGAAAAATTGCAACAGCTAAAGATAACCGTGGCCTTTGTTGTGGAAATATTTTATTTCTCCATTGAATTTGAGGGATAATTTTGCAGGATACATCAGTCTGGGTTGGAAGTTGTTTTGTCTTAGAATCTGTAGTATCTCGCTCCAAGCTCTTCTTGCTTTCATGGTTTCCGTTGAGAAATCTGCTGTGATTCTGATGGGTTTTCCTTTATAGGTGATCTGTTTCATTTCTCT